>OY740767.1:63378033-63978033 GCA_963513935.1 Aphrophora alni | reverse complement strand
CAAAAGTGTTCCAACTATTATTACTCTTTTTACAGATGAAATTACTGATTTTACTGGTGACTTTATATATTAATGCTTGCTCGCGTTTGTAGAGTATCAGCTATGGACAACTCCTTTGTCTCCCTGTCCTAGAGTCAGACTTCCTGGGCTATGTCCTTCCGTCCAAGAATCAAGCTCCCTGGCCTACCTTCCACCACAGCTCGCAACGCGGCCGTGTATCTTCCAAGCTCCAAAAGATCCCCTCCATATTGTGCTGGTTGCTTATACAGGGTGACAATTAAGTCTGGAACCTCTTTTTTAATTTTTAAACCACAATAGAAAAAAATACCAAAGTTCACACGTGCTTACTGGTGATAGTAACGCACAAATCTGCCCAATTACCGACCGGATAACCCCTTTGGGGGACGGTCCAAAAAGTGTGAGACAAAATTCTTAAATAGCAGCATAGGTCGAATTTGGTATCAAATTTAAGGTCTCACTTAGCAGAGTACAATGCCGCAAACCGGACTTCAAAAGGTGGATTCATTCAGTAGTTATAGCTGTTTGAATTTTAAAACTCTCGAACAATGTAGATTATTAAGTATTACAAGTAAACACCAATTTTTAAGTACCTGTGATCAAAGTAGGTGTTCAAAATGTTCCCCTCCCATCGTCTGGCAATGTCCTAGGCGATTGTTAAAGCCACCCACTGCATTTTGAAGGTAGTCACGAGGAATATCTTGAGCTTCTTGGACTATGAGATTTCTTAGGTGCGCCAAATCTCGAGGCTTAGTACGATAAACTTTATCTTTGAGGTATCCCCAAACAAAAAAATCCAACGGAGATAAATCAGGGGAACGAGCAGGCCACTCTACTGCACCACGTCTTCCAACCCACCTGTGAGGGAATATTGTATCCAAGTATTCCCTAACAAGGAGAGCAAAGTGTGGTGGCGCGCCATCTTGTTGGAAATAAATTCTTTGAAATTGTCGACCAAGAGCAGCTTGTAGTGCAGGAATTATCTCATTTTGGAGCATTGCTAGATACGAGTCACCATTTAAATTACCATTGATAAAGAATGGGCCCACAATTTGATTTCCTATAATACCTGCCCAAACGTTAAGTTTCTGTGGATGCTGTATATAACTCTCTTCTTTCCAGTGCGGGTTGCTGTTGTCCCAATACCGACAATTATGTCTATCGACACTGCCATTCAACATAAATGTGGCCTCATCAGAAAACATAATATCGTTCAAAAGGATTTGTTTTCGGTCAATTCTATCCATCATTACTTCACAAAATTCGAGCCGCCGATCGAAGTCGTCTTCGTTCAGTTCCTGAACCGGATGTACTCGGTACGCCTTGAAAGCTGCCTTTTTAACACTTTTCTGACTGACTCACGAGACATTTCATGAGTTTCTGCAGCAGATCTAACTGATTCATTTGGATTTTCGATGAAAGATTGAAGAACATCTAATGATGCGGCTTCGCCCGTCACTGTTGTTGGTCTTCCAGTTCTGACACGATCCTTAACGCTACCAGTCTCTACAAAACGGGCCACTGTCTTTATTACTGTGGACTTAGAGATAGGATATCTCACAGGAAAAGTATCATTGAATAAATTTTTAACTGCTTCATATGATCTTTCATTATCTCCCCACCCACGCATCATTAAAAGAGTTATTCTTTCACGCTCACTAAGTGACATAACGGTAAAAATAAACAAATTAATAACCAATTTTAAAACTTGTTAATGACTGAAAATTATTCCATCTGCATAACTAAACCCACTGAAAGCTTCAGAGCAACTGAACTGTTACCTTCCAAACAAAATACAGATAACAACGGTTGCAGTCAAAGTTCAATTTGTGGAAAACCCAAAGAGCCACTTTCACGTTCTAACATTAGTTGTGTTATTGGTAATAATTATTGATGAGGAGTTATTCCTGGCTTTGATTACCACATTGTCAGACGATGGGAGGGGAACATTTTAAACACTTACTTTGATCACAGGTACTTAAAAATTGGTGTTTACTTGTAGTACTTAATAATTATTTACATTGTTCGAGACTTTTAAAATTCAAACAGCTATAACTACTGAATGAATCCACCTTTTGAAGTCCGGTTTGCGGCATTGTACTCTGCTAAGTGAGACCTTTAATTTGATACCAAACTCGACCTATGCTGCTATTTAAGAATTTTGTCTGACTCTTTGTGGACCGTCCCCCAAAGGGGTTATCCGGTCGGTAATTGGGCAGATTTGTGCGTTACTATCACCAGTAAGTACGTGTGAACTTTGGTATTTTTTCTATTGTGGTTTAAAAATTAAAAAAGAGGTTCCAGACTTAATTGTCACCCTGTATATGTATTGTTGCTTCTGGTGCTCTACTTTCGTTGCAAGTCAAACATTTCAACATTTTTTCAATTCTTTTACAATAGTTGGATCATTCTGAGCTTTGTTAACATGAGTTATTCCTAACATAATTTACTTAACCTAATAACTTTAATTGAATTAAATATATTCCTAACAGTATACAAAATCTGATTTTAATAAATTCCTAGTATTTATTTTAAGTTGGTAACATCATTTTATTCTAATTTTGTATTTGTTTTTGAATGGTTTGTTGATTGTTGTTGTTTGTTTAGTTTACTTTTGTTTGACAGTTTAAAATTTATTTTATCATAAGTAATACAAATCGTATTCAAATTATAGTATTTCTATTTCTGGAAGTGTTTAGTTATATCTATATTGAATTCAAAATTATATGAATAAAAAAAATGTTGTATATAATTTTGTTAGTTTCTGTTGAGAAAGCTTGGATTTAATAGTGGTATTCACCTTTGTAGGTTATAATAATATATACCTACTCATTACATGTCAACATATAGGGCCTATAATAATAAGTAAATAATTAGGTTGAAGTTGAGTATTAAGAAAATATATTAAAGCAATAAACTAAAAATAAATAATTTCGAAACTTTAGCTTTATAGCCTTAATTAATCCTGTTATATGGACTTTCAACAAGAAATATCTGCTGTTACATTAAATATAAGAAATATATACTTAATAAATAATATATGGTTTTACTAACCTACAGACATATTATGCTTAAAAAATTTAACTAATAGTGTATGATGTCTGACACAGCAGAAAAGTATTAACCGTACATAATTAGTTTCAAAGACAGTTTATTTTCTGATGTTTAGATTGTTGTGAATGTACTCACTCGGTCGTCTTACAGACTGAACCCGTCGATACCCTGCAGAGAAATCCATTAGACGTTGTATATACGCTGGAGTCCCACTGGTTCTGACATTCACTTGTAAGTATTATAGGCGCTCGCGTAGTGATATTGTTGCATTACACGAAAGACGAACAATAATCAATAAAACTTACGAGTAATCTTGATTGTAAGAATTATCATATTATTGTTGGATGTTACACATCCATTAGGACGTCCTAACGTTCTACTTTTCTATAACACCCTGGAAGATTGATGTTAACTACATAAATTTTCAGCTATCACATATATTTTCTTAGATATAAAATAAGGTAATATTCATCGTATATTATTATAGGATTTTGTTATTACAAGTTATTACCTTGTATTCAAACAATCAGATCATATTATTTGTCGGAAGACACCTTTCCAGTTCCAAAATACATTTCTTCACTGTCAAATAAAACATAGAAAACAAGGAAATCCAGCCGTGTTTAGATAAAATCCAGCACTGATTACGAAAGCCTACGTTAATATGTAAGACTAATTTAGTCAAGTTAGTGAATGTGTAATCTTTCGATACTATTTGTTTTGTTAGGTCTGGCTAGACCTAATGAAACATTCACTGACTTGATGAACGTAGTTATCAATATTAACATAGGAATTCATAACCTGAGCTCTATTTTGTACTTTTATATTTATTATTTAACACTAAAATAATGCATTTTGTGACTTTAAAAGTGTTTGAATATAAAGTAAATAGTAATGATTTCATAATTTTTAATAACAAAATCCAATACAATGTGTGCAATGAATATTTACCTAAAATAAATACATAGTATAGAGAAATTTGTGTTTTGTCAAAAAATCTATGTTGAGTGATTCCCGGAAACATGCAATTTGAGGTCCTCTAAGCCCCAAAAAGTATATTTTGAAATTATATCTATTTATGTGTCATCTAAGCTGTGATCAACAGACCAGGCAGATGGTCGAAATAGATTATAACGAATTTTTGTATTTGGATATAGACAGAGTTAGGGTATATCTAGAGGATTATCTTAAACGTACAATGACTCAAAATTACAGCGTATCTTAAATATGAGACCGAAATTAAAAATTCAATTTTTCAAAATCAGCTTTATAGATTTTGATCAAATGTTGCTAAATTTTAGCCACTATAGATCCGAATAAATAACACGTACTAGTCAGGAGTAAAAAAAATAATAATTGTTCATTGAGCTAATTCAAAGAAGTTGTTTTTTTTCCAAATATAGCTATACCTATTTTGTTCATATTTCTATGAATTGTGGGGATTAATGTCCCGAACAAGTATTTCAAATCATAATAAAAGAAGCCGATTCAGACAAAAATATGGCAAACAATGAAAGTTATCCTTAATACCCATCACTAAAAACTTTTTTTTAATCCAAATTGTATAAAACAACATTTCGCAACAAGCTGATAAGCAAGACATTTCTATAACTTATCTCACTTAAAGAAATACATGGAGGAAAACCCTCAAGAATAAATAAAATAACATATTTTTCTTTCTCATATTTAAAACATTTTTGAGACTTAACGAATATTATTTTTGGCTAGAATTTTTTTTTTTTTGAGGAGTGTGTGAATGTTATGTTTGTACACTTTTTACTTATAATCTAGATTGTTAAACTAATCACTGCTGTATAGAGCTTACTTAAACCGACTATAGGAAAAGAGAGGACAGTTTGATATGTATCTGAAAAGGTCATAATCTTATAACGCTGTAAGCCGATGGTTTCTGTGACCTTTAAAATAAATTGATCCTTATTTGAAATTCAGCAATGGCTTATCATCATTGGTTACACACTCCACAAGTTGTTCTCTGCAGAGAATTAACGGGGCAAATTTCAGCTCAATTAAAATGTATTTTTATTTTCAATTTTTATATAGTAGTTGTTTTTTGGAGGCCATAACGGCCTGTACTGGTTTACTTAATAGGATAGTATTACTGAAAAATATATAAAGACTCTATTATTGTGTCAGCATTGAATACCAGGTTTCTATTATTTTTCATATATGTAATTTTCAAGAAGACCATTCAATTTTTGGATATTTTTTATTTATCTACTAAATTTAGTCGATCATAATAACCGAACATTTGGTTTGACAATAATAAACCTAATTGGGAAGATAAAAACATAATACGCCAAATTACTACCATTAAAAATTCATAATGACGGGCTTTGTATTAAACATTTGCAACTATATGCGTATTAGATCACATCCAGTAAACTCATTGAAGGAAATACTTAAACTATAAAACAGGCTTTGTAGTATTCAACTGTTCAATGAAAATAAATATTTATGAACATATTCGAGCAACAGAGTAGTAGAGGATTGTAACCTAAATTCCAATCAATCATTAGAAAGGACTAAAACTATAAATTCATACCTTTATTTAAAACAGAAAGTGTAGGCCTACATTACAACATACTTTGGGCGGGAAGTTAAAGATGATATTTTAGTGGAAGTACAGAGAGATATAGCGGAGGATATTTTGCATCCAAAGCTTGATTGCTAAGCGAGATACATGTATTTAGGATAAAATGTAGTGTTTTCTCGTTACTTTTTATAATACATATTAAATATTCTAGGAAATGTTTATAATGAAGCTATTCCTAAATGGGTCAATTGAAAAAGCTGCGACATTCCATCTGGAATGAAGATAAAAATGAAATAATATAGTACACAATTATGATAGTTCTACCATAAAATATAATATTAGTTTTGTTGGGTTTAAATATACCTCATTTTTTTTTCTTTTGGAAAACAAAACTTGTTATCACATTCACTCACACAAGGTATTAAAGTATTTTTACCGAAATAAATATATATTTTCATATATTATATGTTTTACCTTTACACAACGTTGTATTGTTTGTGTAGAGTGTGTTTTTAGATACACATATCATGTAAATGATATTGCATAATCACTTCGTTTATTCCATTTTTTGAGAGGTGTGATGCTACTTACAATTTTGAAACTAGACTAATTTTTGTAACAATATTTTCTGTAAAAATAGTTATTAACTACACTAACTAACGATATATCTATCAACCAAAAATATTTCACTGATATTAGAATATCTTATTCTTATATTATACTATTTGAAACCAAATCTGAAAGCTAGTGTTTGCACGTATAGTCTATATAAGGAATGGCGTATTCTACAAAGTAGATTTACCCTAATGTAGGCCTTCCCTTCCAAATCGCACATGATTTGAATATGTTATTTATATTTCTTTGTATTTTTAGTTTTTTTGATATTCCATTAATGTGTTGGAATCTGTGGTGCGTAATGTTATAAGATTAAGGCAAAACAAAGGAATAGGAGGTTGATTTTAAGTGGCAATAAACATTTAATTCGTTTTTAGATCAGAAATGGCGTATATCTTCAAAAATTATTGCTACCTACAACATAAAATAATTATTAATATTTATCAAAAGGATTGTTGAAGTTTCATTTAACATGATAATGAAATCAATTCCGTCAGTTGTAATTATTTATAAACATTATAAATTTATAAGTTCGCTCGTTTAAAATACACAACCCCAATCGATCAAAATATGTAGTTATCGTAAGCTATTACTATAAATCGAAAATCGTTGTCACGTTTTGTATTTATAAAAGTTTTTTTTTTTTTTTTTCACAAAATGATTGTTAGTACTGGTTTTTCAGAATGTCAGTGTCATATAAATAAATGAATTTTACTAGAATAATACCTTATTGTCACCTGTTCGTTCATTTTGTCGTCAATTGTATCATATTTACCTTTTCCAAAAATCAATATTTCAGTTTTATTTAAAATCAGATAAATCTATTTGGATGTGAAAGTCAAATGTAATCTATAAATGTCGTAAAGGGTATTGTTTACTATACATCGAATGTTCAAATACGAAACTTATCGTTAAAAAACCAAAAAGATATATTGTACCGCCATTGAAGATAAAATTTATCACACACTAACTATAACTACTTCAATGAAAACGTTACTGAAATTTGAATATTGGTATCTTAATCCAATGAGCAAAATCGTAAGAGAAAATTGTTGTTTGAAAGTAATTTGGCATAAAATAAAAATGGAACGAAGATCACAGCCATTAAACATTTAGTATCATACACAAATGAATGAATTTTCTTTAGAAATAGATATATTGTACTATATAATATAATATATAAATAATATTTCTAGAAACTAAGATACTCCACTCACCACAAATTAATATAGTTTTACATTTGTCTGCACATGTCCAAGTAGGAAAAATATTCAAGGACTAGCACATTTAATTTAAGAAATATTAGTTGATTTGCATATTGTAGTTAATTAGTTAATGTAATTACCCTCAAACATAAACTAGCCTATGTCTAGTTGAAATGTTCATTCATCATGATCATTGGAACACATTTTGAGCAGTCATATATACAAAGGATTTTACAATAGGCTTATATATATAACAAAATACTTTTGAAAAAGTTTTATAAATAAACTGAAATATAAAGTACTTTCTAAGTCATAGATATATATTTCTTTGTCTTTAGCTATTTATTATATTTAAATATGTTTAAAAAAATTATTTTTTTATATTAGATTAAATGCCTCTGTTAGCCAAACATATCCCCCAAAATTATATTTTTAATCGGTTGTTACCGTTTTTACTATACTAATTAAATTTTTTAATTTTTAATATCAGCGAAATAAAGTTAAATTTTGTTAATGGTCTAGAAATATAGTATAAGAAAGTTTAATTTTATAGTTATTAATTATTTTCATTTTATAATAAAACTAAACAAAATCAATAACTATTATTCAAGATTAAAACTCCTTTCATTGACATCGATTTGACTTAGGAACTCCATTCCGAAATTTGGAGAACCCTAGCTTGACTTTTTTAGTAGAAAAAGTTCTACTACTGAATAAGGGTTAATTAAACACAGGGATTTGAAATTGTTTAAAACTCTATAATTATGTATTTGACAATAAATGGAATTGACATGACTTTTATTATACAAACTAAAATTAAAATATTTATAACCTTAATTATTCTAATCAAACAATATATAAAATTTTCGTTGATTGTATCCATTGCAATAAGGACATATAGAAAGTATGTGGCAGTGTATTTTGACGGTATGCTTAATGAGTTGACAGAAAGAAGCCTGTCATCTTTCACTCTCGCCGTTTCGACGCCAAGCCGCCGTGACGCCAGACTAAACTTAATAAAATGAAGCCTATGCAAAATGGACGACGATCTTCAACAGTGTGATCAAAGATTTAATCTATTCTTTTCGAACTCTAGTTGTCCTTAAAAAGCAATTATAAAACATAAAAACAAAAACAAAAAATAACTTATTACCAAATAGTAGTAATAATGTGTGTCTGTGATTTACTACTAACATTTCCTAAATTAAATTGCAAAAACAAGTTCTTATTTCTATTCAACAAAAAAATCGACATTACTACTACAATGTACAAACTAGATTATGTAAATCTAAGTACGACAATAATCATTGGGCGATTGAGTATTCTCAAAGATTTGGTGGTTTATTATAATAATTGTGCACATATAAAATAATTGATTCTTATTATATTATACAAATAAAAAACTCAAAAAGTCGTTCTTGATATTTACCTGTTTCTAATGACTCTTGAATTATTAATCTATACATATCATATTTATTTATATTTATTTTTTCCTATTACTATTTTTAATTTTTTTTTTTTCAAAAGCTGTTATGTTTCATTTTACAGACATAATATAAAACCTGTCAACTTTCAAATTTAGTACAATAAATATATAACCGTATAAGTGGTCCTTGGATAAAGGTACAGGAAATAAATTAACTCAATCTGCATTACATTGGTGAGTAGTATTCAACAACTTCTTCAAAAATCGCCTCTCGCGATTTGCCAGAATCTACCGACAGACATTTAAATATCTCCCTCTTTTCGTTAAAATAATATCTACAAACTACCATGAAAATGTTAAGAAATCTATTCTTCCACGCCCAATAAAACTAGGGTTGTAGAATAAAAATATAGTTATAGCAAAAATATTCTATGTATTTTTTCTGACTGAATTTAGTTTCATGATCTAGTTATTTTTAACAATCTCCCCTCCTCTCGTCGTTCGCGTTTATACGTAAAAACCACAGCAGTCTCAAAAATAAAAACTTGAAATTTGAAAAGGAAAGTCTTGTGTTCTTGGAACTTAAAAAAAAAGAACATAATTAATAGCAAAATGGTTGTTATTTTAAACAGTAACCATATCTTTTGAGTAGTTCAACATACAACACACTAAATTAGATCAACTATATATATATATATATATATATATATATATATATATATATATATATATTCTGACTGTAAATCGTTGTTAATATGGAAAATTAACTCTTAGAGATTAAAAAAAAAATAACGAAGGATTATTTACCTCTCCAAAAATTATATTTCCACAGTCCACTATTCGCGAAGTGGTGGTTTTTTACACAAATATACAGAATCGAAGCTCGCTAGTAACGAGGCAACGACACGAGCTAGCAAGTGTGTAACGACTACTAGTTTCTCTTTCCCGTAAATACTACGAATTACAAAACGTTCTACTTTATTACCTTCCATATTTATTATAAAGAAACAAATAAATCTAATTATTTCTTCGTTAATATTTCAAGTCTTTTTCTTACTTTACAATATATAAAATAAAAATATTTAAAACTGAGAAAAGTAAATGTACTTCACAGAAGCACGTTTTTCTAATAACAATAGCCTACACCTCGCTCTACTGAAAGTAATTGTAAATTACAGAATATTCATTGAACCATTCAATAAATTGAAGATACGAACAAGAAAGCATGGATATATGAGACACAGTTTATAGATTAAAACAATATTCGTTGTTCTTAGACAGTTTCACAAGTTGTCCGAAAACAAAATAACAAATATTTTTAAAATACAAACAAGTTTATAGGCGTCATTATGGTACTTACACATACAAACAGATCAACTTTAAGAAATACCTAAGAGTTGGTTTCTGTGACCTTATAGGAAACGTAAAATTGTATTGTATTATAAGTTTACGTATAGGGTAAATTAATTATCAGTTGTTATGCAGGTTTTCTGAACTTTCTTGATATCGAGGGCATCATAGGTATGTATATTTTAAAATAGTTTTCACTAGCTTCGCTCGTGCCAGTTGTTTTGGCCCTCGTGGATCTCAAAGCTGTACTTATATAAAGGAGCCTCCATTCCCTGCACTCGTGCCAGTTGTTTTGGCCCTCGTGGCTCTCAAAGCTGTACTTATATAAAGGAGCCTCCACTCGCTGCGCTCGTGCCAGTTGTTTTAGCCCTCGTGGCTCTCAAAGCTGTACTTATATAAAGGAGCCTCCACTCGCTGTGTCATGGGTAATGTGTCACCTTAGAAGTTTGGAAAATATTTTTATTGGTTGAGAAGTGCAACCATTGATAATTTTTAAAATCATGGGTTTACCTAGTCCAAAGACCAAGTGCAATATATCAAAAGTCACTGTAAATATTTTTTTTTTAACAAAACAGTTTTTGTGAACAGTTTTATAATTAAAAACTATATAATGATCTATATTACGGTAGCCTATATATGTCTTGAATTTCATGCCCCACAGAACAAGAATAAGAATGTTATTATTTTTTGTAAGACGTTTCAAATTCATTTATGTATCATATTTTGTTTTTTGGTACATATATATAATAATATACTCGATAATTTTGTTAAACACCAGGTGTTTAAATTTTAAACGATAAAATTATAGATGCAATATAAATGTCTATACAATCACAGAAACTGAAAGCCAACAATTGGGCTCAGACATGCACAACCTTCCCTTAGACAATTACTACACGTCCTCTTCCAATGTGAATGTTTTAGTAACTATCGATTAGCTGATTTATCAGTGTATTCAACTGCACTGGTGGGCCCATAGTAGTTGAAGTCTTACACCAATCAGCTGTTTATTGAGTACTAGACTACTAAATAATTTCTGGTTGAATTAGCAATTAGGCTTGACAGATCACAAACTGCCTTTGGTGTGTTGATACACCTTTAATCCTATCTAGTCATGTATAGGCATTTAGCCGAGAGCAACGCCCTTTGTACAGTGGGTGCTTTGTTAATGCATTGAAGCATGTGACGGACAAATGAGTCAATAGTAAATAGTTAATATGGCTTTAACGCACGACTTTACAGTTATTTACGTAAATCTCGATGTCTAATTCAAAATTACAGCCTTAAAAATACAAATATTACGAGTTTGAAGAAGGTCAGTCTAAAAAATTTATTTAAAAAATGAGTTTACATAGATTATTGTGGTGCTTTGTGGATCAAATACGTAAAAAAAAAATAATAATAAAATAATAAAAAAATAAAATTAAAAAAATGTTCTAATAGGTGTCCATCTTGAAGTTATAAACATATAGTTATAAAATAGATATAAACAAATAATTCCTACTTTCATTTTTAAAAAAAAAATTGTTTTCAGTCAATTTAGGCGGTTTTTATTAAAAACAAATTTTTATAATTGACATCTCCTTCTACCTCCACATCTCAAACTTCAATATATTGAAATGTATTAAGATTATGTATTAAAAACTCCTTTTTTCTCATAACTTAGTCCAAAATTCTTACACATTTTCGTCAAATGTCAAATCATAGTGTCTTGCTGCTACTCAATATAAAACTTTGAAAGTTTCAGGTAATCGGATCACCTATTCGTGAACTAGGCCTAATGCATGCCAAGAGCCCAAAGATTGAGAGTGATAGATATCATTCCGAAATTGGCCTAAACATGATTCTCGAGGATTTAATAATCGAAAACACAATATAAAACTTTATTAGGTATTCACGATATTTTTATTGCCGAAAACTTTATTGAAAAGTAAAACAACAGTAAACATATATTAAACAGGCAAGTCTATGGAACATAGTAAATCGAAGATTACCTTATGAAATTATCTATTACGTATATAAAATCAATTATCATACTAGCCTCACTGATGATTTACTATTATAGATAAATAAACAAATAATCAAATAAAGTAGTCTTGATCAAATAAAATGTGTATTGTAAAAAATTGTGCTTTCTTTCATTTGTTGAGTGTGTATATAATATAATATAATATAATATAATATAATATAATATAATATAATATAATATAATGTAATATAATATAATATAATATAATATAATACAATACACGCTAACAAAATGTAAAAACGAAACATAAAATAATAAATCAAATAAAATTTTTTTAACATACCACGTTTTTAAAACGGACTAAAAAGTATAATAGTTATTTGTGCAACTAGTGAGCAAAGTGAGCAATTGCCTCACTCGAGAGAAATCCTTACTCACGAGCCGTAGGCGAGTGAGGAATGGTTTCTCGAGTGAGGCGATTGCACTTTGCACTCGAGTTGCACATTATATTTTTCCTACAGTTACCATAAAACAAATAAATTGGTAAAGAAACGTAACATATTTTTACACAGAAGTGAACTTTTAATATGACATTTAATGTGAAAGTAGCATTAATAAATCAGAAACAAAATTATAAAACAAAAAATAATCTCCTTAAAAATGAACACAAACACCCTAAAAGAATTGTTAACCAAAGAATTACTTATAGAAAGACAAATAACACAAGCAAACAGTTAAAAAAATGAAATGGTGGCTTCTGCCGTGACCAGAAGTGTTGTGACAAATACAACAGTACAACAGCTGACCAACTGATTTACAACCTGTGCTGCCAACGTATTTCGCGCGCATACGACCTTGTCTGCATGTTACGCGCTCACTATTTCGTGCCTTCACGTTGCAAATCTGGAGTGAGACAAAGTAATTAGAGTGAGACAATGTTAACATTGTCTCACTGATGAGCGAATTGGCCACTTTGCTTTCTCAAATCAGTGAGAGAACATGTACATTGTTAGGTAACTGTAGGAAAAATATTTTTCATGACCCTTCTACAATTTTGAGGGAGGATTGTTAGTGGCTATGGATATATTTGGAATACTTGGAGAGAAAAACGTGGGGCGTAGGCAATCTATGATAGTTAAGGAGGAGTAAATAAATTAAATTACAGTGAATCTCATATCCGATTCACTGATATTAGCTGTGAATTCATCCGGATTATCTACTTATTTACTGGCTGCGCCCCACGTTTTTCTCTCCAAGTATTCCAAATATATCCATAGCCACTAACAATCTCCCCTCAAAATTGTAGAAGGGTCATGAAAAATTATTTTATTCTTTTTAGTCCGTTTTAAAAAAAGTGGTATGATAAAATATATATATATTATTTGATTTATAATTATTATTGTTTTTTTAGTCTTATGTCCGGGTGAAAGATTTCAATCGGTTTTGTACATATTGATGAGACTCTGACAGGGACATATATAGGAAATTCCCATTGCATTTCACATCCTGTTTATGTGTCTAGAGAATTTTGCACGTTCGTTTTTCAGAATGGTGACGTGCATCACTAGCAAGCCGAGCAACACGCGCTTCCAGAGCCTCGTTTACTCTTGCTTGAGCATGTCGATGCACGTCATCGGCAAGTCGAGATGAATTTGCGTCCCCCGTTTCACACGACCTCGCTAGAGCCTTTCGTTTCTTATCATTTTCAAGTTCGATCTTGCGCTGTTTTTCGGGACGTTCCGTAGCTTGCTTACGGCGTTTGCCTAATCTTGCCAACTTATCTACTTTAGATTCCTGTTGTATCCCAACTTGCCGTGTTTGCTTCTTCTTCTCTAATCGGCGCTTCCGTTGAGTAGCCGTCTCTTTAACCATTGTAACGATTGTTAGAAATGTAATATTCACATATACGCTTAGCACACTATTGAATGCACATTTTAAGGCGAAAACCCAGCGCACTATTTACTATCACCAAAAGCACGTGAAACAGGATATTTCCACTGGAAAATGCAATTACTCTTTAAACTAGGGGTCGAAACGCGACACGCTCATACAGGTAAATCTACACACTTGAAACACAAGTTATTCTGTTACAGAAACGCGAGAGAGCACAACGACAGTGCTGATGCTGTATACTACACTGCAGAACATGCAATGTTCGCAAAGCAGACGCTGCTCTCATCAAATATTGTTTAAACAATCTTGCAGACAAGGAACAGAGTGAATATTGCATTGTTATCCATCCTCGACCCATGTTTAAAATTTCAAGTCTATATCTCATTGGCCAATTTTTATTTGTTTAAACAACTATTGTTTAAACAAATGTAGAGACATGAAACCAACTGAAAATTGTATTGTCATCGAATTCTGACCTATGTTCAAAATTTCATGTCTCTAGCTTATCGGGAATTTAGTTTATACTCGATTGCAAAATTCCACCCGGACAGACTGACAGACAGATATGACGGAAACCGAACTAATAAAAACGTGGTAATATATAAAATACTTGAAAATTCACTTTGTGGAAGACGGCCATTTTGTAAATCAGAAACACAAAATTATTTGTAAATCCATTAAAACTCGTAATTCCACAATTATTTTTAACTTTCTCCAACCATTATATACAATTATATCACCTGCCAATGTATTATCATTCGCAAAACATATTTATTTGAGATATGCATAAAATATATTGCAATATAAAACCAATATTATTAAAAAAATAATCTCTCTTGTAACTAGTTAAGATGTAGGTGGAGTTATGATGCTGCGCTTGCCACAATTACGAAACTTTGACAACAACGGCACCTTAATTAGATGATCAGCCCCAGGAAGTTAAACGTGTCCGTATTAAACTCGGGTACATAGTTTAAACCTGAGATGAGATGTAAACTTTATTTTGATATTACCCAGCTGTTAGAAAATTTTATGTAATGCGATATTTAAACAGCAACATACCATACTATACTGTGATCACGGGTCCTACTCAAACAAATGATTTGATTGGTTACATTTTGGACAAAAGTGTTATTTATATTCCTAATAAATGAATGTGCCGAACCGCTTCAATACATGGGTGAAGATATGATGCTGGGGTTGGCACAAATACGAAACTTTGACAATATTAACACTATAATTAGACATACCAGACCCTGGAAATTAAACGTATCGAGTATTCAGAGGTGTCCAGGAACTCTCTTATAGTGAGGAATTGTTCCTTAAGTAAATATAAGATAAAATTTCCAATAAACGTAAGATCAAAAACGTTAAAAACTTTACATCTTTGGAAGTAGATAGTAACTTATATTGGGATCAAATTTTGTATAAGAATTTATTATTTGTCCTTAAACCAGGGTACAAATAACCAGAACGTTCTCTTATAAATTTTCAAAATGGCGGCCGTTTGAATTTTTTTATAAAACTGTTAACTTTACAAAATATTTACAAGAAACAAAAGTTTACTTTTTTAATAACAAATTAATTGGTTTTTTGTCGTTTTTTTTTTTTATTTCCTATATATTATGTCATAGAATAACTGATTTATCAACAAACAATTAAAAATTTCATTTCCTCGTAGTTGGCTATGACATCACAATTGGCCTATAACCTAAATATTACTAAATCATAATTAACTTAAATAATAATAATAATGTATACTATCAGAAGTGTTTGAAATTAAAAATGTTGATTTTAACTTCTTCAAAAAGCGTTTGTTTAAAAATTTAAAGTAAAATAAATCAAAATATGTTGGTTTCTCAAGAAAGGTCCAAAATGAGATTTTAAAGACGAATCCAACGACACCCTTGTTTATGCCAATTAGGTGAGGAATAAGTCAGACTTTAATATTTAAGTTAATAATGAAACTGTACTTAAAAGACTTATTGCTAGAGCACTCTTTATTTTATTTAAATAAATAAAAGAGTTTGTATATTAATAAATATCAACTAATTTTCTGTTTAATTATAGTTACATCATTCACTTAAAATATTATAGGTCACGTGTGGATCTTGTACTTCGAAGAAATGAATTTTTTTGTTTTTTGTTGACAACTCAGTTATCCTATGACAAACAGAAAAAAAAATACAAAAACCAATTAATTTGTCATTACAAAAATAAACTTTTTTTGTTTCTTGTAAATTTGTTTTGTAAAGTTAATGGTTTTAGAGGTATTTAGGCCTAACATTAAAAATTTAAACAGTCACCATTTTGTAAATATATAAAAGAATATTCTGGTTTTTTTCATACCCAGGTATAAACTTAAATAACAAATTTAACTTCAATATCTTATCAATTTCCAAAGATATAAGTTTTTTGTTAAAGAAAAATGGCGGATAAATGGCACAGGAAACGTTTTCGAACCTATGTTTATTGGAACTTTTATCTTTCTTATCTAAGGAACAATTCTACAAAGCGGTTCCAGAGAGTATAGCTTGAACCGAATAAATCCTGAAATTAGATTAAACTAATTACAGTAAATGGACAACAATCTAACAGCAGGTGTTTAACAAACCTCATTTATCATGAAGAAGAATAAATCTGTATGTTTCTAAAATGGTATTAGAATTAGTTTAACCGTGATAGGCCTAATGGCAAATGTAACTTATATTATTATTATTATTTGTGTGCTTATTTCTGTTAGAATTAGTTTAACTGTGATAGGCCTAATGACAAATGTAACTTATATTATTATTATTAGACTATTATTATTATTATTATTATTATTATTATTATTATTATTATTATTATTATTTGTGTGCTTATTGCTGTTAGAATTAGTTTAACCGTGATAGGCCTAATGGCAAATGTAACTTATATTATTATTTCTGTTAGACTAATGAAGTCGGGGAAGTAGATAATACACGGAAAAACGGGACTACATCAAAAAGACTTATGACCGAGCAGAAAGGTTCAGCATCAAATATCATTGGCTCAGGTTTTTCAAGATTAATGTCAATTGGTTCATCACGACACGTACTTGGGAGCAGAATACATCAAATTGCAAAGTAAACAAAGTGGGGGGGGTTGGCTGAATTAAAGTTATGGTTTGACCACTTATGCTGTTTAGTGGGAACCCTATATATTTTTACCCTTTATAGTCAAATATTTGGTTAATTGTTTGTTCCATGGATTTTTTTAGTTAAACCGCCATTTTGGACACTTTCACCAATCCTACATTGGATAACTCACACCTGACTAGCCGTTTTATGGCGATTCTAAATGACTTCTAATACATTTAAACTAATTTAGAATGTTATATTTAAACATTAATATAAAGGGAAACATGATAATGTTAAGACTTGCACTGACCGAACGTAACCGTTCAATTTAAAAACTGATTAATGTTATCAATGAAAGGTAACCATTTGGCAAAGAATAGGTACCAAATGTTGGAGATTTGTTTCTACAATATTCTACTTTTGCTTAAACTAATCGTAGTTCTTTAAACAACACTAGAGTTGAGAAGAGGCCAATTGAGAAGATGTTTTTTTTTTCACTTGGATAAGGTACCGAAAGTCGATCCCATGTTATAACTCCATAACGACATTTAGCCCCTTTCACTTATTATGACCTTCATTAAAACCAAGTTTTAATACTTTTAATTCTTATTATGGTCTTTTTAACATATGTCTTTGCATAGCAAAGGAGAAGATTATTAATGGAAATACACCAAGAACGAAAAATGGACAGAATTGACCCTAATCAAATTTTTCCTCTCCTGAAAAATGTTGTTTTCCGACAATGGTCACTTTTAATTTTCCGCAACACATATTATTACAAAAATAATTTTTAATTAAATAAATAATAATATTAGATGGTGACAAAGCGTAACATTTAGGTAAAACGTTTTAAAATTAATTTATCTAATATTTAAATTTATGTCATTTTCATTTTATGTTAACTACCCTGATTTCAATAATACTTTTACAAGTTTTACTCTTCAGAATAATTAAAATAGTTAAGATGACCAAACATCAGGTAACATAAACCTATATCCTGGTGAAACAACTTATAAAACTAACATTAGAATATGCAGTTATTAACTTCAACTATGCACCTGTTTAAGAAAGGGAATTTTACCACATAAGATAAGGTCTTCAGCCTTAAAAACTGGAATAAGTTTTGTGGACCTGGAATTCACAAGTTTTATAACAAACTCTCGGAGTTTATTTATCACTCACAAAACCAAATAAGTTAAAGTGTTATAGCGATGGCTTGTAAAATCACAGTTCCTAGCTCACAACAGAATTGATTTATTTACTTTGGACAACTCATTTCGATTGACAGACCTCAGGGAATTTCTTCTCTTTCTGTATCATTGTTTTTTTTTCTATTTGGAGCAGTGTTAACTACTTCTTTTCATCCCTAATTATTTTTATCTCCGAGATTGTATTCTTTCCAACTTAACTACTTCAATCGCAGCAAATCTTATATAGTTCAACATCTACAGATCTGTATATCTGTGAAGATCTATTAAAAAAATTATCTACAAATACTGGATTTATTAACATAGAATAAAACAGTTTATATAAAATATTGTTCAAACATATCACCTAAGGTCTTGAACGTATATTAATCGTCATCTTTTCACAAGTCTTCATTTGGAAGCTGTTGTTTTTAGTGTTTATTGTAGTTCTACTTCAATAGTCATACCAATTTTTTATGGAGTTGTAGGTCAGCATTATGAGAGTTATTGAGGTCAGATAGATGAGAACAATAATTTGCGTTTTTAGCAGTAAATGGGCTCATTATTATTACTATTCATATTTATTATATGCAGATCGCATAATATGTGACCATCTTCCCGAAAGGATTTTTTTCAAAGGTTACAGTAAAATGGAAGAAGTTCCTACTCAAACCGCCGTTTTTGAGTTTGTGTAATTGACTAAAATATTTATTTGAGAACTTGCGTCACCGGATCAACATTTGTATAAATCAGAAACAGGCATAAAATTGTTGATGTCGAACAGTATTTTTAGGTAGCACTGCATCGGTTTTGGCCTAAATATTTTCTGTTAAAATTGTTTGATATATATCTTTTTTCATGAATAACAATTATAAGAATAACGTATCCGAATATGTGGTTGAGTGTTACTTTAATTTCGTTGTTGATTTAATTATTGCAAGTGGTACTGATATTGATTTCCTTTAAATATATTTATAAAAAGCTACTGATAATGCAAATTTATTTTAAATAGAATGTCTCTTTAAAGATATTTAAAATATGAATGAATTTCTGTGTCTACCTATATATACATTTTTTTTAAATAGTTTAGAAAAAATTGCCTTTTCTTGAAAAGAGTCTAAGCTTTTTTCATCTTATCATAAACTCCAGGTAAAAGCGTATGTGATTGAACTCTAGTGTTTACCAACGGCGTCATTGTTAATTTTCTTTTCTTTCGTAATTACTACTGAATAAATTTTCATTTATTTGAGATTTGGCACACTGAGTTGGGTTGGTTATTAAACCTCATATTTCAAATCATATGACTGAAATGTATAAAGCTGATTTTAAGAAACTAGGTCTTATACAACATCTCCATTGACGGTTCTTATTTTTCAAAAGATAACTACAGAAAGTGCATTTTTAAAGATATATGTTCTGTTTGTGTTAAGGAGGTTAAATTTTAGCAACGTTGGTCAAATTGATGATTTTATGAAAGGTGAGATTTTATGTTTTGATCTTAAGACCCTTATTATTGTGTTTTTTTAAATATGTAGGCTATATCTGTGTACAACATTGTGTACAAAAATATCAGGTACGACCAAAAACAATGCATAAAAAAGAAATAACACTTTTACAAGCATTTAAGCTGCAGCTCAGTGATCAGGCATAAAATAGACAAATCATCGTGTAAAACTTGTTTTAATTAAGGGCGCTCAAAAGGATATTTCCACAAACATTTTGTGGTCAATTTTTTTCCATCACAATACTTTTTATATACTCTATTTACGTCAATAAAAACTTCAAAAGAAATTGAACCAGTATGATGCACAAACTGGTGGACATTATTCAAAGTTAAACTAAACGATAAAAATAGATACTAATTTTCAACAAAATCGGTTACAAGGTTGCTGAGAAATTACTATTGACTGATATAAAGGCAGTACGTAAACAACCGTAGTGTTTGTAAACAAAACAAAATCTTTAATATTCAGAAAGGAGCTAAAACTTGAATAGGTACATATGTAAATGTCAATGAAGTAATGTTCCCCATCCTCAATTTGTTCTCTTTATTTATAATATGAGAAAATAAAAAAACTGTCTTATGTAAGTTTAAAATTAACTAATTTCAAAAAGTAAAACAAATGAAAAACAAGGACTTGTTTTTGAAATTTTTTGGCTGGTTCCTGAGGTTCTAGATACTAGATGTGGAAAGGGAAACAATCAATCAAGGAGCACTGCTATCTTACTCGGAAGCGACATCAAGGTTCCCTAAAGTACACATTCATTCGTGTAAAATATGCCACTAAAATATGTAGGGTTACATTCCCAGTCCAGGTTAAGCGGTAAGGAAATGCCAAGAGTAAAGGAATTACTCTTCGTTTCTTCGTGCTTAGACAAAGACAAATCTGTTACTGGTTGTTGTGGGATTGTAAATGTTATTTTACCAATGATATATACCTTAAGAGCTTGTATTAATGTAATACATACAAATGCTATACTAAAATTCAACTATAAATAAAAACATAAACAATTCCTTCATTGCGCTAAATGTATCACATACAAATTCAAAGATTATTCATCATCATCTTTCCCAAAAAAATACCGATTCTGCAGGTTATGATTAAAAAGTGAATATTAAATCTGGATCATTCGTAGAATTTCGAATAATAAAAATTGGTCTCAGCTATATCAAACTTTTGTGAATGTAAAGACCCAAACTTCATGTGAAAACAACGGATGGCCATTTTGGACTATACGTTACCTCTGATTTGTAACAAAAATTCTAATATGTAGACTTTCTAGAGCCATCTGTTTTGTTTAATAATTTCTTTTTAGAAAGGATAGTGAGAAGAGTGATATTGGTGCAATAACTAAGTATTCACTTATCTTGATTGAAACCGATGATACGGCCGAACCTAACCTAACCTAACCTAGGGTCGCCCAGTCTTCGCTAATATTGGCCACATTGGGCGTCCTAAATGTCGTAACATGGTCAGCTGGTCATCTGCCCATGGGACATCGTTCACAGCACGGTAATCATACTAGAGCAAGATAGCTTAACTAAAAACAAAATATGATTTCTTATGTTAATAAATAGTTTCTTCAATTTTTAAATGAAATTTGACTAACGTCTTGGTTTGTTTTTTGTTTTTTAACAACTTGGACAACTTCTATAACCAGATACAGTTTACCGGCTTACCCATTAAAAATAGCAGCTATTATCCAAACATTTTTATCCTTAGGAGCATTACCAAACTTTTATCGAACCTTGCGATAAACTGTAATCATTGTAACAATTATTTCAATCATATTATTACCAACTTAATTACTGTAACAAGTGTAGTGTATAATTATTGTAGGGCAATGACTGTTGTTATATACTTGTCGCGAAAAAATATATATACAATTATTGTAGTGTTTTACTCATTACGACGTAATTATCAAAGGGTGAAAAATAGGAAGGAAAATTAGAAATAAACAACGCCTCAGTTTTACAAATTCTATCTACACTGTGAAAATACAGAAATAAAATAATAAATAAATCAATAATGAGAAAATCCCTCCTTTAAAAAAATGTTAATCTATTTTAAAAAAAGATCTCAGACTGTAGTCTGTTATAAAATATTAGTCAGTTTAGTGACTTCCTTAGCATATTATAAGTTTGTTTTAACATTTGGCCTCAAACATTAAGTCAAACTCAATCAGTATACGGTTTCATGTTTATTCTTGATAACATATAATGTTATAAACGCTGTTTACAAAGAAGTTTCAAGGTCTTTCCACTGAGTTATGAACATTCATCAAGCAACTGCACCCAAAAGCTTGCAATATTTTTACATTATTCGTTCATCGAGAGTCTAGAGTTAAGCACCGCTTTACAATGACTCGCGTTGGGGGTTGGTGCCAATAAGGAAAAGGGACAGCACGTGTACGGCGGGTGTTGGGGATGTTTCACAGTAGTAGTTCTGTGAACAACTTGCTCTTCCCTAACTCTCCCTTGTATCCGTTGCTGTCGCTCAATCATTTGTCTGTCAAACATTTGTTAACTCAAACATAAAAGTATTATTTTTTTATAAGTTTTAAAAAGTAAGTTTTTAGTTTAACAAATTTTAAAAACAAATTAACAATATTCTATTTTCCTATATTCAATTTGTTTATCCTGTAGCAATAATAAAAAATAAATATTTTATTAAACACTGTTTCAATAAACTGAATTTGGCGCTGACGATTGTGCAGGCTTGTGTTTATATGGGCGAGACGGTCACTACGGTAGGCCGCCTGTGACACAGCCTGCCAGGGCCATAATTCTCGGATGGGGCGGCTCTTCACTCTAGACCTCGATGAAGTTCAATCTTACATTAACGTAATTTTTTCTTCTTTTAAACTCAAACCTTTTTAGTTGCTTACTCTCATTTTGAAATTAACTTCTCACAATAACACAACTTATCACACATAAACACACACCACAAACACAAGCGCGCGCGCACATACAAACACACACACGAACGCGCGCATACACACACACACACACAATAGAACTGGACCAGTGCCGAGTATATACCAATGTGAAACATGTTTAAAAATGTAAAAATTAAAAGAGAGCCACCGTCAGGCTTATAGTGAGACGTAATAATATCCTAAGAGGCAAAAACCAAGGTTTCATTTCTCAGCAAAGCTAATCAAGTGTTAAAACATGTTGTGCAACTCATGCAAAACAAATTGTGTTAGAAAAGAACAAAAAAATTAGAATATATTAATTTTTCTTTTTATAAATAAATAATAGTGTTAACACTAACATACAACGAATTCATAAAAAGGATCGAAAATGCAAGTTATAGGCCAAAATAGGAATCGGCAAAAATTTGAAATAATAATAATAATAATAACACACAAAATTTAAACTTGTAATATTGAAGTTAATAAAGGGAAAAAAGAAATACGAATAAATCAATTTTTAATTGTCAATAAGAAAAGTTGTTGATAACCATGAAAAGTTATTCTCGGACGGTATTTTGTAAATAAGAACTATAAATAAAAAGTGTTGGACTTTTAATAATGATAAATGATAATGGGGGAAGGGTACATAGATACTTAATTACACACACATTTCATGAAATTAAAATTTCTAATTTATTAAAAAATATAAAGTTAAAAATCATATAAGTAAATAAAATACAATATTTTAAATATTAAAAAATATACAATTATTTTTATCCTATTTTAAATTACCCTATTTATAAATTAAATAAGTTAAATTTTTATCAAAATCAAAGATATTAAAAAATATTTTAATTGATAGAAAGATTAATATTAAGTCTATTTAAATGTTCGTCACTATGGGATAAACATATGTTACGTAAAGGGAATATTTTGACCAAAATTCTGAGAAAAGACAAACATATTCAGATTAATTTTTAAGGAATTCAATGAAAAAAATTACGTCGGCCATATTAAAATCAGACGACAGGAAAAGCCATTATGGAAGAGCAGCAAAAAAAGTAAAATTAAATCAAAAAATAATAGGTACACTAATTATTACTAACAATGAAAATAAACAAATAAAATTGGTTTTCTGGTAAAAAAAATGTATGCTACTTTTAGTATGTGATAAAAGTATTAAGATGTGAGATGTGAGGTGAGTTTCCTCCAAATTGTCACGACTCCAGAGAGAGTTCTCAAAAATATAATTAAATGCAAAATTGATATAAGAAATTAAGAATCTAACCTAAAGAAATACAGAAATATAGCAAATAGTACTTTTTTATATATTCAACTTAGGTATATAGTACTTGTTTATGATTCTTGGGAGTGCGGAAGTAAGTTTCGAGCCCGAAAGCGCTGAGAGTGCGATACGTTCCAACAGACGTGCTCGCGACACCCACCCACACACACACACACACACACACAGTATAAATATGTTTACAGCAGCAAACAAATTTTAATGAGAAAATCCGTCTAAACATACTTCTAAACTTCATATTATTTTGATGAAAAACACTTTTTCCTTCTATTCTTATTTCAGAACAAAACCTATGGTCGTAAATGTCTTCGTTTCATTTGATCGTAAATCTTAGAATAACTTTATTAGACCTGTAATAAGGGATCCTTAGAAAATGCTTCTAGACATCCGAGCTCTTATTCTAGATATAATATACCTCCTGGGTAGGAACGCTTATTTGAAAAAAGAGAAAATTAAAGGGAAAATGTAAACTAAGATATAGTCACACTATTTCAGTGTATATGTACTACAACTGATTTGAAGTTTTTACTTAATTTTATTTGGATATTTATAGTTTAAAAATATTGTAACAAATCAATAAAACTAAAATTAAGAAAAGTTAAAACCGTCATAAAATATGTCTTAAACATAAATTACGGACTTCTTCGGTGAATGTTATACCTTTTTTAATATAACATCGAGTTTACAAATTTCCTAACTAAAGATAATTTTAAATTAAATAATTAAAACAACATATCATGTCAAACAAGTATACAGTAAACATGTAACATAGATGACATTTAATGTCATAATCAGTTACCAATTGTCGAGTAAACAATACGAACTCCATTTTGTAGTTTTTTACATAACATTTATTTCACAATCTAGATGTAACTGGAAAATTCAAATATATTTTTAATAAACTATGATTTAAATTATACAATTTGGAATGCAACTGAATTTTTAGTTTTCATTTGGAATAACTGTAAAATATTTTAGAAATTGTTTTATTTACCGTTAATGTTTATTTGTAAAACTGTTCCATTTTAAATTTTATCTCTAAGTACAGTTGTTTCATTTGTATACTAAATGGAGTTTTTAAGATACAAATATATTAAAGTAATTTGGTTTTTAATTTTTGAAAATCTTTTTCATAGTAAAAATCTATGTTGTCAAACTTTATGTTTGATGTTCAACTTAGATTTCAAAATTTAGGTACTTTATTTGTTTCTAAAAATATGGTTAATTTACTTTTTACTGGACTTGAAAATTGGACTCTTAATATTTATAATGTTTGTGAACATAACGTTATTAAAAAATAATTATTTCTAATAGGAAAATGTAAATATATAATAATTACAAGTTTCCATAGTTCAGACACCACAGATTTTCGAACAAATAAATATATTTATTAACGTTACTAATGTTGAGTTTACTATGGATGACATCATAATAAAACAGTAAAAGAAAATTTTAAATACTTACAACGTCTAAAGGAAGTTAGCATCAAACTAAATCATGGTATATTCATATTCATTGTTTAAACTTGACATTTTTAAGCCAATAAATCTCAAGAAAAGAACTAGCAAACCTGGCATGGAATTATATACCTTAAACCACTAACCAGTTATTGTTACAACCTTTTCTAAAGTTTCAAACTGTAATATCTGACAGGCTTACTATAACATAGTAAGATTGTGTATGATTTTATAACTTTTAAAATGTGCATGAATTTTTTTTTAATAATTATTTTTGCTGGCCTGTGCTTTAGGTTTACCAATTAAATAAGGAGTATTAAATACCGAGTGGTTTTTATAGTTTTTAAATAAATCCTTTACTTATGTAAACTAATCCACATATCATTTTCCTTTTACGCTTTCACTATTTTTAAACTAGTTTCAACATTCTTACACACACACATAGAGAAATAGGATAAGAAACAAAGATTTTGGTCCAATTTTCAAAAGTGACCTGACCCCTTTTTTTCATCGATCTCAAACGTGTACTTATGTTTAATCTATCTATATGTAAATCCAAAATCCGAAAGACCTCCTCACTCTAATTAACTACTAAAACTTGAATCGTTTCTAAATACAGTAAATGAGTTATCCTGTATTCCCCATAAGTGTAAATTATTGGTATTATATTAGGTTAATTAGTTATAGTTTATGATAAGTCAAATATGGCTGGTCAGGGGGGACGAACCTGTGATATCTGAGCTGGACGCGCTGTGCGAAGGGGGAAGTCAAAATATGGGAATATTGTATAAAGGATTATATAACTTTCTAATTATATACAGTCTAATTGTAACTTACAAAAAGAGGAAATAACGTTACAGTTGAAATATTCTCAACAGCGTATACTAGACGAACAACTGGCCAATTGGAGAGCGAGTTTGAAATATAATGTGCTCTTCCGTTACCTCGCCTCATAAAGAATAACTAAAGAAAGAAATCCAAAATATACCGATTTAAAACACTGGTTCTGTATCAAACCATACTTGACGGGTGGTCCAACTATAGACATCTCATTCCAGAATAATATGTATTACAATATTGAAGTTATAGAGAATAATTGGCCGTTTTTAGAAATGTAATTATAAAATGAACCCAAGCCTTGATTTCCAAAACCATATTTTGATAGAACTTCATCGCAGTCATAGAAGTGTGAAGAGTTACCGTCAAATATCTAGAGATTATGCAGGGGTATATTGGCTAATAATGACAAAAGAAGTTAAAAATTTTACTCACAATTTCTCAACCTTCCAAGTTCACCGCAAAAACAAACCAAAAAAAATAGTTATTCAAAATAGTCCATCTAGACAGTGCAAAATCTAAAGTTAGGTTAATTACAATTAATAAAATTAACCTTTTCAACTTTGATTAAAGGGATAATTTTTAATTCATATTTTGGATTTGTTTATATTTTGTCGAGTTAAAACGAACAGTATATACTTCCATAATTATTATATCTTTAAAATTGTTTTCCCTTCATAGTATTCCATACGAAATCGGTTGAGATAGAGCTCCAGAGTTTGTATCAGCTGAAATAGAAGGATTCACAAATACCTGGAATACTTGTTACAGGACATCGAGTCGTCATTTTACAAGATCTAATAGACTAGATAAAAGATATGACAAGAATCTAAAAATGATTTAAGAAAATGCAAAAAGAGAAGAAAATAATTCTGATTTATATCTTGTCCTCATTAATGTTCTTAATGTCCCACACATGGATATAGTGGATTTCCTTCTCACTTTAGTTTGAACGAAGAACCAATAACCTAATCCCAGCAACAGAAAAGATAACATCTGAAAACTATTGATCGTGTCTTGGTTACAACAATTTAAGAATTCAAACCTGATGAAGTGAAGGTTTCAGCCCCTAACTCTAAAGTGGATAGAGTCTCGTCGGAAATTAACATATGCTCAAATTGTTGAAAAAGTTGCAGAACTCAATCTTATATAATTCAGATTCCTACTAGTTAGCTGGATAGTAAATATTCATTATTTCCATAGACTATGGATTATTTTTGACTTAATATCCAGTAAATATACTTAATCCTGATTATACTACAGTAACACAACCAACTAAGAAAGTGAAGTGAGAACCATTAGAGAAAATAAATGACAACCCAGTACGTACTTTACCAGACAGCCAAGTGAATATTAGTTATAGACGTTGCAATCCAATTAAAACAAAAAAATGGAAGATTGCAGAAGGATTATAATTTTATTGAAAAATGAGAGAAGTTGATATTTCAGTAATGGCTACACAATATTAATAATAATTAAATTATTGCAGTATTTTATTTGGATTTTCATTCTTCACCTCATTATTAGAAGTTAATAAATAAATACAAGTAATAAGTAATGTTTAATATTAATAAACTTAATATACGAGATTTAATAACTTAAATTATTTTCAACAAAATTGCTGTAAAAAAGATTTTAACTGTTTTCAGGACAACAACAGAATTTTAATTTACTATAGTTTTCGCGTCAATTTGACCAATTAAATTAATTGTGTTATAGCCCTAGTGCTATTTAAAATTGCTATGATTGAATCGAGCTGATGTATTTAAAGACGTAGAGGATCAAAGATTTTAAATAATGAAAAAGTATAATATTTGAAAAAATTCGTAGTTTATTTCTCAAGGAACAGTCGTTCTCTTAATGTAGGCCTATCGAAAATCTGTACGTAAGCTGAATCTGTATTAAACGTAAATAAAAATGCTAAAACCTAAATTTTTTTAAGTTTATTTAAAATTCTTTAAGAGAGTATATGCACCAATTAACAAAATAAGTAAGAAAATTTGAAAAAATAGATCTGGTTATTTAATTTTTCAAACTAATAAATCAGGGATGAGACTTGAGTTTTGATATTAAGGGTAAAATTATAACATCTAGTTAAATTTACATGCCTTCCTAACCTAAGTTAGTCTACATCAAACACCAATTAGCCCAGGAGCGTAATTTAAATTTTCCATCTATAACTTCACGCTAAAATATTCAGCTCTGATTCGTAATACTAATAAAAACATCTTTAAAGATTATATATGTTAATAAACAATCTTCGTCTTTATTCTAAACAAATAGTACACAAAGTTTAGATTAAAATTACTTTCGCAAGTAATTTCGATTAATTTTTGAAGAAATGTCTTCATTCGATAATGACCGAAACCAGTAGATTCTTAATTGCTACATTTTATGAAAAAAGTAAATAATGAACTACCACCTGAAATCATTCATTACGTTTCTATAGCACCCATTTTGTTAATAAAACACAACCAAAGGTTATAACTACTTATACTTAAAAGTGATAGTTACATAAAATTTGTCTAAATTGACTAACTATAATTTAAACAGTACTGTATTAAACAAATTGAAGCCTTACAATGTCAGTATTGGTGATTACAAGTGAGTCTCGTTTTCAATCTGAACTGATGTCCAATGATTCTAAATAATAGTAGATTTCTCCGCTACCATGCCTGAGAATCGCTCATTTCTTCGAACAAATGGCAGGTAAATATACTCAAGCCGTATTTCTAAAAGTAGTGGTCATCAACAAATGCAAGAAATTGCTGCCTTGCAAGGTGTTTCTGTTAATACCTACTTATATTTTTTATAGAGATAAGATAAAAATAGATAGAATTTAAACAACTATAGATAGATACAATCCTGCTAATTTAGAAGAAAAGAACAAACAGTATTATATAGCCGAGGAAGGTAGTTATGATAGAGAATCTGTAGTACAAGGACAACTAGATATAATATCTTTTGTTATAAAAGCTGAGTGCAAGGCTCTGAATGAATCGGCGACCATCCGTTCCTTAATTGTCTTTCATCTGCTAATGGGTACCTCGAATCAGAGTGCGATGATCAACTAATATGCCGGTTACCTTCACTCAAGTTGTAAAAATTGACTTCATCATGATTAAAGCTCCTGTCGATGAAGGTCCCAAAACACTAAGATTGTTCCTAAATCAGTCTAATAGTTTGGATTTCGATACAGTAATGTCAAACCACCCTATAAAATAAATAACGATGACTGAAGATAATCTAAAAGGTAACCCTGTAAATCTGAGTTATGTAATGTTCCAAAATGTTTAAAACCTTTATATTTTTGTAAACAACAACCAAAATGATCAAGAAACCACCCTGATAGATTAATTTCAACTCATTGGTTCGCCAATGATTATTACCACGAAAATCAGTGACTTTCAAAGAGTAGCAGGCACATAAGGTGAGGTGTTTTAAAATAGTTAGACTTTTAAAATATTACAATTAATTTTTTATAGTTTATGTGTTTATAGTTTTGTTCTAATTTATATTTTTGTAACTTAAAAGACAACATTTTTAATATTTTGAAATTCAAAGTATAAAAAAAAAAAAAGAAAAAAAAGTTAAATAAATATTTATTGTTGTTGGATTAAAAAAGGTTTTGTTATCAGCTGTTTTAGGTTATTGTTTATAACGTATTAAAGAATCATGACAAGGGATTAAAAATCAACAAATTCTGTTCTAAATATTATTACACGTTGACTTCACCGGCAGACAATAATGATTATAAGAGTGGGATAATGAGTGATCTTAGTTGGATACCTTCTTCATGAAGATGGTTAGTTCTCTCACTTTCATATTATGTCTCTCTTGACCAAATCTTGTTCTTTTCTAATCCTAATTGATTTATTGATTTATTTTGAAGTTTTAAGGGCCTTTTTGAACCAGCTCTGGCAAAACGAATGATAGCCTATTGTTCAACTAAAGCCTCCTCATTCTAGTTTTGCAGATTTGTTTACCATACGAGTTAGAGTAATCCACTAACTAGCTCGTCCAATGATAGTTCCTCAGGAATTTAGAATCCAAAAACCTTTCGCCTCTTATTGGTCACCCTTCCCGCACAGTCTGACCCTGATGATATTAGAGAATTCGAGAGCTAGGGGATCTTTATTTAAAATTATTTTCATCTTTTTTTATAAGGTAATGATGACCTAATTTTGTTCTAGAAACATATAAATCAACAAAACATGATAGGCTGGCACTTTGGGCAAGTACAGGAGCAAATTATACTTGGCACTGTAGGTGACTTTGTTGCAAAAATGGTTTGCCATTGAAAGGAACTCACAAAACTTGTATTACCAAAATACAATGTACAATTGTAGCTACACGAGGATATTTAACTTACTGAAAAGAAATTATCCAAATAACCTTTTTATGGAATCTTTTTTTTTCAATCAAACTTTGTTAATCTGAATTTTAAATGGACATTCAAAAGAAACTTGTAACCACGGTAAATAAAATAACAACTTAAATATAGTAAACACATAGAATTAAATTTGATAATAAGTTGTGTTTATTCAAAATTATTGTTTTGCTTTTTTAAAAAAAGAAGAAAAAGATCCTACAAAAATGTGTAGTAAGACAGTAATTATTATTGGATAATTTTATTATCACATAAAGTTACCTATTGGGGCAAACAAATACATGAATTTTTTAAGATTAAAACAAAAATCTATATTAGTAAGTAATTAAGATACAGACTCACCAAAACGCGAGGAAGCAGAGGCAGAAATTCCAAAAGATAAGTTAAAAAAAGCTACTAATGATAAATATGGTGAATTCAACATACCTGCTAATTTTTTTAAATTAAAATGACCGTACGGTACTTTCATCCGAGGTTTTAAGCCAATTACTAAAAATTTAATGTTGAATCGAAAATTATATCAGTAATATCCTTAGAATGTGTGTGCCCTATTATCAATGCAACAAATAATACATTCGGAAGAGTAGGGAATCAACATTTTTATTATACGAAAAATGTTAATTGGAAAATTTCCCAGAATCAAAACAGTAAACAAAAATAATTCTATATTTCCGGTTGTTTAATGAATTATTTTTAAAGTTTTCATCAGAATGGACGCTTCATTTTTAATGATTGTTTTTCTGTACGTGTTTGATGAAATTTGTATGTATGAATCAAAATTAATAATTGGATATGAGTATTATGGTACCTAGAGACTATAACGGATAATCCGAAGAAAAACGATGAACTGAAAATTCCATAAATGAACTTAACGTAGTAACTTATTGTTTAAGTAATCGTTTTTAATTCCATTATTGAACGCTAATAATTACGTTAATTACTTTAATGAATACTCGTATGGTTGTTTGTAATGCTGATTAAAAATAATAATGCAATAATTTTCACAATCAGGTACTATTATTCCAGTTTATAAATTTGCTAAGAGAAACTACAAAAATCACATTAAATGTGCAGTTTCACCAATTTACTCTTTCACAAAAGAAGTGAAATTTAACGCACGTATTGTACTTCAACGAAATGCAACCGACTTCTGTTTTCACAATTACATAGCAACAAAAATAACGCGAGGATAATACATAAATATTCAAAACACGTCAGCTACCATGGAAATAGAGTTTGGGCAGATCTCTTTCTTTAAAATCATATTTTGTTATTCACTGAGCTCATTTGTAAATGTAATTCAAGTTATCTTGACATAATAAGGTTTTGTCGATATTCACAGTTAAAAAATGCAGCCATCATTAGATTAAATGTTACATAGATAGTTTTGTTTCTTTTTTAGAAACAAGTTAAAATGGATCATATTTTGATAAATAATTAAACTATCCAACTTTACAAATAAAAATTCCAATATCAATATTGAGTATTTGTCTTTTAAATATTCATATGCTATCTATATAACGTACCACACAAGTAGATACCACTTATATAGATAGGCATTTTACTTGGCATAATGGTGCACATTATGTCCTCACTTTTAAAAATAATTAGACGACATTTTAAATTTTATAAAATGAACGTTTTACAACCTGTCGTTTAAATCTAAGACCAAGTCTATTAATGATAATTGTGCGGGAGTTCAGATCGTCTCCTCAGTCCAAATAGCTAGATCATGTCATATCGATTTCACTTACTTTTCCTTTATGTACCATCAAGTCCGATTTTTAAATTTGTTTTAGATTCCGAAAAGGCAAACAAAACTATCAAAGTCTTGGTAAATCTTCAAGATAATATAACTTCTACGCTTTCTTTTCTCCCATAATAAATACACGGGGAAGTGGAGGTTAGAAATTTGTTTAAATATGTTCAGAAGTTTCTTCAATTCAGTGTGCGGATCAAAACAGAAATTGTTTTCTAGCCAATAAACTAAAAATTAGAAACAAAAAAAATACATTCCTGATGTCCCAATAGTCGCACCAAAAAACGCCCTTTTGGGAAACTTTATAGCACTTATGAAGTTAACTTATAGCATATGGAGCCCCTTATATATTAAATGTCACCCATATTGGTTTCTATGTCATTTTAAAGATAATAATAGTACCTTACCTATATATATATATATATATATATATATATATATATATATATATATATATATGACATTCGAGCTAGTTACTATCTGAAATAAACTTGGTGCAAAAATCAACCAGGAGAATCAATTGGCGTCTTAAGATTAAAATTAAATATTGGAATATATATTTATTAATTTTAAAATTATTCCTAATTTTTAATTTTAACATTAGGCATTATTAACTTTAATTCAACTATCGTGTTTTTTTTTGTTTTTTTTTTTTTCACGAAGAAACGAATGGCTCCAGATTTAAACACTTGGAAGCAAAAGTTCGCCGAATATTCAACATTTTTGAATGTTTAATGTCGATATAAATGTGTCGTGAGATACTCAATTTCCATTTTTATTATAATATGTAATGAAAACTGTGCTAAATTTAACGTGATTCGGGCAACCAAGTGTTTACTGTACTGTTCAAAATGAGTCTCGTAGACCCTGCATCCTATGAATTTTGTTGTAATTGAATGTATTAATAAACTCACCAATTACATTGACAATAATCTGAACAAATATTTAGAACTAACTTTCTAAAAAATTAATTTCTACTAGAAAGATAAAAAAAGTTCTTGAACTTCACTATAACTATAATCTAAATCGATCTAGGAATGAATATCTTCACATTCACTCCACTATTTTCTTTATCTGCACGAATTGAAAGTTTGTTCAACAACTACAGTGTATACCGGTTAAGTTATAACAATAAAAAGTCTTTATAGCAGAAAAATAAAAGAAATACTAATTACGAAACATAAGATGTCGACTTTGTAATTGCTGTTCTATATTAGTCAAATGTAAAAATTTAATTCATTTTAAGCATTCCTTAAAGTCATAAAATAAATGTGTAAATTAACATATGTTGTAAAGTTCAACAGCCACACTGAAGGCTGAACTTGTTGCAATTCTAAACTATGTAATATGATTCATGAAATCGGTAATATTGATAAATACATTGCACTATTAATTTTAATTAATCAAATTGACCTTAGTATTTGCTAATTTAGTTATAGCAATATAATATTATTATATTTTAATATTATAATATAGTAATAGTCAATCATTTACATATTTGTCAATTTAGGACGCAGATTAAAACTCAACAATAGTTAAAGTTTACTTGAGTTACACACTGACAACAACTGTTGTATTGTTGATACCGTCCTCACAATACTAAGTTACCCTAGAGACGAGAATTCCAGACCGTATTCATGCATGTTGTTTCCAAATTTCCCCATGGGACGCCTAAGTGAAAGCTTCCATGGTAGTAGCTCCCTTGGGGTTACACGTCTCCACCCAAATTCATTTGTCTCTTCATTCTGACATCGTTTATTTCGATAATGTGGATCTGGTATTGTTTATAACAAAATGACATGCTGTAATATCAATATCTACAGTTAATTTGTAAGCGAAATAACTATTCATGCTAAATTAACCTACCAATGAAATATTAAATTGGTGAAATACATTAAATTTCAAATAAAATAATTCTTTGGTCTTATAAAAATTATTTTATATTTTAATTTTACTCGCCACATTATTCAACACTATACTATTTATTAATACTTAAAAGAATATTATCAAATTACATCAGTATTGTTTGTTTTAATTTAAAAACACTTAAATTTCTATATCTCTCATTTTAATTCTATGTTTACTTATAATTATTATAAGACCAATACGTCTGTACTGTAATAATACTAATAATAATAAATATTTAATACAATTCTATGGCGAAGATAATAATTTCCTGTGATTTTGATTGAAAATAACTAATATATGTTACAGTTACATGATTTATTTCTATACCAAAAGATGAAGAAAATAATAAAGTATTTGAATACCTAGTAAGTTTCTGTATGACACTATAGCAGACATAACGGTAGCTATGTGGCAGTGACACTTTTAAATGGCTTAGATCACGGGTTCCATCAGCGTAGACAATATCTTAACGTAACCCCTGGAGACAATGTTCATATTGATCGAGGCTTCTTGGTGGATATAAAACAGAACCATTCTTTCCAATTCCACATCCAAGAAACCCGTCATTAACAGTTTCTCGTGAATTGAGAAAGTAATGGGGTGTCTTGTTTCCTTTATATGCCACCAATTTATAGGACAACTAGGTTCGAGGACATCTAAGTAGTGTCATCTCTAATCTCATCAAACGTTATTACATACACGCGCGTTTATCATAGGAGAATCACGTTCAGTACTGAACGCGTAGTTTCTACAGTTGTGGCGGATAACACATTATGTATGTGGAAAGTTATGTACTTAATAACTGAAAAGTTAGGGTTAAGTAAACGTTTTCCATCGCTTATTACATTGTCACAGTAAATTCAACTCTTGGCTTGCTTCATTTCATATTTAAATAGGATTTTGTAAGCATGGAACTTCAAACGTTCTGGACAGTTGTAAAATGAATGGTAGGATTTTTAAGGCTACGCAGTCATGACTGTCTCAAACAATCCACACTACTGTCTACATGTGTTGTGGGGCTGATGATTTCCAGTTTCTTTAAAACTTATTATACCCAAGTCTTGTCTGCAGGTCGATCATGTCAGCAAGTACGCCGAAATAACGTTGTAGCGTAATCACTGGCGCTGTAAAACACTCGAGCTTTCTGTTGCATGTTCTATTACTAAACTGACTGAAATAGGAGCCACGAATAACGCGTAGCACAATAGAGTAAAAAAGAAAGTGAAATATTTCGTAGGTTTACAAAATATCAAATTAATTAATTTTTACACATTTATTTAGTTTTATTCCACGTAATTTAGTCTAAAAATTTAAATAAATTTCATGTAACTTGTATATTATAACATCAATGAATTAGAGTAAAATGTAAACAGTACGCGGATCGTTTACTCTTTCAACGAGAACTATTGTTTCTCTTCAGAGAACTACTCCAAACGCCCCTGCTAACGGCGGTCTGGCGTCTTGTCTAATGAAAAAGTTTTTTATCTCTCCATTTTTCATCTTTCCGTGGTCAGAATAATACAAAAATGTCTAAGAATGTAGCTTTTATCCTTATTTATAAACTACGTATAATTATATTGTCTAATTATACAAACTTTATTCATACGTTGTGAAATTCAATTAACCCTAATGCTAGTACTACTTTGAGCATCTGAAGTCGTAAGATGTCATAATACAATTTCAAGTCATGCTACTCACAACATATTTTTATTAATGATTTATTAATTCTCTTAAAGTTTATTTGGGTACGAAAGAAATCCTACTAGTAAGAATTTATACATATAAATTTCTTAATAACTGATTTAAACAATCCAGCGAATTAGTAAAAAGTAATTAAATTAAATAAACATCAATAATGATTATTTACGTAGATCGTTAACGATACATTCATTTTATCAGTTCAACTTATTAATCAATTGTTGGTAATTTCCCTTGACACAACTTTAAGTTGACCTTAATAGCACTCCTACTTCCCGGCGTTGCAAACTACTGTGTCGGTGTTCTGAAAGAGTTTAATACAATTTATTAATTATTCTTGCTATCGACTTTATAGTTTAACGATTTTATTAATTGATACATATCAGTCAAAATATAGAACGATAATAACAATAATTGTAATATTTTTATTAAATTTTGTAAAGTTACTGCCAATAACAAATCTTAATTTGAACTTTACAAAACCTTTAAATTTTAAACTCATGTGGTCAATTTAAAATGCAAAAAATATACAAAATTGTATGTTAAACCTTTAATATCAACTTATAGTACTAAATTGTCTGTTAAATCTTTAATATCAACTTATAGTACTAAATTGTCTGTTAAATCTTTAATATCAACTTACAGTACTAAATTGTCATTTAAATCTTTAATATCAACTTACAGTACTAAATTGTCATTTAAATCTTTAATATCAACTTACAGTACTAAATTGTCACAGTGAAGAAAACCATTTAATTAAATTAACTTACCTATTAATTATAAGTTAACGGTCATCGCATTTTACGTATTTCTTCAATGAAATTATCGAGTCTAATTGATGGTTTTTGTAGTCTAAGTCAATATTAACTAATATAATACAGATCATTAAACTGTAAGCCTACTTTGTGAGTAGTTTTGTCAAACATCAGAATAGGAAGGTTTTATTATGAAAATATTATATTAGTTAATAATAAAAAGTAAAAATTATTTAAACTTTTTAGTCCGTTTTATAAACGTGGTATGTTAAAAAATATTTTTATTTGTTTTATTATTTTCTGTTTTTAGTCTTATGTACGGGTGAAAGATTTCAATCGATTTTGTATAATATTGACGAGACTCAATATACGAAAAACATCTCATTGGCCAATTTTTATTTGTTTAAACAAGTGTAGAGACAGGAAACCAACTGAATATTGTATTGTCATCCAATTCTGACCTATGTTCAAAATTTCAGGTCTCTAGCTTATCGGGAAGTTAGTTTAAACTCGATTGCAAAATTCCACCCGGACAGACAGACAGACAGATATGACGGAAACCGAACTAATAAAAACGTGGTAAAAACTCACACCACAATGAAAGAATACCAACTAACAAGACCGGTGTGCACGCACTATTGAAACCATGCCTAAGAGGCGACCGGGAAGACCAGACCAGTGTGTATATAACCTTCCTATACGAGTGGTGACCTACTTGGGTTTAAATTTAGCAGGGTCCCCCATACCTTATACATTTCTGAAAATTTATATTTATATACTGGTGGATAAAAAGTCAGGACACCCCCTTTTTTTCCCCTTAATTAGTATACAGAGATATCTTGTATATCTTGACAGGAGGTTTCATTTTACGTTTCGGTTTTGGAAGTTTCGTGTGTCCCCCAAAAATGAGGGATTTTGGGGACAACTCAAAATTTTTTAATGTAAATCCCCTTCAAATGACCCCTCATTTTGAAGAGTTGAAAAAATTTAAACATTGGTCAAAACTATAGATCGCTATCTCTTCTCTATCCAAAATGGTAGCCCGTCAAAAGTTTTCTGAAGTATTTACGCTTACATTAATAATTGTATTTGGATTAAGTTACTGCCTGTGAGGAAACCGAGTTACTTGTTTGTTGTGTTAACAATCAGTTAGAAATGCAATAGACAAATATTACAATGAAGATTAGAAAACACACTGATAAGAAGTTTGTTTGCAATGAGTGACCTTCGTAATGCAGAATTTCCCAGGTTGAACAACGGTTTAGTACCTCAATCATTGTTTCAATCTCATCATTCGTTTAGAGAGTAAAACATTCTGTTCCGTAAAATGTTTTGTGTAATGTTTTAGTGTAATAAGTTATCGATTTTGATTCGGTTTGTCATTCGTACTTTCCCCTATGGTTTCCGAGAATCCTGAACTCAATATCCAGAACAAGCATATGTGTGGTCCGGGATTTTAGGAAATCGCATTATAGGACCATTTTTTATTGACGGAAAACTTAATGGAGAAATGTATTTGCAAATGTTACGGGAATAAATTTTCCCAGTAATAACTAATGTTATTTATTAAGGAAAATGAACATGAATTTGTCGAAGACATTGTTCACTTCCAGCAGGATGGTGGTCCATCACATTTTCATCGCGAAATACGAGATTTTCTAGGAACTCCAACTACGTGGTCAGTGGATTGGTAGGCGTGGTCTTATAGAATGGCCTGCCCGTTTTTGTTCACCTTGGTTTCTCCTGTCTCTGCATGTCTGTGAACGTTAAAATCTTGCTATTGCCTGTTGTATGCTTTACCTCTTGTTAAGCGCTAGCACATTTTACTTAACTGTTACATTTCTAATTTTTATTTATTTATTTATTAATATGACTTGTACAGTCTGGGTTTTCAGATCGTTACAATATTCCATTGTTTATATCAATTGTCAAATTGAATCAAAAACTTGCTCTTATAATGCGTTCATTTGATATAAGACACTTCAGTTTATACTTTTGAAATTTTAAGAGCAAACCAGTTTCAAATACAAAAACACATTTTAAAATACGTTTTATAATTAACTGTTTTAACATGGAATTTAAGTCATCATTCTACTTATAATAAGGAAAATAGTTGAGAGAATTTAAAATTTAAGAGGTCATGGTTACTTTTAATTTATTATTTACTGATGAACATTAAGAAAATTTCAAAATATTTATATTTGTAGTATTCTTATCATACCCTTCATCTCTTTGTCTTATCAGTTGCTATAGAATCCAGCTTACCTGGATTCTCCTCAAAACTTTTATTTAGCCCAGTTTTCGCTTAAATCAAAAAGAATAAACTTAAGTGTCTATTTATATATTCATCACTCATTATTAAAATACTGTACCATAATTTCTTAAGTAATGGGTTTTTTTTTAATAATTAGTCAAATGCATTGAATATTTTATGTATATTTAAAAACCCGTCATTTTGATTTCGTGCAACAAAAATGCTACTTTATAATATACTTTTTAGGTATCCCTTAAACCCCGTACATCTTTCAACCAAATCGGTTAGAAAATAAAATACCTAGAGCAAATTATAGATTACCTCTCGTGGGATGCACTGAACAACAACATTTCATTCCTAAACTCATTACATTTTGAAACAATTTCCTGACATTTAGGAAATAGGAGACATTTTATTTCTATTGAATTATTCAAGATCAAACTTAACTCATTAACCTCAAAGCTGACGATGTTTTCACTTTATCTACAATATCGCGTACTTTCCATAATGAGGGAACTTTTCTCATGTGCAATACGTTAATTTAGAACTTCGAAAAGAGAAAATTGATGTGCCTTCCAGGTAGTAACATTCATTAAGGAAATATTATACTATGCTGTAAAGTTGTTAACAACACTTGTATTACGTGCTATAGCAATTACAATTTTATAGCAAAGAATCTCTATAGTTTAAATTAACACAGAATTTTCATAAAAAGAGTACCAATAGTTGTGGGGGGGATGTTGAAGGGTTATATGTGATCGCTCTTCCAAATATTATTAAATAAAAGTAGTCAGTATAAAAATGAATTACCATAACCTTCAATTTCACTGTCATAAGATTTTCGATCTCAAATCATAATGTAAAAAATGCTGTAAATGTTTCAGAATTAACATTAAATTAAATAGTAGGCATATCTTATAAGTTGACCGAATAAGTAATCTACGGTAAAATTATGTAAAGCCTACCTTAATAACTCAGGTACTAATACTTTAAATAGGCTAGAAATTGGTTACCCATATATATATATATATATATATATATATATATATATATATATATACTATCGGCTTAAAATTTGGTGTCCAATTACGAAAACTAATATGGTGTACACTACAAACAATCCAATTTTACAATTCGAAACACCTATAAACAGGAATGGAAGTGAAATGAGTAGGAATTGGTTCACACATCCAAAAAACTAAATGGTTGTCTAAAATAGTTTTTTTTTTTATCGGCCTAGATAAATTTCGCATTAATTTATGACTAATATATGTTTTTAAAACTTGGTATTTAATTGTGTCGTAAGTCACGGAAAATTTCCAATCTGAATTTCACTTTTTTGAAACACAAAACATTGTATCATTTTGCATGTAGTGTAACAGCTGTAAAAAACAGCTGTAAATTTCAATTAGTACAATTTTTCAATTTGAGATACCCAAAAATAGGAATTAAAATAAAAACATCAAAAATTGGTTAACACATCCAAAGAAACTAATTAAATAAACCTTACAAATTTTCTAAATTAGTTTTTTTTAATCAGCCTGACTACTCTATGCTTTTATTTAACTCTTGGTATTCAATTTATGTTGTAGCAAAAAGAAAATGTTCAATCTCAATTTCATATTTTTGGAACATAAGAAATTATATGATTTACCATATTTTAAAATAAAATGGCTCTAAATTTTAATACAAATAAATAGCTCAAATTAGGGGAAATTTCAGTAAATCTAGTTTCACATCAAGAAATTAAAATGAGGGCAATTGTATCAAAATATAATTAAAGTTAAGAATACTTAAGAATAATAAAGTTAATTAAGAATACTAAAGGTTTAGAAAGCTATTTAAATACACATTATCTTGCAAACTAAAGATAAATCGCTTAATATTAAGGATGACTAAAGAGTTTTTTTTTTGTTTTAATCAAATAAGTTATATAATTACATGTATTTAATATAATAAGGGTAAGAACAAACAAAGGAACAAAAAAATTCTCCCACCTCCAAACCTAGGACTATTATAATACTAAAATTTGGATTGTAAATAAATTTGCAAATAAAAACAGAATATATTTGGTCTTCGAAGTTTCATCTTAATACAGCTTTTTTCGTTTTCTGCTATCGTACTACTGTACAAGGTATTCTATTAATTAAATAATAATTGTTATGCCTTTCTCTCTCAACTATTTATAATTAATTCCTAAATAAATACTGTCATCCTGTAGATAAGTCAACAAAATTTAATATATATATATATATATACCGTATGTGTGTGTGTGTGTGTGTGGGTGTGTGTGTGGGTGTGTGTGTGTGTGTGTGTGTGTGTGTGTGTGTGTGTTGAGACGGTTTGGGAAAAGCCAAAAGTCTCAAGTCAATTTAAAGCAGTTTAAATTCCCGCGATAAAACCATATAGATAGGGGGCGAGGAGGAACGATGACGTCACGCCAACAGGTGCGGAAGATTGCATGTTGGTACGTGAAAAGTCACTTTGCCTCGTTTCTTATTCTATTAAAATACTAAATTATTAAAATAAATAAATGTTCAGTAGAATCAACCGATAAATAATATCAAAAAATAAATTTAGAATCATTTAAAACAAAAAAGTTATTCAAGTTTTTCTAGGGGCTCAAAAACCTAAAATTTGGAAAAAACTTAAATTCAAAATTCAAAAAACGTAGAGTCATAACTAATAAGGTAACTAACAATAATAATAAATAAAAAATATGAATTAATAATAATAAACAGGTGAGAATGGACTTAGAAAGTCATTCTTGGGGAGTTTTTTTGGAATTTTTGAGTTGAAGGGGGGATTAATTAAAAAATAATAATAAGTACAATTGAAGAGACCACAATAAGGCACAATAATATGTACTTAGATTCAAATTTGAAAATAAAATAAGGGAGATATAATAATTACAAAAAGTAAAACTTTAAAGCCCAAAAGCGGTTAAATTTGAAGTTAAAGGGGAGAAATAACATTGTAATTATAGATATCTATTATGTAAAAGTGTAAAACATCAAGGCAGAAATGATAATATATAATGGGGGGTTTTTATGAACAAAAAACTATACGACAAAAACTTTGGGACTTCAAGGACGTATAACTCGAGAACCAAGCGAGCTACGTGAAAAGTACAAACAGAGTTTTTCGTCATAGTAGAAGAGGAACAAGATTTCGTCAAAAGAATTTTGAGAAAGGACTTATCTCAAAATTTGAAAAGAAGAAAAACCGAATTTCGGGAAAAGGGCGATAACTCGCGAACGAAGCGCAGTAGAACGACGAATCAAGTTTCACAAGAGCCACAAGATGGAGAGGAAGAAGAATCCGAAAGGAACTTTAAAATCGGTTCGGGCGTTCGAAAGTTATAGCGAGTTGAACGAAAAAACGACAAAAGTTGAAATTTTCATGTAAAATCCTGTAAAGCAGCGCGCGCACCCTCAGTGAGAATCTGGAGTCTGAACCACATATTGCCAACTTGGATCACAGATAACACTAAATAATAAATACAATAAATTATTATTTAAAAGGTGTTTTAATTAATAATAAAGGAAGAAAACTATTCATTAGTCATAAAATATGATTAATAAAATATATAGTGTAAATATTTCAGACCAAAAGGGCCTGAAAACACGTAATAAGAAGAAAATACCTTTCTCTGTAAAAGGGAGAAAAATTGGCTCCAGGTAGTGGAATAATTCCCACTAAAAGGGAGACCATAATTTATCCATCGAAAGACGGATACTTTTGTTTTGGAATCGAGGCAAGGAAGACGTTTCTTTAGCAGCAGACTCCGACCTGAGAGGAAAATTCAACTGTCACTTTACTTAACTGGACTTAGAATAATTTCTACTCCTATCGAACTTCAAGGCAACTTAGAAGAATTCGAGACCAGCATTCAACTACATTGCAGTTTACAGACTCTGGACCGAAAACATCATATCAACATCAGCCTAATTATACAACAAATTCCAAAACCAACTAGAACTTCTAATAAAGTGTGAAGGTATCATATACTTAAGGAATAATTCGCAAATATTAACTTCATTTCAAATATAACGTCATTAGGGGAATTATTAAAAATTAAATTCATTTTTATACTTCTGCTTTGGTGTTATAAATAATTAATAATTAAATACGACTTTTTCAGTACAGGAAAAACTGTTTGTGGTTCTGTCTGAAAAGTCTAGCGTTTTTTATTTTTGTTTAGAATATAGAAAATATTCCATTTGTAAATTTTGTCAAATATTTAAATCGTTGTGTTGTTGTTTAATCAATTTTGTTGTTATTAAAAAGTTTATGAATTCAACATTTTAACTGTGCTAAAAAGAAAAGAATATATAAATAATTCATTTCTAAATATTGTTGTGTTTTCTATATATATCCATTCTGTATATGCTATTAACCTTGTTTAAATATAAATATTATATGTGTGCTCTGGTAATATAATTTGAAAATTTTAAAAGTTATCATCAGAACTTAAGAGCCGATTTCTCCCAAAAGGCACGACCTCAGAGAGAGAGAGAGAGTGTTATTTTAAAATAAAGAGTCAAATAATCGAGCATTGAGATAAAATTCAGGGAATTTTGCGTAAATTAAAAGTTAGTAAGTTTATGAGGACAAGCTCATACTTACTAGAGCCAAGTTTTGCAATATCTTTGATTGTATAAAAGGTAAAAGTGAGCATCTTGGCCTTGCCCGCGCTTGCTCTGAGCAGAAAAGTGGTTCGCCCTATCGGTGGTGATCGTACAGAGAGTTTAAGAGTTCGTGGCAAGTGGCGTTCCAACGTGGGGCAAGAAGAACCCTACGACCTCGAGCCGAGCGTAGCGTGGCAAGGTGTGTGTGTGTGTGTGTGTGTGTGTGTGTGTGTGTGTGTGTGTGTGTGTGTGTGTGTGTGTGTGTGTGTGTGTGTGTGTGTGTGTGTGTGTGTGTGTGTGTGTGTGTGTGTGTGTGTGTGTGTGTGTGTGTGTGTGTGTGTGTGTGTGTGTGTGTGTGTGTGTGTGTGTGTGTGTGTGTGCGTGTGTGTGTGTGTAAAACGTATGCGATTTAGTAAAGTAAATTTCACCCTTTGTATTTTAATAATTTATCTCATAAGTTTAAAACTTGAATTTCAAATAAAGAATTCTTTACGACAGAAAAACTTTTAAATGCCTTAAAGTTGGTTTTCTTGTTCAAATAATAAATTAAGTGCGTAAAGGATGTAACAAAAAATGAAAGTAAACCTTTATGTTTATTAAATTAGCTAGAAACAAGATTTTTCTTATCAAAACACAGCTGTGATATTGAAACAACAATAACTCAAATTATTTAAAAAAAATTTTAAGTTAGGCCTATAATGTCATTACAAAACCGAACGAAAAACCAGATTTTTTGGTGTTATAAAAAATAATACAAATTATTTAACTCATTGCATCCAACGTTCAGTTACTTCTATAGTGTCCGGTGTAGGAGTTAAATATGTCAGAGAACAAAATAGCTAAAGTTTCTATATTATATATTCTGAAATCAGATAATTAACCATAACCATAACTAATAAAATATTTACCATTTATTTTTGTTTTTATACAATTTTGGGCACCCTATATCTCACTCACATTTTGGATCATAAATATGATAATCTAATTAAGTTACTGCATGTTAGTAATTGTACATAAATTAATTTTCTGATTTTAATGGTTTATTATAATCCTTATTTTGAAGATCAGATTCTTTATTATGATGTCCAAATATTAGTGGCTTAGACCTCTGTAACTCCATGTCTATGATTACAACTCCAAGTCCTGGCGTTGCTCTCTTTATGTTTGTTAATAAGTCTCCTAATTTCTTAATGCATTCATATTGTTCTTCTAGGTAATAGGTTTCAATAAAATCACATAGATGGTGATCATTGTGCTTACCTCCTTTCTCGTGTAACGCTTCTAAACTCTATAATCAATTTATTTCAAATAAGCATATACAAATACTAGTAAAAGTGTATTTATGTTAACAACTTAATATACAAACAATTTGATAGAATCATCTTCAAATCATCCCTCCATAGTGAACACCAATCCCATACTACATGTAATTTTATTAATTTTATGTAATTTTACTACAACTCGTAAATTTCCATATAAAGTCGTCTATACTGGCTTATAGTAGCTAATCAAGTAACCAAAAGTGGTAAGTAGTTATTCATAATTGATTGAATATGTAGATTTATTATTAAAAAGTTTCCACAAACTCATATTTTAGAAAAGAATTGGTTTATAATAACGAAAATATAAAAGTTGTGTTTTTGGTTTTAATTTATTTAAATATCTATCAAATATTATACCAGTTGTACTTCCCGATTAGTGGTGGGGTTATATTGCTATCACTATTCATTTTTAAATTAAGTTTACTATCTACAATGTAAATCAAAGGTTATGCCTCCCCTGCCACTCAAAATGATAGACAATCTCTTTATCAACAAATGCATTATCAGAAACATCATTACAGTACAAATTAAAGACTGATAAATGAACTGCTACGATATAATACAAAATTATCGTACACAATACAAAACATTACAAACACGAATATATACGTATAAAATATCCACAAAATAATATTAGTCAAACACATATATAATATATAGTTGATCCATAATAACGAGAAGATTATTATACTTTTTAAATATACGCATTTAAACCTATATAAATTATTTTTGTTCTAACCATTTTTAAAAGGGATAAATTGTGTAGAAAATCAAAAACACAGTCAAATAATATAAAGTTAAAGAAATATTTTCAGTCGTTTAAGTTACAACTACAAACTGACCAAAGAGAAGTAAAGTAAAAATACTATTTTGGTATTTTTAGTAAATTTAATGGTGATCTAAAATCAAAGTCGAGGGTAATAAATAAACTTACCAAATCAAAAACATAAACATTCTCAAATTGAAAACCTAAGCATAAAAGGTCAAAATATTTGTAATTTGTTCAAAATTGTAAATGCTTTCAGTAATCATTTTCTAAATGTTAATGATACATTATATGGTGGTGATAGTCCCAGTAAATCTAAAGGTAGATTCTATAAAACGATTTTAAAATTGAATGTCGACTTGAGTCCAATGTTCTTAAAACCAACGCCACTAAGTCAAGTAGAAAACGCCGTCAAGTCTCAAAAAATATCATGTGTCCTGGAATTCACCCTATAACTTCAAATCTTAATAAGTATCATTAAGAAAAGTCTTCGCCCATATTGAAACTTAAGTTTCAAAAGTGGGAATTTCCATGAAAAATTTCAAGTTGTCTTAGTTGTCCCAGTTCATTAAAAAGGCATAGTAACTAGTGTGTTAAACTACAGACCCATTTCCCTAGTTTCAGTGTTAACAAAACACAAAAACAAATATGAATTAGTTAAAAAAAGGCTATTACAGTTTTTAGAATATTTTCAGTAAAAACAATATGGTTTCAGAGAAGGGCTAGAACTCCTACTAACTACTCATGTAATATTGGAATAAAAGGATAATATTAGCTGTCTGACACAGTTGACCATGGCAACTAATTACTAATGATTTGGGATTACGGAGTTTGTGGCATTCCTCATCATTGGTTTAGTAACATTAACAAAATACAAAAAGTTATGTAGAGTATAGATAATAAGTAAAATAACGATTTAATATAATAGAACTTTCAATACAACTGCCAAGTTATAACGAAAATAATTTATGCTAAATACATACTTTACAACAAAACAAAATTATAACAATATTGATTTAAAATAAACAGAACAAAATATTATTAATTTTAATGCCAATTGAAATACAACACCTTAAATTTATCCATTCACATTCCCATTCACCTAAGCTTCCCCCTCAAACCAACCAGAGGCCGTAGATTATCTAAAACAACCATTACCTCAATGCTTTCATGAAGTGAGTATCATCATTGATGCTTTTAATATTTTCGTGTAAAGAGATCCAAAACCTATAAGCTGTCACAGAAAACAATTTATTGAAGATCCAATCCTCTCTATGCCTTGGAATAACTAATAAAATTGACTCCATTGCGTGTCATAGAGTTAATACTTGAACTAAAAACAAACCTATATGGCAAACACCAAGCCAACCTAGTATGCAAAAGAGCGGCCAACAATATCAAAATATGATAATTTCTAAGGACATTAAGTTTAAGAACTTAAATTTGATTATAATATTGAGACATATGATCATCTCGATTCAAGGTAAAAATAAAACGTAAACAATAATTTTGAGCACACTGTAGTTCCTTAAATAGTTCTACTGTCATTAATTACTGTGACGATAATTAAAGGAAAAATTAAAGCTTTCGCCCATTAGACTCTGACATTAAACGCCAAGAAGTGTTTATTTATTTTTTTTTTTTCAGTATGTGTATGCCAGTAAAAATAGTATTGCACGTGTTGTTTACTTGGTCTGTCCAGCTTATAGTGTTATTTTTATAGTAAAGCAAGATTGATTTTTTTACCTTATCGTAATAAAGTAGTTAATTTTTGTTCAGCGTTTGTTTATTATTATCATTATTATTAAAAATGTTTGGAGTAATAAATACTCCATTTACTTCAATAAAACTATTATCAGCATTCAATTTTGTAATAGCATCGTCATTATTTTAAATTTTGAAATAAATATAAAGCTGTACATTATCAACATATAAATGAAACTTTTAATGACGTAACACGTAATACTAAATAAAAGAGGTCCCAAACGGACCTTGTGGAACATCCCTGATGATACAGTCCCATGTAGACAACTTATCTCTAGACTTCAAATAAGACATCAATTCTTGAATACCCCTAGAAGTAACAGATGATATACAAAATCATAAGCTTTAGAAAAATCAAACAAAATTTAGAAGGTACGTCACCTTTGATCCATAGCGTAACTAATATCCACCATAACGCAAAGAAGGGCCCAATTCGTGCTATGGTTCTCACGAAAGCCAGATTAAACACTACTTAACAAATTATTTATTTTAAAGTAATCATAATTTGTAGGTATACAATTTTTTCGATGTATTTAGAAAGAACAGGTAAAGTACTAATATGTCTATAATCATATAGACATATCAGTAGGGGAAAGTATTTTTATTTAAAGGAAGTATAATACATAGTAAGAAAAGTTGCTGAAGTTAGAGATTTGTTAAAAATAGCTTTAATAACAGGTAATGTTATGTAAATTGTTTCTTTAATGAAAAGTGATTGGAATAGAATCCAAACCGACCGCTTTACCTTGTGCAGCTTATCAACTGCTTTCAACTTACATGTACTAGGTAGATCAAGTTGTGAAGAATTTGATTTTAAAATATTAATATTAGGATCCCACGGTATGTTGGAAGATCAAGGGAAACAGTAGAATCAGTTTTGCTTTTACTGACACATTTAATCTGATGATTTGTTTTCCGATAAAGCGTCATGTTTTTGCCTTAGTTTTGAATGTCTCAACTACTGTTTGACCTTAATTTATTCAATTTATGTTTATTGAAGCTGCCTCTAGCCTTGAGAAAAGACCACACTTACCCCAAAACCCAAGATGACAGTTGTATATATGTATTATTGTTTCACTTATGTAACTATAGTCCATGATTTCAATTGAACAGTTAAGACGCCATATATTACAAACCGTTTTACATATTGTGACGAATTTTTTTAATTGATTTTCTTCTTTTCTTTCTGTTGACTTGAACTCTATAATACATCATAATTAATAAACATTCAACAATTCTTATTGTGTAAAATTGTATTTATATATTTGTTAAGGTCAAACAATTTACTTTTTACACTTCTAATTCAGTAGCCAGGAAACTTCACTATTCGTTCAAACTTAAATTTCTTTCACTTTACATGTTTTTACATATTGTTAATAAATATAACCTCTAATTTCATTGTATATTGTGTATTTTTTTCTTATGAGTCAAGAGAGTCAAATTAATATTTTTATCTTTAATAAATATCAAAGTGTGATCATACAAGTATTTAAATAACTAATTGTAAAGAGCAATTCATACCGTATTATTTCAATCCTTTCACAATATAGTAATCTCATATAGATCCAAAATAAAGATATCACAAATATAAATATCAATGTGTAGTTATTGCACCTACCATGACGACGGACGTTATACAATATGTGAAAATTTGTCTTAAGTGTCAGATTAGAAATACTTTAAGGCTTAAACCTACAATAAGACAACTAAGTCATTAACTTTAAATTATTTAAGTCCTTTTCCGAAGTCTAACAAGAAGATATGTATTTTGGTGGATACGGCCTATACCACTAGATTTCCTATTGTCAGGCCAGCGTAGAGAGCAGGTCCACAAACGACAGCGAAATTTCCTCTTGGCGAATTTAACCTAGTTGTTATGGTATGCCGGTAGAAGTACAAACAGATCGTAATAGAAGCCCTCGGATTGACGCAACAAACTTTACTGCGCATAGGCCACAAACTTGGGTGTAAGAGAGAGATATAATTAATATGTTGCTGTCTTATGTCACTGAGAATCAAATTAATTGTACAAATATGTGTAGTTGATGGACGTTACCATATAATTCCTGATCACATGCATCCACGTTATAATCAGCATTTTATTTACAGCATGGTTTCCAGCCAAACCAAGCGATAGATTGTTTCCTACTATTCCTGACTACGATATAGACTATGGCGGCTTTAGAAGCAATTCATGAGGTAAGGTAAGATATGCCACGACTTTTATCAGCAACTCAAGACGCATAGCGGGAGAGATATAATAAGACTCACAAAAAAGAAGAGTACTCACTGCGTTGGTGATTTAGTTTTGGTAAGGGGTGTAATAAACCAAATGAGCTTTCTCAACAATATACTGGATCGTAGAAGGGGCTTCAAAAGGTTTCTTAATTCAATTATTAGGTAGAGATATGCAAATATGGGGAGATATTATACTTGTGGCTCGCAAGAAATACGACACGTGTACAAATTTATGAGGATGTAGGACATTATTCTATAATTATAGATACTAGTTTGTACAAACGTTGATATTGTACTTCAAATAGAGCTGTTGAGTTTTATTGAACTAACTGAAACTATATGTGTGAATAGATTTCATTATTACCTGTGTAACCTGCTTTTCTAAATCAATAGCACATTGAACAGCGCATATAGGATTTGACCAATCTTTTTTTTCAGGAGCAATTATGTTTTTCAATTGCAGTTCACCTCCACGTTTGTTTAGGAATTCTATAAGCTTAGATGCATGTTGTATTTCTTCTCCAGCAGCTTCCCGAAAATACTTTGAAAAACCGTGTAGAGCAATATCAAATCTGGAGAATAAGGTTGACTACAAAACAATAATACAATCATGTTAATATGATACTAAAATTAAAACATATTACTTTTAAAATAACGTAATATTTTACGTATAAAAATAACATATGGATGAAACAAAAGTATTTTTATTGTTATATTTTTATTTTTATTTTTATTATTGTTTATCGTTTATCAACAACAGTCTAAGGTTTCTAAAAATGACAGTTAACGTAATTTATCTGATGTTACTAATTTAAAAAAAACTAAAAACTATTTTAAATTAGACCGACTTACATATTTTATAAATTACATCAAACCGTGGGTTTCAAATTTGTTCTTATAAATTCAATCAACATAAATAATATATATATTTGCTAAAAATAGAAAATTCATATTAATTTTAGAACTTTCCTCTATATTCGTGATTGACCAATACCCATTCATTCCAACTTCAATATTTCGCATCAAACTTCCTATATCACCCGTTCTGAAGGTAATAAATATCCATCATTTTCACTCTCCCTCTATTTTCACCCACAGCCTTGGACGATTTGGTTCAAATTGTAATTATTCTGTGAGTCACCTACTTTCACCAAACTTCTATATTTTCAACCATTTAAAATACCCGTTCACGGAATAGTGGGTGTTATCTAATTTTACTTTCCTTCCATCCCTCTACAAATTAAGATTTTCTCAAAATCAGCTCAAATAATATAGAAGGAATTACGGTTCACGAAATAATTTGAAAAAAAAACACATCCTGATCGTTTTGAATTCGTAATTTCCTTTTAATCCTATTTGGAATATTGGTGTTTGTCTAAAACTTTAACATATCGTCAACAACAAATCTTGGACAATTTTGGACCTATTCAACAACAAATTCTATACTCCAACCTACTACGCCATAGAGAAATAAATCTTACTTAAAACACTCATTTATATATCTTTTGACACAAATAATCAGATATCCAAGGTTTAAGTTTTACAGAGGTTTTTTTCGATAACCGAACATTCTGTTCAGAAACACTTAAATGTTCTACAAATTTAGCCATAAAGCTATCAAAGGCTTTATTTACATCATACTTATTATAAACATCCGACCAATCAACTTCGGCAAGATTAGTGTGAAATAAAGAATAGTCAGTCCTAGTGACCTTTTAATTTAACGTCGCCGTCAACATACTACTGTTGCTGTTGATAGATATGTCTAAAACTATTAGATTATGATCTGTTATGCCTAAGGCTAAAACAGCAGCGGTATTCACATTACACTCATCGCCTAACTGTCAACATACTACTGTTGTTATTGATAGATATTTCTAAAACTATTAGATTATGATCTGTTATGCCTAAGGCTAAAACAGCAGCGGTATTCACACTACACTCATCGCCTAACTGTCAACATACTACTGTTGTTGTTGATAGATATGTCTAAAACTATTAGATTATGATCTGTTATGCCTAAGGCTAAAACAGCAGCGGTATTCACATTACACTCATCGCCTAACTGTCAACATACTACTGTTGTTGTTGATAGATATGTCTACAACTATTAGATTATGATCTGTTATGCCTTTTTATCATCAATTATTAAGTGAGTAAATCTGATTTCACTAAGTTCAGTTTTCATCTTCCTTTATTTCATTTATGGCTTCCATTATGTCCTGAAGTGTAAAACTGAGCCATCACAGCCGAATCCAACTTCATACTTTTTCTCCTGACAATAGAACAAAGTTCATACCTCCACGCTAATTTTTCCGTCATTATGGAAAAATCAATACCTCATTAATAGGCCTACATACAAAAAAATAATAAGTCCACCATTGAAATTTTATGTAAACAATATCACAATAGGCCTATGTTTAAAAATAAGAAATGATTATAAGTTAATAATTACTGTACCTTAAAATTTAATTTGAACTCTACAAAAAGATGTAAAACTTTGTTATAAAGATAAATTAATGAAATATAATAATTTAAAATAACAGTATAAGAGGGTTTACTGACCTCTTGGGAAAATTTCTCTAAAAAAACTTTCCCTATTTCGTTTTGTTAAATTTAATAGGGATGATACGGATCAACTTAATCGTGAAAAAACAAAACAATATTGCTAATGAGTTTATTAGCTTAAATCATTATGAGTAATGATTACGAGTAAATGAGTAATTACTTCGTAATCATTACGAGTAATTTAGTAAAACAACAAAATCATTAACATTTTATACTTACTAAGCGATAATGACGGCAATTTCCACCTTAAAACCCCAACAAAAAACATTCTATAGTATAACATCAATTGCCTTAAATCATTACCAACGAGTAATTTCCAAGAACAATAAAAAATATTAATATTTTATATAACCTAAATACTCTTAAATCATTAAGATCGGATATTTTTCAAGAACAGTATAATCATTAAAACTTTATACATACTAAGGCTATTTTGACTGAAATGGTTTTTCAACTTAAAACCCCAAGAACAAGAACAAAAAACATTTTATAGTATAACATAAATTTCCTTAAAACTAGTAATTTGCAAGAACAACAAAAAACATTAAAATTTTATTTAACCTAAATTCCCTTAAATCATTATGATCGAGTAATCTGCAAGAACAATAAAATCATTAACATTTTATATAAAATAAATTGCCTTAAACCATTATGAACAATTCTTTTGCAAGAAGATTATAAAACATTAACATTTTACGTAACCTAAATTCGAGTATTTAAACTTAGGATTTATTTGCAAAAACCTATAGACGACTCGAAACTCTAATAACAATAAAGAACCTTTAAATTTTAATGTAAGTTCTTACTTAGAAACTTACCATATATAAATACACGTAGCTAACGCAAAACTCTTGATTTATTTGGTAATTAATACCTTCTTCACATTCTGCGTGAAAGTTGTGTCTTATTACATTATTTTTAGTTTCGAGTTTTGATTCTGATGCAGAATAATTCCTTAATAACTGCAATACAGAGTACTTGAATAATTTGTTCTTACATAATATTGTATTTTTCATAAGTAGGCCTATATCTTTAAAAAATATTATGTTCGACATGTAAATAACTAAAAATATTAGATTTAATAAATTAACTGATGTCAATAATTTGTTGAAATCAGTATAAGGGGTTGTCATATGTTGTAGGTTAATCAACATATGACATAAAAATACTATTTACTCAAATTTAGGAAACTAATGCCAATTAGATTTCCGTCATTGTTTCTATTGTGATATTTAACTGATTCTATAAGATCTGAAGAAAAAACGTACAAAATAAAGACGCGCATATTAAATATATTTTACAATGTAATATCAAATTAAATCTTCTGTATCCGATATTTAAACTAATATATACAACAATACATCCTTGCATCATGTGTAGCATATAAAAGGGTAATTATCAAGTACGTTCAAATAGTATCTACTTTTAAAAAGTTCGATAATTTGTTTACTACATACCTTGTTTTAAAATAATAATATAATAATTTAATACAGAATACACTTTTTCACTGGAATATTACAAATTGAAAACTATGAAATGCACGTATGTGTAGGTTATGTACACCGTAAAATGGTAATTCGTGGGTAGGTCTACTACATCACTGGGCATAGTAAAATAAATTGGACTTTACAATCATCACAATGGTTTAGGTAGGTGGCTATAGGCCTATGCATGGTTTATATTAGCCTATTATATAATCACATAGTTAAGCGTATTTGTGACGATTCTTGCTAAACCTAGTATATTATTAAGCACATGCAATAATTTAAAGTATATTTTAACATTTCAAGAAATGTAATGCGCATGCTTCATACGGTACGCGAATATCTTGATATCGTCATTTTTCAAGTTACGAATTTCCAATGCTATGTGTACATAACCTAAATTTCGTAGTTTTTAATTTGTAATTTTAGTTAAAAGTGTATTCCGAATTAAAATATTGTATTAATATTTCAAAATAAGATATTTTTTTCACGAATTATACAATTTTTTTAAGTAGACAGTATGTACAAGAAGATTTGATGAAATAAAATCTATCCTATTTTTATTGGACGCATTTGATGGGTGTTTTTCAATACCTCATTTGCGTTCACATACATACAGTTTTTTTTTAACGGTGCTAGCTTAAAAACTAATTTACAAAATTCAGTCGAATTTACTGGCCTACGCCTACGCTGAAATTTTATTTTTTTACTACTTTTTTCTTACATTACACATTTTAAAATTATGAATTATATTTATTGTTATTATTATAAATTATTGTTGATATATTATAATCACCTACTTATTAATATTGGCTGGACTTAGAATACTTAATGGATTGAATATTTAATATGTCATGATGTAGGTCATACTTGCAATGAATAGATTTACATTGAAGTACAGTCGATTTGACGATTGGATTTGATCTTAGTTTTTAAACTAATTAATAGTGTCAAATGGGAAATCTCTCCACTTCTATTGCTAAAAATGTAACTCTACTGTTAATTTTTTCAACTAACCATATATTTTGTTCAAAATAAATCCACTACATGTCTATAGAGTTGTCGTTTTTGAACCAGTGACCTCTATATAATTCTGAGCTCAGTGTTTTAAAATCCGGACTGACACTTAAACAGGAAGTCACGATAAAATTATATTTTGCATCACAATAAATTTATTCATAGAGATGTATTAAATCTCTATGCTTTTTGTTCATATTTATACAATTAGTTTGTTTTAGTTAATAACAGTTATTAACACATCAGTAGGCCTAACCATTTTCTATTGTTTTTCGTGTATTCATGTGAAAAATTCGGAGAGCAGATGAGCTATATAAAGTTATATAATTGGAAACGATACCTCGATAAAAAGATATCAAAATACATAAGGTATCGACAACTTTCTATTTTCATATTAACTTTTTTTATTTTTTTTAATAACTCGTCTACCATATCTAAAGCATCGCATGTTGCTTCACTCTCTAACTACATTTTTTATTTCTTAAGCTTGTTTTGGAAGTTTAGTTGTTTAAGGTAAAGACGAATAAGCTATTTTTTTCTTTACTTTAGGTGTATTATTACTACAATCTTCTATTTGCCAAAATGTGTCACCTATACGGGCATCTTCATCATAATGACATTTTTCGACAGCTTTGGGTGTTCTGGTTTTATTTACATATTTATATTTATTAACTCAATAACGTACATTTTTAATATCATATTTGTTTTAATAATCATTTTAAAGACAATGATTTCACTTTTTTGCTTTGATGTAGGCTAACAAAAAATAGTTTGTTGATTTCAGTATTCATTTTTAAGATCATTTTATTAATAACTATAAAACTTTGAAATTTATCAAGTCTAGCACAAATATTTGATATATGATCAACCCATGTCAACTTGTTGTCAATACAAAACCCTAAAAACTTTCTACTGTTGACCTCTTCAAGTACACTCTCATCCCCAGCATGACTGTTTGGTTTGAGTTATATTTCAAGTTAAAAAACATGTACTTTGTCTTATTTGAATTTATGGTCAAATTATGTTCAGCAAAGTATTGGCTTTTCGCATTGCCTTATGCTCGAAATTTTTAACTGAGTCTGCTTGGAAACTCAAACTTGTGTCATCATATTAACAAACACACACACACACACACACACACACACACACACACACAAATACATGCACGAACATACGCTCACGCACTCACACACACTCGCATTCACACAAGACACTCACACACAAACACACGGCCATATCTCTATAAGTGTAACGGATATCTGTGCGATAACGTCGCCATTGTGTTCCCCGTACCCTAAAATATATAATTTGATACCAAGCACGACCCTGAGGTCATTTCGGTCATACCGGAAGTCGAACCGGAAGTAGGTATACTTTGACGGAAGAGAGCTTTTTCTAAATTTCAGGACGTCGGCAATTCATTGACGCTAACGAAAATCGGAAAAACACCATCGTTTCCGCTTTTCATGGTCACTTCCGGTGAAGATATGAACTCAAAAATATTTTAGTCGCACGTGGAGAGATCATACCTCAACATACGTAGTCATGAGCGATTTCGTTTGGTTCACGATAAAAATACGACTTTTCAAAATGGCGACCAACGACATCTAGAAAACAGTAACAGATACGCACTCATAACTTTCGCCATTGTGTTCCCTGTACTCGAAAACATATATTTTGATATCAAACACGACACGGTGGCCTTTTTTGGGTAAATTACAAGTTTGTAATCCATATCTTTAATTACTATTACACAAACTTTTATATACATACCACATAATAACATGGTTTTACAAATTTTTTGCTCAACTTACCAGTGGAGGTGCCAATTTTTAAGTAGTAGGACATAGGGAAATGCCATTTTTTAGGGGAGGGGTATTTTCACATGAGCAAAATACCCTCCGATTGGAGGAATCCTAAACTTCCCCGTCTCTACTCCCATGCCCCTCCCCTTATTCCATCCGCCATATTGGGTAATTAATTGATTTATTTTTTAGCCTCATTTGGTATACAAATAGCATTTCTGCAGTAAACATTTGAGTTATCATGTTAAAGATATATAATGAATTAAATGGCTTCAACTTTGTAAATTAATGAAATAGATGTAAAGTCACAAATTTAATTAATTGTGTTTAATTACAATTATTAAAGTTCACTTCTAACTTACAAACTCACAATGCATTTTTTCTTTTTCCTTCTACGTAACCAATTTAATTTTTTCTCTAATTGTTCGCAGTCTGTTTCTATAAAGTGTTCTTTATCTTAAACACAATCAATTATTATGAATTGTCAAAACTGTTACATAATTTAATGTATACAAAGCAGCGTTCTTATTAAGTTTTAAATTGATAAAGAAAAGGCATAGAACTTCAAATTTACCTTAGGGCTTCACTTAATAAAACATTTATATTTCCATTTGAATGTTCTACTGAAGTAAACTTTTCATTCTAGATGAGAAAAGGAAACTTTTTAATTTGTTTCATCTATGATGTGCCAAGGTAAAAACTTTGCTCATTAAATAAAACTGTTTTGTTTAAAACGTAAAATAAAAATCAATAGTCATAATGTATGTAAGCACGTTTATCACAGAGATAAGGTAAGCAAAATAGTATAGGTTTATTCAATATTTTAATATACCGGAATTTATTACTAAATGTTGATGAACCGATGACTTTGTTTTCAGTACTATGTAGTCCTACTGATTGTGACATTTTACCACATGTTACTTCAGGAATAAGTGGCATGATTGACTCAAAATGGAAGCGCTTTGTGTGGAATGAGTGTGGTACTGAATGATTTATTTTGAATTAAACCACATAAACAGTGGGTTGTAGAAACAGGGCAACAAATAAATAATTATTGTTTTATCAAAAAAATTATAAATTTAAACTTTCATTCAGAGTAGATAGGCCTATCTCAGAGATTAATGTTTAGATTTTGATAAAAATTAATATTAGGAAAAATAATGGTAGGCATAACATTTTAAAAAGTCATCAAAACAGTGTACTTGACACTAAGAGCATTAAGAGCCAGAAAACAATCACGTAAATTTCATACCTATTATTAGTAAGGTACTGGGCAAATAGTGGAGACATATCTAAAATCTCAGCTGTTAAATAGTGGTGTGAATAGCATGTACACAAGTGTGTAATGTGTAATTCAAAATGAACTTATAAACACTATTGGTAATTTCATCTAATCGCAAATAATGTCAAATGTCAGGAAGTCTATATTTTACTCTCTCTGGCAATCAAGACAACTAACATCAGCCAGATTAAGCAATTTTCTCTTTGCATGTGGTATGTTGATAGTACTGAGTTTCCAAAGAAATTACGTAAAAAAATAATTAATGTAGTTTGTACAAATAAATTGGAAGTTGAAATTTTGTTCTTTAATCAAGTTTTTTTTGAGATCTGTAAATGGTTCTGCCTTAAAACATGGCTGTTGTACATAAAATAAACAAATTTAAATGTTATAATATGACCTGAAGAAAGATGCCAACTTTTAAAAAAGCATGTAACTTTAATACATTTTATTTAAAATACAACATTCAACAACATATTTTAACATACTTATAATATGTAAATATAACATACTTATAATAACTAAATTAACACATTAAAAATGGTTTTTTCGTTTTTGGCATTTACATTACGATGGAGTGTTTATGAAGGTGATTCATTTGTAAATTATTACAAGTTACATTATTTTTGTTTCAGAAAATTGTCCATTTATTATTTAACATTCGTGTAGTTTTAAATATTTACTTTTTTCCCCAAATTACAATCAGAATATTACTCATATTATGTTGTTATTTTTTACAACCAAGAACATTAAACAAAAAAATTATTAACACAATTTTGTTGTTTATTTTGTTAATATTTCTGTTTTTGTAAAACGTAAATTTCGTATACTTTTATTTAAGGACTATGATTTATATTCAAAATACATTTTTATTTAATATAACATCATTTTTGCTAACTAAAATTAATGCTGAACATACCTAGAAATAACAGAATATTATACTCAATATATTCAATTTTGCTAGGGTGCCTAATATAGCTGACTTTACATGTTATACATAATGGTAAATAATATCTAAATGAAGCCAACAAACATCCCATTTTTGCATGACATTTGTAACATTCATATTTAGTTTACTCTTCTGAGTAATATTTACGTAACTTATAAATTTTAAAATGTCAAGGCATTTTAATTATGTTTACTAAAGACAATTCCTGAAATGTATACATTATTCATGCTTAAAAAACCCTCCACATTCCACATCCCCAACTCTTTGCATTAATTTAACCAAATCAAAATGATTTCATGGGATACAGAAATATAACAGATTTGAAAAGTTTATTTCACCACATGTCATAAAATAATAGACATATTGACAGACTAAATATCTAAAGCTGTGATAGAAAAACAATATACTTTGAGATACAGTATAAAAAAACATGTTTTACCATAATTATTACTTTCCCAACTAAATATAACAATGTTAAAAAAATTATTAGAGCTGTATTATAAATTAATTAATAATAGCAAGATTTTTAACTCATTCTCATATGTAGTAATTTTAAACTTACAAAATAGTTAATACATTATGTGTAGGTTTCTTGAACACATTTAAGTAATAGCGGTTATGTGGATTACAAAATTTAAGAGTTGTCATAAGATATTGTTCCTACAATTTAAATCTACAACATATACAGCATATTCACTTAAAAGTGTGTTAAAAGAAAACGACATATTTTTATCACTTGCCATGATATAATTTTGACAATATTAAAAGTAAATTTGCATTAGCAATGAACTAAGAATGCTCGATTCAAATCCATAATTGGTTAGTAGTTTAAACTTTATTTTTTAATGTGTTTGTCACAAATAATTTTATATTGTTACTTCACAGCCTCTAATATAAATCAAATGAACAATTTTGAAAAATGTAGTATAAACTAAATATTTCCAACAATAGTTGTACCTTCAACTATTCATAATAAAAAGAACATTTTTGAGTTAATATGAATCTTCAAATACCGTATGCTAAACAACATTTGAAATTATTACAACTGAAATTACAATAAATGTTTTGGAGAATAATTGTATAAATTGGCAATATTGAGCATAATGTTGGTCCCTTTACTAACTACTACTAAGATCTATATAGGCTATATGTTTAATCATAAACATAAATTTAATCCAAAATCTTAATGAAGCCCTGAAGAATGTAATATTAATGGCATACAAAATTATTTGTTTTAACATGACAGGCTTCAACAAATGAAAAGTGACAAGTATTTTTTAAATTATGGTTACAACCATGAGACCAATAAATTGTTTCATCAATGTGCAATATTTGTTTAAAATCAACAATTTTAATCTCTAAACCTTTTAAATATCATAAACATCTAATTCTATTTTTTCGATTACATTTGTTACCAACAGTGGATCCAGTTGTAAAGGGACAATCCGAATATAAACTTTGAGTATGGTATACAATTTTATAAGTTGTAAAATGTTTAAATAATAATACTTGAAATATGAGCAGCTCCAAACTAAACTAATGAAACATTGTTAATTTAATATATTGTTACAAATCATTTCTTAAACATTTCTTCAAATTTTTATATTATGTATTTAGTAAGTTTGAGCAATAAAAGAGAAACAGTAACATAGAATGGAAAATATTAGGGGAGAAATTTGTTTTAAAATTTCTGTTCAATTTTAATTTCAACGAATATTTTTCACCATCAATATTAACAGTTAAAATTTTAAGACAATATCATTCTTGACAATTTTTTGCCCCATGCAACCATTCTAGAAAGTAATGGCTTTCAACTTTTTCTAAGAAGATATACTTTTATAAACATATAAACTTACAAAATTAGAAATAAACTGCTGAAAAAAGTTTAAAATTCTAAAATCATGAGTAATATCTTGGATTTAAATTATAACTATATAGTGAAGCTTACCAAGAAAGATTGTAAAATGTGGAAATTATATTGATGATGATTAAGATATTTAAATGTAGAAATGATAATTGCTGGTGGCAAATTTTGGATAATATTAAGGAAAATGTCAAAAATATTATTTTTTTAATTTGGAGAACATAAATCAAAACTTTGGTGTGGAAAAATAATACAGCAGGAAAACCTAAATTACTCATTTAAAAGTGTAATAAATTACTAATCTTGGACATTATACATAAAAATAAAACTGCCATTCATGAATCGGTGGAAAATGATTACCTATAAATAATATTTGGGAAATTAAACATATACAAAATTCGGCAAAATTTACAATTTTTATTTAGAAATTATGACAAATGACTAGACAAGATATTTATCTTATACAGTACTTAAAACCATTTCTACCCAAAAATAATATAAAATCAAGAAAATATAGAAATAAAATTGGGTCAATATATTTTTTTAATTTAAGAACTTTTTGAGTTCTTTCAAAATATTAACCTTTAGACACACGGATACGTTGCCACCTAAGTATTTAGTTACTGGATCCACTATTTATTATATCTCACTTTTAGTTAATCTTTTTATACATTATACACATAAATTAGATATATAATATATATTGAATTAGGTCACACATAAGTATATCAATACTAAAATTTCATAATCAAGTGGGAAGAACTTTTTTATCTTTGAACAATGTAGATATATTAATTTGTTAGCTTAGCTTACATGTCTAATATGAAAATTAATTGTGTTACTAATCATGTGTGGAGAATGTACACTAGGCAAAATAGAAATTCAATAGATTAAAGTATTATCTTTCGTTCATTACTGGGATTAGATTCAATACATAAATAACTGTTACTTGGTTACGAGAGACTCATATTATGAGTTTAGAAAAATCTTGAATGAAAGGTGAATAACTTATCTACCCAAAGTGCACATCATGAGGTATATTTGTGCACAAATAATTGTGAATGACCAGTGGAGAGTACCAACAATTTTAACTTTATTTTAAACGGATCAACACATTTTACTTTTAAGTAATATATTAAACAGTATAATATTGTTCTAATTATTAATGGATCATTTGTTTATATTTACCCATTTACTATCAATTTAAAACCAGAACACAAAACGTAATAAGATCTGTAATTGTTTTATGGGTGTATTTTTAAACTAACAAACATAAATCTTAGAAAAAGATCGCTAAATCAGGAATACTTTGGAAGAATTATTGTTATTCATTAATCCACTCAAATATCACTATAATTTGTAAAATAATGTTTCCATTCTCACATTGTAATTATTAGTAAAATGAGAAAAACATTATGTCTATCAATGTTATTCTGTGTTCTGATAATCTTTAAAAGATGATTTCTAACATTACATCCAGAATAGATCTATCTTGGATGACACAATATTTAACATAAAGTAAATACATACATCTGGAATGTAAATTTGATCTATCAATTTTCCAGGAGAGTAGGGATGTATTTAAGACACTTCTAGTTATAGAAAGGGCTTATATACAAATGAATAAATTATTAGCCAAAACATTTGATAATAGCTTAATTTCAATAAAGTATAGTTATATAAATTTGCCAATAATAACCATGACAATTTGAATGAAAACAAACTCATAATTAAGACTCTTTTTTTTTCAAAATACATATATCAAGATAGTAACTGTAAGTAATTTCTTGTGGTCTATACAAGTTTCACTGTTCTGTTACTTACATAAATAAAACCTTGTTTTATAAGAACAGAAAAATCAAAAATATTGATAAAAGTGTAGGGTAAGCCATTACACAAACATTTTTTCCTACAGTTTTTGTTGTATCACTTTTAACTTTTAGTTAATATATACTAACTTTAACATTTTAAAATGTTGTAGCTGCCATTTAGACTTAATTTAATAATTAGTTAAAATAGTTTCAAAGAGATTTTTGTTAATTTTTTTTAAAAACTTTTCCTAGCATATAAAAATAAATATATGGTAGCTTAGAAGTACTAGTTTAAATTTTTTTTTAAAAGAAAAAAAAGAGAAAAAGAATGATAAGGTAGGCCCTAATCTTTTAGAATATTCGGTATATATTAAAGGGTGTAAATTAAGTCTGCAATCTGAAATGTAGTTAATATTTCGAGAGTAACTTTGAAATTGTGTATATGTTTGTTAGAGCACAGTAACTAATACTTTTTGCACTTTTTAATTTTTAGCGATTATCTTGAAACTAACACACAAATTTTAAACAGGAAGCTGGTCAAAGCTGCACATACTTTCTTTTTCACTTCTGAGAATAAAAATAGATATTAACAAACAGATTGCAACATTGATTTTGAAATTAAAAATTGTGTTGCATGACCACCTTCATATTTAAAATGTCAAAATTAGTTTCAAGATGGTCATCAAACATAAAAAAAGTAAAAAAGACTTTCCTCTAATCGTAAACCAAATTTGAAGTTTAGTTTTAAACTGTTCTCTAATTATTGTGTGTCTTCCAGAATTAACTTATATATCTTAACGGCATTAGTTGTAACAAATCTGTGTATATGTTTCTTTATATATGAGTATAGAGTATATTTAAAAGAAAAATGAAATGACTGCAATTATTCATTTGGTTACATTTTACTTAACTGTCAAACCCGACAACATTTTAAAAGATTCCACCCATAGCACATGATTTACAAGAATCTTGACATTTTTCACCTTTTGGGGGGGGGGGTTGGAAGTAACATCTACTAGGAAGGTTATATATCTTATTATAAACATTAATAAACAGTTACATAAATTATACAAACAATGATATCCTACTATAATATCACTAGAAAAATATATTCTTTAAGAAACATGAACACGACTTTTATAGTAATAAAAATTTATTGGTAAATGATTTAAATCAGTAAGAATGTGTTTAAAGCACCATCATACTATAGTATTAGTATACAGTCTCTTATCGCACAACCAATAAATCTTATAATATATTCTCCTTTTCATTAATTTTCATAATAAATTTATATGAAATATATTACATGATATTAATTAAAATGCATTGAGTATACAAGAAATCACGTTTGCATGTTTTAACATGTTAAATGTTATTTTCAAAATATAACACAAGACTTAACATTACTTCCACCAACTTATAAAATGTTTCAAGAAATTTCTCTATTAATAAACTCATGGAAAAGTATAAACTTACAATAATTTAGACAAATACCAACTTAGGAAACATAAATGTTGTCATTCATCATCAAAAACATAGAATAAATATTTCCATTATAATAAATTGTGTAATTTATCTGAGAGATGATGTATATTTAGCCTTAAAAATTAGTTGTATCACCACTCAGCAAAAAGATTGTTTGATAACTACCAAATATCATGCTCTTTTGCATCGAGTTGATTTATACCTTATGAACTAGTTTAAATGCATAATTTTTTTGTTTGTTTTTTCTAAGTAGTAATAAATAAGTAATAGAGTGATGTGATTAAAAATTTAATTTTTTTTTTTTTTTTTTTTTTTAAGAAAGTCAATCTAGATATTCATCCAAATTTTATAATTGTGTTAATTTCAAACACTAATGAACTCACATAAACTTTAACATAATATGTAACTTCTAAAATCACTACATAAATTTATGAATATAATATACTTTTGAAACATATTTTGATGTAATAAACTTTAACAATATAAAATTTAAGGCTTAATATTATTGATAAATATTTAAAGATTGTCAGGCATTTGACATACTGCAGTTGACATACTTCCATTTAACATAAAAGTCATTATTTGTCACACTTTTCTTTCTTCTAATGGTCAGTCCTCAGGCCTATTTGGCTTGTATAGACTCTGGAATTACTTTGATGGTCAAAAGGAAATGGCACAGATGACATACACCCACTCTTCCCCTCTCTATTACTTTTCATTATTCTTCCACTTAATCTAAACTTTTGGCTGACGTGAACTTGTTGCTAAAAATATTTCAACTAATGTTCAAAAGGGATAAGATCTATTATGTTGTTTAATCTAGCCAAATGGGATGAAGATAGTATAATTATTTTCTACAAAAACCACAGGCCTCTGTTGCTATCTACAAAGAATGGACACCTTTTTAGTGCTTTAAAATTTTCACACGTCATGGGTTCTATAAAAGATATGCTTTCTGTTTATACTTTCTGTGAAAAAGAAAACAACTATTCCTTACAAGGAGTTTCACAGAATAAAGATATGTTTCAGAATAACTGGATATGTATGAATTTATGTCCAACCACAATAATTATTGATTTACAGTTTCAAGTAATAAATGTGCAACTAGAAGTATTCCTAAATTAATTTTGTTTTATTTACCCAGTTATGAAGTATAGAGTAAGTTAAGTAATCATCAAAGATTTCAACTTCTGTTTTTTCTTAGTGGTTTTCACATTTCATGACATCAGAAACAAGCAATAAATGATTTTCGACATGCCATCGACTGTATGTTTTTGTTGTCCATTGTCATTTTCATCATTGTAGTAGTTGTCGTCTGTACATAAGTATGATAGCAGCCACAAAAATTGAGATAGAAACATGAAATTTGGTAAAAATTTCAATTCTGCATGTAATTGTTATATTGTTATACCCCTCATCTCTAAGAATTTATTGTAAAAATATAATGTTAAACCAAGACCGGCCAAAAAATGGTGATATTTAAATAGTTACGAGATCAGGAAGGGTCACATCACTAGCACGAGTATATAAAATGGAGACACCTATGTACATCTTCATGATTTCTTAGAGCTGAGATAATATACAAGCGAATTGGGTGGAGACTTTTTAATACGCCTTCAATGTCAAGAAAGTAGTGATATACAAAATTCACAAAACCTGTGCAACCACTGTATTGGATATTTCCTAAAAGACCAAAGAAACCAACTTTTGGGCATTACGTTTTTAAGAGGATCTGATTGTATTACACTGTATGATGGGGGTGGGTAAAACTGGGTATCAAGTGAAGGGTCCAGGGGAAAACCGATCAATGTCCGCCCTTCTAAGTTTCTAGAAAAACAACAAACAAAGTTTAAATCATACAACTTTTTCTTTTTTTTATAATACATTTGAAAAATATTTGTTAATAAGTTTTAGTGTTATAAACGTGGTAATACATATAAAAAAATAATTTTTAACTTAATAAACATACAAATTTGACCGCTATTTCCCTGGACTGTGATCGGTTTTCCCCTGTTGAACATGGACTCTGATCGGTCTTCCCCTTTGTTTAAAAACATTTAGCTTAATTTAAATGGACTGTGATCATTTTCCCCCTGTTTTCATACTGCTATGTTGTAAAGGTTGACAATGCCTTTCAGAAAATGTAAATATCTATTTTTTTTTTTTTTATTTTTTTATTTTTTTTTTTGTGACTTTGATCATTTTTCCCCTGGACCCTTCAAGTGTAATAGTGTACATTTTTAGTTCTTTAATCTTAAACTGAATGGGATATATATTGATCTTAGGTAGAATGTGGTATACGTCTGGACTTGATGAATCAAGCAGGAAACATATTTTGTTTTTTGAATAAAATCAACAAAAATTAAATTAGTAAATAAAATAATTGATACTTTTCATTTAGATCAGAGAAATTTATTGTATGTATTTTAATAATTAAAATAATTATAAACTTTATAATTAATAAAGTGCAGTGTAAACATTTTGTACACAAAGCCTAAAATCTTGGCTTAAAGCGAAAAGGAAAATCTTTCAGTCTTCATAGAACCTTCAAGGCAGGAGCACACTACTCTGATAGACATGATCATCCCAACGAAATGGAAGTACAAAGAGAAAGTGTTTTCTTAAGTAACTATGAGTTATTTAACATATATTGTTATGAGTCAGTTACGTTTGAGTTAACATAACAACATAACAACTTTATTGCTTTAAAGTACAGTGTAATATTAATATTAGTATAGGCCTACCTATGACAAGTTTAAAGTAAAATACTGTCATGTCATAATTGATAAGTACATACAGTAGAACCTCGATAGCAAGACTGTCAAGGGGATTTGGGAAACAGTTTTGTTATCGAGGGACTCTTCTAGTTGAGGTTCATGCTATCAAGGTTATGTTGACTAAAAGTCGTACTATCAAGGTCACTGTTTTTTCTAAAACCCCTTTATAGTAAATGCATTTTGAATCAACCGTCACTAGCACGTTTTGTTTTAAAAAGTAAATTTTATTATTATTGTAATAAAGTATGTACTGTAATTAAGGGGAGGAAGCTGGGTTTTCATGTTTAGACCTGAGCGTAAGACATTGTTTTCTCCAAAAGATCCATTCCGTTGAGTCACTGACCGTGGGAAGTATGCACTGCGAAGGGTGAAGTCATGTTATAAAAAGGTTTCGTTGTGTAAAACGACTTACTACTCAACTCTTGCTATAAAGGTTCAGTTTCGCTAAAAAGACATGCTACAGATGGTTCGAACAGCGAACTGTATGAGGACAAAAATCTGTGTTTTTGAGGTTTTCAAAATAATATTAGTCATGCTATAAAGGCATCTTTAACATTAAGTGATATGGCAATCCCAGGGGGATTAGAAAAATGCAGTTGTTATTGAGGAAGTTATGTTATTGAGGATTATGTTACCAAGTTTGTACTGTATATGTCAAAATACATACATATAAATAGTATGTTAAAAATATATAAAACCGTATTATTTGAAATGTCTTGTAGGTCAACTGCAATATTTCAAACTTCTTAATCATCAATTAAAACAAATTTGAAGTAAACAAACATTTTACGTAATTGTTGTACATAACAAATAATGTATAATAAATAGGTATTGATATTACAATTTGAAATTATAAATTATTTGAAGTTATTGTTCTATAATTTCATGTTCATATTTTTAATTTTATACACAGAGTGTACCAAGAAGAAACTGATATACTTCAGAGGTGTATTCCTTGTATACAACTTCATGTAAACATAGGTTCGGAAATTGTACGTTCCAAGACAATCCGTGACTTGTATTTTTTTAATTGTTATGTTGAAAGTAGATAACATATTGAGTTCAAATTTGGCACATACATTTATTATGTAACTTTTTACAAGTGTACCAAAAACACACACTTTGAAAACACAGTGAATTTAGATTAAATTTTTGCCTATGGGTAGAAGAAAATTGATATATTGTTAATTGCACTTTATTCACCGAAAAATCTATCTTTACAAGAAACAGAATACAAAATATAAAGAATAGTTACAGGTGATCAAGTGAATATCCAAATGCAATAAAAAAGTCAAATTTTCAACACCGGTTTTCATTAAATATATGATGTGGTATAATTGGACCATTTATTTTTCAAAATCGCCTTTCTGGTTGTTTACAAAGATATTTTACAAAATCAATTGCCAATTATACTAAAAGATGTATCTCTTGAAGAAAGGCAGCAAATTATATTACATCCATCATGATAGTGCACCACATATTATTTACAAGACGTTAGACAGCATTTAAACTTAAGTTTTCCAGGCAGATGGAATGGTCAAGGTGGACCAATTAATTGTAATTAACATACCTTATTTGAAGTCGATAGTAGTTCCCTATATTATATTAATTGTTTATATTATAATAATAGCTACATGTTTCGCTGCCATAGGCAGCATCATCAGGCCAGCTAATAACATAAACACATTGTTCACACACATATCACAAAAACATATAAAATTCTTGGTCTAACACAAATTATCATGCAGAACCGGCACTCGTTAAAAGTTAAAAGTTTGTGTGAACAATGTGTTTATGTTATTAGCTGGCCTGATGATGCTGCCTATGGCAGCGAAACATGTAGCTATTATTATAATATAAACAATTAATATAATATAGGGAACTACTATTGACTTCAAATAAGGTATGTTAATTAATTAAAGTAGTTCTAAGGCAAAACAATTAATATTGAAAATTAATTGTACGTTGGTTCCTCCAATTTAAATTCCCTAGACCTTTGGAGCCATTAAAGAAACTTGATTAATAATATGAAATTAATTACAAAGAAGAATGAATAAACAGAATTCCAAGTGCATTTAAATATATTAGGAATTACCGTGACACTATTGTAAAAGCTTCCTTTGATGTTATACATCATTCTAGACATTGTAAAAACTATCAAAGCAAACATTTTGAACAGTATCTTTTAAGGTAACAAAATTAAACTGATATATCAGTACATTTCAATATGTAATTGAGAATTTATTTATTTTAAAAAACAAAAACATTCAATTAAATATACAAGTAAAATAAAATATTATCTAAAGATTTTCCCAAAAATTTTGTGTGGTATATGAAATATTTAAATAAATCTTTGTTTCAGGCAAGATACTCATGCTCAAAATTGGACACCACATTTAGAAAGTTATTTTTAATGTACAAAATGGTTTTAAATATAAATATACAGGGTAGCAACAGTATTTTAATTTTTGCTTTTTAAGTGGTACCTATACAGGAAACTATTATAATTTCCCAAACCATTACTCTTAAAATTGTCTTTTCAGGTTGGAAAACTCTTATACTGTCAATGGAGTTTACCCAAAAAACAACACCATATAAAAGATGTGAAAAAATGTACCCATAATACACCATCCTTAGTGTTTCAAAATCAACAAATCCTGATAACATGAAGATATCATTAGAGACTTTTTTAATTTATCGACAACTTGCTCAAGTTTTTGACACGAAGTCAAGCAACTGTCAATTTCAATGCCCAGGAATCTAGTTACCCCACTTGATTTATGAGGATCAAAAAACTGTACTCAGAGTGAAACTTGTTGGATTGTTACAGTGTAAATTCATTATTTTAGTTTTAGTAGGCTTTAAAACAAGCCCATTGGCTTTGAACCAATGGAATAAATGTCCTGCTCCAGAACATAACATAAAGTGCCACGATGTGTATGGGGCACTACTACATTTGTGTCAACAGCAACGATGGTCAGGCTAACATCCTTTGTTACTGAGTTAATATTATTTAAATAGATTAAAAAATGTACAGGGCCTTTGATCCCTGTGCGTCGTCCTTATTTATTGACTTATCATCAGATTTACTCATAGATGGGCCATGTCAACTGCCTGCTTTCTATTTGACAAACATGATGATAACCGCTTACAACCATACAAACTTATTCCATAATACCAGAGTTTGTTAATTCAACATACTGTACTATCATCAACACAGTCGAACACAAATCACAGAATACACTAACTAATCTCTGGAACCTATCAAAATCTTCCACTATATTATTTAAAATTCAAGAACTGCATCAGATCTTATCTAAATCCAAATTGGCTAGGATAAAATAAATTATTCTATTCAAAATGAGTAATTTTGAATATCTTAATCAAATATTTTAGATATAGTTGGAATAATTGATATGAGACGGTAGTATTCAATCTGTTGAATTTTTCTTTTTCAGTATAGAGACAACAACACTGTATTCAAAAAGGTCAGGAAATTTAGCAGTTTCAAATGATAGGTTAATCAAGTATATGATAAGGGAGATATCAGCTATAGAAATGTCTTATTTTTTTGTCCTGTTTCTTCTTCACGAAAATTTGACTTTTGAAAATGCTTATCTGTTTTATACTGGCCTTATTTAGATCAATTTTCTCAGGATTAATTTTTTTTTTTTTTAATTAAATTTTCTTACAATAATATACTGATCTGTAGTATTTGTAATTATTGATTAAACCTTTGAATTGGCGTACTGCAATATATTGCAGTTCTTTGGCATTTTTAACAGTGTGCGCTACATTCTAATATTTGACCCACTAATTGTCATCCAATCTCAATAAACTTTATACCGTTGGAAAGGAAACTTTTCAAACTTTAATCTTTGTATTTACCATATTTTTCTAAAATGAATATTAACATGTCTAATGATCGATGGAATCATTGCAGAAATCTAAACAGCTGCTTCGAGCGTCAAACGGGACGACGCAACACTTGAATTTCGTCAACTTTCAGGACCTATACCCGTTATATACACTGACTTTAGGACAATGATATTTGTACCAATAGAAAGCTTGAATTTCGAACTCTATACCACTGCTTTCAAATATTAGATTACGTTGACAGTTTGTTATATCTATGTGATCGCGTAAAGCCTTGCTATTGGCCAAGATTTCAACCAATTAGCAAGCTTCTTTTGAAGTCAATATGTTTATCACAGATCAAGTGTTTCTAAAATTATTTTTTAACGGTTTTGTAGATAAACCTTCATTGATTCTATTGGTATTTGGTTTTTTACATTTAGCTCTGATGAGTTGGCAGCAATTAACCGGCAAAACTTGCAGAATTCAAAACAAATTCGGGTTTTAAGTTAATTTTGGTTTTGTAGAAAACTACCAAGAAATTATGTTTTCTGTTTTTTATCGATAACTAGATTATCCTATTAGCTAAATAAAAAATGTATGAAACATTTTGTATGTTGTTAAAAAAGGTTGTCTCATGTAATTGTTTGTAACTTAAACTGTGTTCGAGTTATTCGTTGTTAAAAATTTAATGGCCCCAGCTTTAAAACTAAACAAAATATATGTAACATTTTTGTAAAAAGTTACATATTAAATGTGTAATCAAAAATTTGAACTCAATAAGTTATCTACTTCCACAGTTACATTGTTAAAATATGTATAAAATGGCAGATTTTCTAGAAACAAAGCATTTCCTGATCTATGTTTAACTTGAACTTTTTTCATTATTTTGGTCCAAGGATTATACCTGTGAAGTATGTCAGTTTTCTCTTGGTACTTCCTGGATATAGCTATATACGTAGCAATCGATGACTTGTTTTCAATTTTTCTAATAACTAAATCAAAATTTTCTATTTTTTCAGTACAATATCTACTTTGAAATCATACCCTGTTATTGTAATTTTATTGATTAAGACCGTGGTTTTTTTTACAATATAGGGCCATAATAACAAAAAATTTGCAACCATATGATATAAATTCTGTCATTTAATTAATATTTTAATAGTAATAATCTTTTCCCATTATTTATAATGTAATAAAAAAGTATAGCCTTTATGCTCCTTGCTAGATACTTATTTAATTTTTATATATTGATTTCACAATGAACTTCTAAATATATGCAGAAAATTAAATAAATATTGTAATTTTTTTTAAACTGAAATTTTTTCACTATCGCTAATTTTGTAGAAAGACCTTATTAAATATCTAAACATAAATAATTTACTTCAGTGAAACACGATATTTTATTTTTATTTATTCCTAATTTGTTATTTTTTTATTTAATTAATATTATTTAGAACGGTTTTGTATTATTGTAATATCCATCTGTGATTTTAATAAACAAACCCACGTTGAAAGAGTATTATTAAACATATCTCATGAAGAATAATTCGAACATATTTAATTAGAACAAAAACTTTTGATGTATAATCAGTAGACTATATGTGTGACCAACATAAGTCTAATAACAACATGCAGTAACAATGGATATATCTTTCTACACATCTTGACCAGTAAAAATGCAAAGATTCAGTTTTTACTTACTTGCCTAGGATTGAAAAATAATTTTCACTTTAATAATTATGTATTATTTTTTAACTTGTGTAAATTATAATCTGATTTTTAAAACAAGCTTACCCATAGGTATAATGTTTATATGCCAGCAAATTTAGACATTGGCAAATTTAAAAAGTTACTTTTTTACATGTACAAATTATTATATTTACTTATCTTATAATGATTTCTTAATTTACTTTGTTATTATAAAATAAAATCAATGTCAATAAAGCCAAATCATAATCAGTTTCAATTTGTATTTATGGTAAGCAATTGTAAATTAGATAATATATAGTTTCATGAAAAAGTGTAATTTCATATAATTAAATTTTAATAAAACTGTATACAAACTAATGGATAGTTCTCTCTAGAAGCAATATTTAAATTATGTTTATAATAAAACGAGTAAGGAAATTTGTATGATAAAAAGTAGTTATTTTAGATTATTCGATTTACTATATAATAGTGTACATTTATAGTTCTTTAATCTTAAACAGAATGGAATATATACTTTGATCTTAGATGAAAGTGGGATATACCTCTAGACTAAACTTGATGAATCAAGCAGAAAGCGTATTTTGTTATTTTTTTGAGTAAAGTTAATAAAAGATTTTAAAAAAGTAAATAGAATAATTGATAACTAAATGATCAGAGAAATTTATTCTATTCATTGTAATAATTAGAATGATTATAAACTTTATAATTAAAAAAGTGCAGTACAAACATTCTACATACAAAGAGAAACATTGGGGATTTTTACCGCCCTACTGCAGTTAGTTTAGTCTGGATAGAACTCTTGAAGCGAGAGCATGTTGCTTGGACACCCGTGTCTAATTTTTGGACAAAGAAAAAGTAGAAGGAAGGGTGTTTTCTTTAATAGTTTTGAACTGTTTTAGTGGGAAATGTGAAATGGTAAAAAATTCGAGTAAGCGTGAATCTAGAAACTGAATATTTAGACTAAAAAGAACTTTAAAAAGTGAGAGCGTATTGTTTATGTAATCGTGTCCGATGTCGAACAAAGACAATGTATATTAAAAGTGTTTTCTACAATAAAAATTAACTGCTTTAGAAATAATGTAATGTGATAAAGATTTGATCACGTTTGAATTAATTATGAACGTTTAAAGTGAAAATATTTGTCTTATTAATTTTACACATTCATCAAATATAAATTACCCGGAAAGTACGGATGTAAAGACTAAGTTTTATCTAACATAAGACAATTTGAATATTTAATTATTCATTTCAAAAAATGAACATTATTTGACGTTGTCTTATTAGTAAGAAATGTGGACTTTAAACATTAACTTTCAATAACGGTTGGAGTGATAGTGATGAAACGACTGATGCAGCTACAACAAGGAGAGGATGTGATTTTTTAAATAAAAAGTTTATTTTAAACAAACACATGTGTTTGGTAAAGCATGTATAAACAATTATTTATGTAAAATAAAATGTAATCATTTAATGACTTATAACTTTGTAGAATTTTTTAATTTTGTATTTGTAATTTTGTTTCTTGTCTTTTTATAAATGACATGTTATGTTATTTTAAATGTAATATTAAAATCTTTAAGCATAAAAGATTTTTCTCGATCAAAATTTTAGTTGAACTTTTTTTTTTTTAATGAATTCATAAATAAATGATATTTTTATAAAATTTAAAAGGATAATAATTTTTCAAAACATTATTAATTTTTATTTCCAGAACCAGGTTGCAACCAAATTTTAATAAATTTATTAAAATACAATTATTTTAAAAAATGTTTTTTTAGGTATTATATATATAAATATATATATGTGTGTGATGTCTTACATGTAATAATTCTTTACATATGTTTTTGTTTCATATATGTTCTCTTGCTACAATAAGTTTTTTAAATAAATAATGAGCATTTCAGTATAAAAAGACTTCTATATTTGTATCCAATATTCTATTCAGTACACTCATTCTAAAGAATTCATGACCCATGATATATTAGTATTCACTTTTAAAGTTATAAATTTAAAATTTTTATTTATTATAAATTTTAAATTTTTATTTATTCTTTGCAATCAAAGCATTACAAATGGCGCCCAACTTAATTAGATAGACATTAAAAAAATTAATAAACTCCTCAATTTTCTAGTGTTTCAATTGTCGCACAACATGTGGTATTTTTAAAAAGTCAGTCACCCTTTTTTAATAATAGTTACAACTATTAAGACATAACCATTGAAAATCTGTTTTAACCGTATAGTAATAGCTTTGGATTATTCAATCTTGTCTCTGTAGTCTATACATATATTTTAAAGGTTAAAATAGCTTATTTTAACCTTTAAGTCTAAAACGCCTTTCAATCTAAAGTGATATTGATTAAAGGAATCGAATCTGGTTAAAAATCCACCCGTTAAAAATCAACGGACATTAAATTACTACAAAAGGGAATCTCCTAAATGTGACATGGTGTATGCACCTAAGACTCACATGGTTCTTATACATAATATATGGTATATATTCTCACATGGTATTTAAAAAGTAAGGAGATGTTATAATGAAGGCTAAGTAACTATCCATGAGTAATAAAACTTTTTGGAATATCTAAAGATTGTATATTGTTATCTTAGGTTCGACACTATTTTTTTTTTTAATATGGAATATGTTATGTGATAAATTATCTAGGATTGTTTAATCCTAATAGTTAAATTTATCTGCTATAGCATTATTGTAACCTCTTGAACTTTGATTTGCAAAGTTTTGAAGGAGAAAAAAACATAATAAAGGAGTTGTTTTTGTAACATAAGAAACAAAACTTTACTCTACAACTTTGAACCATGAAATCGATAGTGATGAAACTATAATGGATTTGTTTGTCTATTTATGTCAGAACATTTGTATATTATAATAAGTGGAACCTCTTTTCCAGTAATTACAACCATGAAAAGTGGGCCATTTTATATTCAAATCTATTTAAAAATATATTTAAGAAGACTTCTCAACTATTATCACTACTTTGTTCCTGTAGAACTATAAATGTACAAGTAACAAGATTGTTAAAATAAATAAATAATGTCATTATCAAATGTTACACTTGACATATCAATCAGTTTATAAAAAATAATTCTCCCTGGCATACTTTGCTCGACCTCCTAACTGGGAATAAGTCCATCCCAGCCATCAAAATAAAGTAGATTAAGACACATTTCTAATGGTATGTGGAGAACTGGTCATCCTATCATGACAAGGTTATTAACAACCTCTAGAGCTGAACAGGGTATCACTGTGTGAGATTACACCACATCTGGCAATCTCCTGAACTTCTATGAGGAAATCATCATGAGAAAGAGGAGGATACATCAAAGTCAAAATCTTTTCAAGCTTGCCTCTGATATAACTCATGATGGAACTCTTTCTAATGTCCAGATTTAACAAACAGATTGAAATCATTTAAAGGGATCACTTGATTCTTAAACTGATTTTTATTCTAAGCTGACATTGTATGGCTCATGACTAATTAATCTTAAAGGCATTAATAATTATTTCTAACTTTAATTAGATTAATCAGGAAAAACAATATATAAAAACTTGGGCACTAAATAGTTTTTCAATACTATTAAAACATATTTTGTCTTATAAAATCACAAATATTTGATACCTTGTTCAGTGCTGAATCATACTCAAAAAATTAATGCTTTTATGGAGGAAGATTCTGTATATTATTATTTATCTCTCCAATCAGAGGCACATATGTAAAATAATTATGTAATAACCTGAATATTTTCATTACTGGCCAAGATGAAAACTCCTACCTTAGTATAAGATGTGTAATAAATTGTTCTACATTCTAAATAAATTTAGCTGTATTCAGGTCACAGATCTAAATCAAACTCATAATGCCCTGGGTCGGGTCATCTGACGCGGCCTGATGGTGAACGTAAATGTGATCGTATATAACCTGTTCTATAATCCACCACAGTTCGTTGCTGATTGGACTGAGGATGCCTATGCCTTCTGCTCCACCTAAACCAAAAAAAATTAATAATTTACATTGTGTATAAATTTAAATTTTATATTTAAACAGCAAAGATTTTATTATATATAAATATCTGTTTCTTTCTCATTTTATTATTATAATACAGTCCTCTCTTTCGTTTTTATATCTTTTACGAAAATAGTTGAAAATTAAACTCATCAAATAAACCAAATGAATGAAAACATAGTTATCCACACACAAAAACAACTTTTTTAGTGCAATACAAGTACAAGACAACTTTTCAAAGACTAAGTCATCATCCTCAGTTGCTGCAAGCACACAAACCCTTTTGACAGTTATACAAATAAAGTTCTTATGTGCTCAGGAGTTACTAGCTATCCAAGGGTTTAAAGATATTCTATCTATATAGACAACATCCTTGATTCAATTTCTATTATGGTGTTAGCCTAAACGATTGCTCCTATAATATATTGACAGAGTTGTTACTTGCCACAACAATCTTGATATTCAACTTTTTATAGCTGAAAGCTGTTTCACCTATTTGACAGACATCATCAGAACTTAACACAAAAGCACTTTACCACATAAATAATAATTTTTTTAAATTCTTAAAAACGTTCAAAGTTAACAAATTAATATGTGTCTTTTAACATAACCACTGTTTCCTTCATCCAACTGTTAAAGTATATGTGTTTTTAATATTTTTAAATTAAGAAGAAAAAAATTATACATGACATGAAATAAAAGTGTTTTTGTGAAGTTCTGATGATTGCTGATAAATAATAGGCAAAACAGCTTTCAACAATAAAAAGTTTATAAACAAGATTTCTTAGGCAAGTAATAGTAATAAATACATTTGGTTAGCTTAGACTTTGGTTATAGTTTTTATATGTGGGTGTTAAATTAATAAATCAATAGGAATGGTGTAGTCTGGGGATTGAGGATGAATACACCCAATGAGCATAATTATTCTTAACAATATTACAAACCTGAAATATTTGCTAAAAGTAATAAAAACTGTTTTATAAATTAAGTAATCCTTAGAGTTAAAATTTCTCAAAACCTAAAATGATAACCTAATGATAATACCATAATAAAATTATTCTCCTAAAATTTTTTTATATATCTCCATGATACCAGTATTAAATTATCAAGTCTCGGCAGGTCCAGAAAGAGTATAACAATTACATTTTAATCAACAAGTTACAAAATGAAGAGTCCACGGAAAGAACGAGGTACTGTAAGTCACATTTTGTAAATTTTTCAGGAGCGACAAAACATCCATATATTTGTCATGTATTAAGACTTTTCAGTCTATTTAAGACAAAATATTATTAGAATTTTGAATAGGATATAATTTTTAATGATAAATTTATGTATTTGTTTAATAATATGTCTTTAACAAAAAAATTTCAGAAAAACATAAAGAGTTGCTAATTTACCTCAAAATACCATTTGGGAGTACACTTTCAATGACCCTGAGTATATATTAAAGCTTATGTAAATTAAAATTTGTAACTATTCTAAATTGGTAAGCATAATGCTACCTGGCGCCCATAAGTTAAGCAAACATTTTTCTTTTTTTTTTAATAAATTAAATTCAAACCCATTTTTTTAAATTACTTCAATTGTCGCACCAACTGTGGGGCAATTTGTTATTAAAGTAGTTCAAAACCTCATTTTTTAAAAATACTTTAATACCCTACTCCAAGATCATATGGCCCTCTTACCAAAAGGTTACTATCTAAGGATTACACCTAAAGACATAGTGTTTTATTCTTCACGAAACCTTTGTTTAAATGACAATAGTCCCAGGATATTGTGTCTTGTTGTTGCTTCTGTGTATATGTGATTTTATTAAATAGTTTGACAAAGAAAACAATTCTTTTTTCAAATACCAGTATTTGTTTTTATATTTGATCTGCCATACCTAGAAAAAATTCTTTGTCAACAATTAAAGGTGAGTGAGGGCTACTATTAATATAAATTATACAAACACCCCGCCTAATAATGTCTTTCAAGATTAAAACTGTATGCCAGTATGGACCTGGAGTTAATTCAATCTATATTATGTTAACTACTTCTTGCACAAAGAAGTATATTTTTTCTATTGCTTAAAATGTGCCTCTTCATTGATGGGTTACTACAAATTATTTATCGATTTCAGTTTAGCCATTAACAGGTCTCATTTCTTTAAATTTAAACATTGTTGAATGCAGATGTTTAAGTTGCAAAAAAACAAATTGGTACTTAGTAGGCTAGTTATTCAAATATTGTTTTCATAGTTTTGGGATATCATATGACAGCTCTAAATAAGAACCACAAACCAACAGTCAAGAAAAACAACGCAGACAAACCAAGGTATGCAGAATAAATACAGGGTTATTATAAAAGAATGGTGGGGCTTCATTAATTCAAACTAAGACAGTAAAGAAATTGAGTGGTGTTGTATTGGTATCGCTAATAGCCTATAACCCAAAAGTTTGTTTAACCCTAGAATCATAATCATATTTTTTGGTTGCATCACTCATAATCATTCGTCTCTGAGACTACTTTCCTTTTTAATTTTTTAAAATTTTTTCCTTGTTCACAATTTACATTTTAACCATGTTAATGACAACTATAATTGATATTTTAATAACTGGAATAGTTTTTGTCGCTTTAAAATACATATTTAAATATATAAAAATTTGTTTCCAAACATCAACGGTAACAAAGTTGAATTTTGCCGTACATTTTTTTTTTATGTAAAAACTTTACAATAAATTGATTTTGTCAACATAAATTGAAATTTTATATCTATAAAATTGTGTTGTAAAAATTGTTAATCAAAACATTGAACAGAATATAGATTTTTTTATTTTTGAATATCCTAATGAAAAAAGCCAAAAAACCTATATATGATTGTTTATGGCACTCATCATAATCTTTCGTCTGTGAAACTACCTGGGTTTTTCATAAATAAACCTGCTAAATTTGAAAAGGTATTTTTATTTTTACAATGTAGGAAATTAATAATAAAATGAACATTCGTTAACATTTATGAGGTTTTAAGGTCAAAATTAGGCACAGTTTACACATTTCTTAGCCTGGTGTTCACCACAGTAAAATTGTTTGCACTCAAAACAGGAAAATCGAGTCATCCGTCTTTTTTTTGATGGACAGTAGGCGCAGATTTTTCTTCCCACTGCAGCTGGTACTTCCTCAGGCTGTCGTATCGGGATGTCTTCTCCTAGAACCTCCACAATTTTGCTCTTCAAGTTTCGCTGAAGTTTGGGAATTTGCAGTCTTGCTTGAAGATGAGGTTTTGTCAACTCTTCAGAAATTTTCTTTGCAAAATCCCGTCGGCAAAGTGGCTTTTTCTTCTCGTCTACCATGTTGTGGACATAAACTACATATGAGTTGACAAGGGTACTGTTAAGGAGTCCATAAAAGATACAAAGCGGCCATCTACGGGTTTTTCGACTAGTGGACATATTGCTTGACATTTCGTCAAAGGCGTCGACAGCCCCTTTGGTTGAGTTGTAAAACTCGACAACATCAGCTTTACCTGATTGTTCACTCACAGTGCCCTTTTCATGTGTGGTAGAAATCAGATACACCATTTTGTTTTTCTTTGCCTTGTATGAAAGTAGTATCATATCTTTATCATAGCAGAATGACACTGAATTAATCTTACTAGAACTTAACTGTTTCATTTCACCAGGAATCTCTTTCTTGTCACTACGGAGGGTTCCAACAACTGTCAGTTTGTGGGTATTAAGCATTTCTTTGGCCAATGGTATCGACGAAAACCAATTGTCCATGGTAATATTCCTATTTGTACCATGGACTGTTTTAGTCAGTTCTTTTGTAAAAAAGGCACCTAGAGGCAAACCTGACGTGTTTGTATCTTTTCCTAAGTATGGGGCAGCTTCAATCAAATACTTTGTTTTGACATCACAAAGCATCAGTATTTTAATACCGTATTTATTAGGTTTTGACGGTAAATACATCCTGAATGGGCAGCGGCCTCTGAATCCAAGTAATTGTTCATCTATTGTAAGATAGGAACCTGGACAGTAGTTATTCCTACATGAATCTATAAAGATCTCCCATATCTCTCTTATAGGTGCAAATTTGTCTGTTAGTCTGCGGATAGGACGAGAGGCTTTTTCATCGAATCTGAAGCAATTCAACAAAAAGTCAAAGCGATCTTTGTTCATGACTGTTACATAACGAGAACCGCTGTAGGTAGGATCAAAAAGCTCTGCAGAAGTCAGGTGGTTATCTTTCTTTGCAGCTGTAAGAACCAGAAGTCCTATCAAGGCATTTATTTCAGTAGCATTTGTTAGCTGAACAGTTGCTGATTCTTTATTTGCATAGTTGGCTATTTTGTGAGGAATTTCTTCATTCGTATGTATTACAATACGATCAATAATATCCGGTGTAATAAACAATTTGAAGCAATCCACCGGGTTTACTTTGTTTCTTGCATTATTTATTGGTTTTTGTCGGTAATGGACTATATTTCTTCTTTGAGTTCTACTAGATTTAGCAAAGGGCCTAGATGACCATACATGGCCATTTTTCCCTCTCAAGGTTCTTTTTTTAGGCATAACTATATTTTTATGTTTTTCTAGAGAACACAGATAAGCCCTTTGGTTGCCATTATTTGTTGAGACCTCAGCACAACATTGTTCTCTTGTAAGGTCAATAACCTCTTCATTGTCTATGTCCATGTCCGAGCATTCATCAGTAGAGCTTTCACCTGATGAAGGCTTATAATTGGGGTCCTCGTTTTCATTAGTGACATCAAAGTTCATAATTGTAACCTGATTTGAACCATTTATTATTTCACTGATAGGATGACTATTACTAGTAGATTCATGGCCTAGGTTAGAATCTAAGATAGCAGAGCTAGTTGAACTCACGCCATTATTGTTCTCGGTTCGAACTGACGTTACCTCCTCCTCATCTTCGTCACTGCTCCAATTCCATGAACGGTTTGGTCGGGAAGGTGTTGGATTTGGTTCACAATCAGGAGGATAGTAGTTGGGGTCGGCGTCCGTGTCGTCATCTTCGCTAGAACTGTCAAGCTGCACTTCCACATGATCCTCCAGTTCACTTTCATCATCCATATTTTCTTCAAAAATAATGTTGTCAGCCTCAGAAACACCTGTTTCTAACTCTCCTAACACAGTTTCTATTTCATTATCGTCTTTCAAAAAATCGCTCATTGTAACTAAGGAAAAAGCCAAAAACAACTACAAAACTCACTATTTACAGTATTTACAAAAAATAATATTGAATTGCACTAACCATAATGTTTCGTCTAGCAGACGACAATGTTAAAAGACACACCTTACGTAAATACTAATCATTCGTCTGTCAGACTACCAAGCGAAAACAAAGCAACCTAACCTCAAAACTACAGATGTGTCCGCGATGAAAACCCTCATACAACTGACAGTGGGTAAGGGGCAGGATTAGAAGTGATCTAGGCCACGCCTACCACACTACAACATGGCGAACTATCATTTTCGGGAAACCTGCGTCGTCTGTCAGACGAATGATTATGAGTCTAGGGTTAATAGCTGTTGTAACCTCAAAATTAGTACTTTCATTGTTGTGGTAGTGTGTTTTGTGTTTTCTGGAGTGTCTGTGTAGAGTGTAAGATTATGTTTTCTAATAAAGAAAAAGCAAAGTGTTTTTTTGTTGCTGGCTTGATTCAAGTCTGTAATTTCAGTGCAATGTGCATTTCAATATGAATACAGAAAAGATTTTCCACCACATGAAAATAACATATGACGTTGATTCAAACAATTTGAAAAACTGGATCAGTTCAAAAGCAGAAATCATTTGGCAGGTCAATTGTATCAGACGAAAAAAGTAGAACTTATTAGACAATTTGCCACCAGAAGTCCTAAAAACTGAATACCTCGACGAAGCCTAGAGTTAGGTATTCCAAAAACTACAATCCACAAGATTTAATACAAAAGGCTGAAATTACAGGCATATAAAATCCAGCTTTTGCAGGAATTGAAACCTGATGATGGTGCAATACATTTTACTTTCACTGTTGAAATGTTGAACAAGATTGATAAAAACCAATCATTTTTAGATGATATAATTTTTCAGACAAAGCTACATTCCATATTAATGGGTCTTTTAACAGACACAATTCACGCATATTGGAATCTGAAAACCCACATACAATTTTTGAGAAAATACACAACTCTTCTAAGTGTTTGGTGTGGTGTGATGAAAAATCATCTGATAGGGCCTTTCTTCTTTGCTGAAAAGACAATAATTAATGGAATTTTGTATCTTGATATGTTAAACAATTATTGTTTTTCCTCAGCTGGGTGAACTCGAAAACATTCAACAACTTCATTTCCAACAAGATAGCTCAACCCTGCACTTTAGTGTATTTGTCACAGACACTTTGAATGAAAAGTTTACACATCGATGAATAGGTCGGCAAGGACTTATACGCTGGCTTCCAAGGATTCCAGACCTGACACCCTGCGATTTTTCATGTAGGTGTAAATCAAAACATTGTACCTAAGTCACTATAAGGAACAGGATTATTGTAGCCATGGCAAAGACATGTTAACTAACGTTTGGGCAGAACTTGATTTTTAATTATATCGAAATTTATTAGTCATGTAAAAAAAAAGTTTCAGTTGACGATTTAGGTAAATAAACAACATTAGCTGTAAGTAATTCTGATTTTATTTAAATCATGTTTAAAACCCTACCATTATTTTATGATATCCCTATATATAGGCACTGATTGAGAACAAACAATAACAAACCACATAAGGTCTCCATACCCTCTTTCCGCCTAAGTACCGGACACGGTTGCATTGCTGTTCACCTTATATAAATAAACATCACCACTTCAGAACAATGTACAATCTGCCGTAAACCAACCACACGAATAGACATGAACCATCTTTTACATTTCTGAAAACTTAACGTTGACCTAAGGAAGGAGAAGACTCAAGCCAATTCTCCTAGAATCACAAAAAACTGTTGGGCCATAGCTCAAGCTTGCCATAAGCAACAACAACAAAATTGATCATCTTTTTGAAACTTTGATAACAAAAATTGTCTTATGATTCCTAAAACTAACCAGATAGAATAAAACTCAAACACAAGATCCCACAAAATTTACATTTACTTATTCAAACACATTTCAGCAACAAAGTCGCCATCCTCAGTGATATATGAACTACAATAACTAAACTATAACTCTCCAAACTTAGACTTATTCTTTTAGCTGACTTAGACTTGGACTTGGAGAGTTATAGTTTAGTTATTGTAGTTCATGTATCACTGAGATTGGAGATTTTGTTGTTGAAACGAGTTTGATTAAGTAAACGTAATTTTTGTGAGATATTGTGTTCAAATTTTATTCTATCTAATATTATCTCACAAGTAAAGCTCAATATTTATTTATATTATATAGACCAGATTTCAATAAAATCAAATTATGTCAAAAATTATTTGTTAAAAACACCTTAAATACTTAACTAATCCTTCAAAATATATTTGCCAATATAATGTGTTTGAAATAAATTGGTAAGGTTTTTATTTTATATTTTAACTTAATATTTGGTTACAAATTACTGTCAACTAACTATATAACAAAAATCAGTTATGTTTGAAACGTTATACAATGAATTGTCTTGGTGCCAGTCACCAAAAGTTCAGTCAAATCAAAAGTAATGGAAATATTATCCAACGTAAACAAAATATTAACCCAATCATGGCATAAGACACAAAATTCAATATTAAGTTACCTACTTTACCTAATCAGATACAAAATCCGTTTTCTCAGTGGAAATAAACATTAATATTCATTCATTTAAAAATAAAGGTAGCCAAGTATAAATAAAGGTAAGTAAAATTGTATACACTATAATGGGGATAGTGTATTACTCCTCCAACTTTCACTCCTCCCATAATGTCTTTGTCTTTTACCTATCATTTTAATAAATAGTTATATTGACAGCCCCTTTACAGAGTTACACATCATATAGAAATACAATCCAATATACAAAATTTCCATGTATATATCTTATCAACTGTATATCAATATATTTTCCCATAAAAGTCAAAATATTATATAAAACTAAGACTCATTTGCTACCCCTAAATGCCATGCCAACATGCGTGTTCTTCTACGCCTTAGGTACTGCCATGAGTAACTTCTGTTTATTTAGAAGCTAACAGAAGAAAAGTGTCTGTGATGGAGAAAGCTGAATGTATTAATTATATGTTTGCAGAAACTAAATCTCAAGTCAGTGGATGTTTAGAACAAAGCATAGAAGTGATCCAAATGATGTGAATATAATTTAATCTATAACTGAGTAGGATAATTTTTCAAAACAGGAACCATGGAAAACAATGTAACATATTTTAAGACAGTCCATAATAAACCATTTTTAATATCATTTTACTCATCATTATGGAAAATAATTACTTTTCATTTATCTAATTATCAGACTTAGTTATAATTCGTGGTAGTGATTAATTCTACAGACACAATATATGAATAGATAAAAATATTAGAAATGAAGCAGTGCAAGGAATGCACAGATTAGAAATTTCTTTTGCAAATTAACAGTGGCTTATAACACTTCAAGTTACTCAAAAATTCATAAAAAAAGGTAGATAAAACATTGGTCATCTCATTAAAGAGCTCTTTTAATAAATAATACAAGTGATTATTTTTTTTTTTTTTTAGTTTTCAGTTTTTTGTATTATTATTATTTTCATTTAGTGTTTGTGTCTTGTGAATTTATGACAAGATCTAGCAACTAGTTTCTTCTGAAAAAATATTATTGAATTTTTTAATTTTTTTAATGTAATTCACAACCAAGACCGAAAAATTGTTCTCAACATGAATGGGTAATCTCCAAACATATCGGGAAAATAATTACAAACTGAAGTAACAAAAGCATGTGTTGTATTGTATAGCACTACTAGCCAACTAAAATTTTTCTTCAAGGTTAGTAGTGCACAAGTTTAGTACATAAACCTTCTTATTTCAGCAAAATTGTATTAAAATTGTTTTGGAATATTTGAAGATATTTTGTCTATGGTTCATTTTCAGTTTTTGGCAGATAACTCCCAAACTTGTAGTTTTAGATAAATATGGTGTTGATTAATTATTTAGTTGTTTGCTTTGTGTATGCATACCTTAGAAAGTTTGTGAATTGATTAAAATAATCTTGTATACAAAAATAATTTTCATATAACGCAAGTTTTGTTGTTGGATAAACCATGATAGTTATAAAAAGTTGTGGAAAAGTATCACTCTTTCCAGAAACTTGATAGGCAACACTGACAAATCTGCTTTACTTTTTTATAAAGGATAGTCATTAACAGTAGTTAGCTCCTTCCATCCTCAATCAATTGCCTCCTTATCCTTACCCATTTCTCTACCTACATCAACCATTTCACATCTACTATTTTCATATGTATTTGGAAGCATTAGCAATTTGTAAAGGACCATTTCCATAAGGATCCAAAGACCAAGGTGTGATGTTTGTTAATTTATTTAACATAAAATTTATTATTATAAAAATCCTTATTACTTTTTGAAACTCTGATTTCAATTCTTTAATGATAAATGTAAAATAAGTATATTTTAATCACAGATATTTCGGAGTAATAAATATAATATCAAAATCAATACCATTTTATTTACTTTTAATCATATGTTAAGATAATTACCATAAAGAGTTAACTCCAAAGACAAAATTATTTTCTCAAAACAGGATTAAAAAAACTGTGTAGTCCTCTTAAAACACAGAAATTAAAAATTTTAAACTTATGGGAGTACTATGGGGTTAGTTAATATTTTAAAATATTTAAGACACGAAATTAGATTTGTTTTGTTTACATAAAAATAGTAAAATTTTAAATAATGTCATTGCTGTTTTGGGACTAGAATATTTATAAGAGAAAGCAAGAGAGAAGTAAAAGCGATAAAGTATGTAAACAATGAAGAAATAAGTGATCTCAAAAAAAACATAAAACATAATGTGGTAGCATAAGCATGTAAGATTAAAAAACTTATCAATTACAAAATGATTTTTATAAAAAGTAGAAAATTTAATTGAGGCCTCCATTTTAATTTAGCTTACATTGGTAATACAATTCAGCTAATGGTTATTTTAAAATACAAAGCATAATTATAGCATAAAATCAATAATACAGGAAGTTAACATAGTATTTGCTACTCAAAAGTAAATTCATTCCAAAAATCTTTTGAATAAATACAAAAATGACTAAATAATTTCATGCAACACTACAATTAAACATAATAGTTAAAATCTTACCTTGTGGCAATGTTTAGTCATCAGGCAGGTAACGGTGTTCATCACTGTCGATACATAGCCTACCATTGAATAACATCAAAGACTAGTACAAAATTCACACTTAATACAAACATAAAACACCATACAAAACAAGATGAATAAACTCAATAATGTATAAAAGATTTAATTAATGTTTTGTATATATCAAGCCTAATCATAACAATCACAAATAAACCGTGTGTTTGAATTATATGTTATATTCCTACTTTGTGTTTTAATTATTTTCAAAACTAAAATATTATTTGCTAAAAAACATTATAATAATGTTATAATTAATTAATTGGCCCTTAGGTTCCTTGTGTGAAAATGAAATAGAAAACAAACTGATATGGAACTAAATTATAGAAAAAGGTTGATTAATAAATTAATAGTATACTGAATTATTAATATGGTTTAGTCGGGCACTTGCCATCATTTGTGTATAAATAAACTAAAAATTTTGTAAATTTATTTATACACAAATTATAGCAAATATCCAATTAAACCATATTAATAATATGAATAATCCATCGTTATCAAAAACTTTAAAACCAGAACACTATATATTTCTTTTCATTACAAAAATTTCTACAAGTGAAACATATATTTTTAAGGTTTACAATAAAATTTATAAATCAAAACAACCCACAAAATTAAACTATTTTAAATTTAATTATACAACTCAATATAATTTTTTTTTCTTTTAATAAGCTACTTAAATAATGCAACTTGTTTTTAAGCAAATTTTTAAAGTTAAAACCCCCATTCTTCCTCTGTATGCTAAACCCAGACCTAGTGGGTACTATGAAATGTGGATTTAATTGTTTATATATATTTATTTATTTAATGTGTCTTCCATTTGAAATACTAGACTTGTATAATCTTTGTTCTTATCTGATAGACAGCATAACAAGTTTATGGTATTTAAATATTTGATATAGTGCAGTTGATTTACATCTCCTACAAGAGATTATCCTACTACTTCAAAGCATACTGGTAAAATAATATAATAAACCAACCAATTTCTAAAATAAAACAGGTTATATGTAAGGCAATGAAGTAGAGAACTCTTGTTTTGAGAAATTATGTCTAAATAGTAGTATGTCCTAGAAACATATAATTAACATAATGCCAGTTTTTCCATAAAAATTTAAAGCATATGCATTTATTATGTCACCTTCGCTGAAATTGTGATAAGATACAGGTAATTTAAATTAGAAGAAGGTTTATGATTTTGGTTATGGCCTTTATTTGACACGGTTGTTCTTTACTTTTATTAGTTGTTAACTAAATGAATAAATTTATTATAAAATTTAAATGTGCTTGTTAAAATAAAAATATATTGTGCAACAAATTAGTATTATTTGGCATTTTATTTCACTATATTATATATTTTTGTTTTCTATTCTTTTTTCAATAAGTAAATCTTCTTTTTTACCCAATGAGTACATTTATCCCTTTAAAAAAATATTTATGTATACATGTATTCTTCAGCTTCATCAATAATGCTTACAAAAAAGTCAGATACATAACAATAAAAATTTGTTCCTTTTTATATTCATGTAACTTTCAAATGTTCAAGAATGATGAGGATGGAGAAATGAGGAAGCAATACTAAAAACACCATCACTCTAAACAAGGACATAGCCAGAATTTTATTAAAAAAAGGGTTCTTACAACGGATCCATCGTATTAATTTAACCACATGGACATATACATACCTTGTATAATGAATGATTAAGGACTAAATAATTTTTAAAACTTATCTTCTCTACTCCGAAATATTTTATAAACAAAGTACAATACATCAACGAGGAAATCCATATCTTAATTATTAGGGTATGTGTTTTCATTATTCAAAACTTTTATAATGATTGTCAAACGTGATAACAACTTAAACCACAATTTTGTAATATCTGTTCTATTAATCTTCTATTTTCTGTTGTTGGTATCACATTCAATATATCTTGTGGAGAAAAGGACAATGGGTATTGAATCACCAGAAAAGCCAAGCTGGCCAGACTTTCATTTTTTATTCTTTTTCTAAGGTAGGGAGTTATTTATATGAAAGGTGAAAAAATCTCTCGGGTTCACATGTAAGCTCTGGCAAAGATCCTAAGATGCATAGTAAATATCAAATGTTTAGTTAGAAATTCATGTCAAGTGCATCTAAAATTTCCAATATTTTTTAAAGTAAACCCTAGTTCTGTGTTAAACTCTAAATCTGACACCACAAAAAGGTATTCTGATTCAAGTACAATTCCAGGAACACTATTTTCATAGTATGTGTGCAATTTTTTGATCATTTTATTTCTTGGTTGACAGTAGTTAGGAAGAAGTTTCTGAATGACAAATAAAAGTCTCTACTATCACTAAACCTCTGTTCCAGATGTAAAATCAATGTATATTCTGATGGTATGAGAATTAATGTCCTGTAGGTGATGTGTGTAGGTAGTTTATACTGTTCTCCTTCTTTGAATGCCTTGCAACGTTAATTGCAGTTAAAAAAAATTCACACAGACAATTAAGTGGTATTTTTAATCTGAAAGACTCTGAATATTAAAACATAAACTTTGTTTTTAGTAGAGACAAAATGTGTGATTATCATGAAATGTAAGTTGAAATCTGAGACAATTTAGGCTCAACATTCAAAAATGGCGAACTTCAGTCAAGAGGAAGGCGACTTCAAGTTACTAGGGAGGTCTACCTTGGAGAATACTACCATGTGGTAACACAAATAACAGACAATATTATTTTTGTTTTCTTTGTACAAAAGTACTAATGATGAAATTTTAATTATGAATAAAATATGTTAACATTTTGTTTGATGAATAAATTTAAATATAATAAGTATTTTTAAGAGTGTCTAACTTAAAAATACTATAAAGTTTTTATAGAAAGAATTTGAACTTAATAACAATGCATTATAATTTTCAATATGAGACAAAGATGCTCACATAAAAAATTAATTAATCAAAGTTGTAACTAAGTTTGAAATAGAATCATTTATAAAAAACTTTAGTCTCTTCAAGACCAAATAAATTTAGATTTAAAAAAATAATATAATTGCAAATAACAAATTTATGTATGTGTATAAATAATAAATTTTTGAATAAATAATATGTTCAGTTTTAGAAACAAAGAAAAGGACTTTTTATTTACCATATAATCACTTGGGAGTACACTTTTAAAAGAAACACGACCCTGAGAATTTTTTAGTAAATAATAATTAAACGTTAACTTTTCAAAATTGGTAAGCGTAAAGCTTCCTGGCGCCCATAGCTGAGCAAATTATTCTTTTTTCTTTTAAAAATAAAGTAAATTCAAAAACCACATTTTTAGATATTACTTCAATTGTTGCAGACCCTCACCTCTCAAATATTTTGCCAATTGGCAAATATAAAGGCTAACTAGGTATTGCAACAAAATTATGGTGGTTTTAGGGACCTTGTTGTAATAATAAGATTGTCAAAAATACTACAACTATCGCTTAACATATTGGAAATTGATTTTATTTGCTCTTAAAACTCAGGTTTCCAAGCCTTCTTTGAAACAAATTTAACAATTAGAATATTCACATTGGCTTGTCTCAAGAGTTGAACCTGTGCAGCCAACATAACTTAGTAGGACAGTATGTCCTGAAATGTAGTGGACCAAAACACAAATATATACTCACTTTAGAGCAGAAAATGCAATCTTAGCATTAATTACTGATGTGGTGATTGTCATGATGATCCAGAGCTTGATATACAAATTTGAAAACAAGTAAGTAGATTTATTTTATTTTCTAAAATTAGTATATAGATTATATAAAGTATTGTGATGGGGAAAATATCCACTTTATTTTGAGAGTTCTGAATTCTCAAAAAAGTTTTTTTTAAGATGACGTCATACACTGAGCTGAAAAGTAAATGCTGGGACCAATTATTTTGCTAATTTTTGGTATATAGATATATTTAGTCATATCTCCAGACTTTGATTTAATTTTTGTGATAACTAAAAATTTGGAAAGAGGGTACTAAGTGGTAGAATACAAAAACAACAAATGTTCATTTTTTAAATCTTTTAAAATATTGATCAATTTTGTCTTAGATTTAATCTCAAGGGACCCATCAAAATGAATTGGTCGCCAACTTCCAAAAAATACTAATTCAGGACTTATCAATCAAAAATTTCAAATAAACCATGGATATAAGCAGAAATTGCACTATTAAACTGTTTAAAATATTTAAATGATCAGGTGTTAGCTCTTAAGACTAAATTCTCTTATTTATAACTACATTGTGGTTTAAAACTTTTACCCAAGTTGCTTTCATGCTTGAAATAAATGTAAACTATATTGCTAAAAAAGCCACATTTATTAACTTTAAAAAAATTAACACTGCTGATATGAAATTATTTACAAAATTATTCAAAATCATCAGTAAATATAGTAGGAGAAGGAAAGAAGAATAAAGATTAGCATAAATAAAAGCTAAAAAATAATAATTTAAGGAACCTTATTATTCTCAAATAATTTTTTTTAAACTGTTTATAGAGGTCACAATGACATGATGAATTCTACATCCTTTGTAAGAAGAAAGAAGTTAAAAGTTAATTGTTTGTGGTGCTCAGTAACCAGTTATATTTACTAGACAAAATTTCAATGAAAATGTGACTCTAAAGTTGATATCATATTTAAGTCAATTTATATTTACAGTCTTTTACATTTAATACAATTAATTAGACTATAATTAATTGAACTATAAATTAAATGTATATTTTTGTAAGATTATGGTGGAATCAAATTTCATTTTATTTTGTTTAAAAAAAAACTGATGATATTTATACAAAATCTAATATACAAAAATTGAAATCCTTCTTCCCTTCCCTTCCAACCCCCCCCCCCCCCCATAATAAAAAAAAAATATTTCATTCAATTTCACTACAAATGTGGCCCTGGTGATTATTTTTTTTATTGTATATGACTTTCAAAAAACTGTTTCTTACATCTACAATCCTTACAATTATATGGAACACTTGTAATAGTGTACATTTTTGAATTTGAATAGAGCGGGAGGATTTTGAGCTTACAAGAGATTAGTAGGTTTTAGAGGGAAAAAGGGTGTGTTCTTAAAAAGTAATAGCGTAATATAAATTTGTTTTCTTTGAATAACTTAAAAAGGACTAAATTTAAAATAAAGTAGATAATAGTAAATGGTCAGAGAAATTTATTATGTGTACTGTAGTCATTAAAGTCATTCTAAACTTTTTAATATGTAAAATTCAAAATAAACAGTTTACACGTAAAGAAGAAAAACGGGAGGTGTGAACGAGGGAAGGGATTTCAGTTAGTCTGGATGGAAATCTTGAGGTGACATCACGTCGATTTCGGACCGGTCTATCTGGTTTTGGAGAATGAAAAGTACTATAACAGTGATTTTCTTTAGTAATACGTAACAAGTATGAACTAAATGGTTACGAAACGATATGTGAATAGAATTTGATTATTTTTAATGTTTAGAACTGAATATTTTACCTGGTAGAACTTTTAAAGTGAATAGACAGCATTTTATGAACACGTGTTCTTTATAACACAAAGACAAAATATCAAAAGTGTGTTTTATGGCGAGGGTGGACTATTTTAATAATGAAACAATGCAATAAAGTTTCAATTATATATAGACATTAGAGTGAGATAATTTGAACAACGAACTTTGCTTACTTAACAAAAAGTGATGCCATTTAGAGAACTATTGTTTTAAAGACTAAGTTTAATTTTGTGTTTTAATTTAAAAAATAGAACAGTTTGAACATTGATGTGTACTATTTTATGATATGAACAATAAATGTGCATTTGTAAAACACGAAGCGTGGACTTATGATGCACCGGTTAGAGCAATTTTGATGAATCATCATGCAGATGCAGAGGATCTAGGAAGTGATTTTAGATGAAAAGCTCTTTTAAAAAGAAACCGTGTCTTGGTATAGCACGTATAAACTTTTATTATGAAAAATAAAATATGTTTTTGTAGAAATTTATAAATTTTTCAGTATTATAAGTTTGAATTTGTTACTTGATGTTTTTTTATTAATAAGACGCAATGTCTTATATTTTTTAATAAAATTAATATGTAAAAGTCTTCTTTAAAAGACTAACTATTTGAGATTTATTTGTTTTTTATAAAGAATATACTTTCATAATAGTTCAATTTATTTTATGAGAAGTAAGATTAAATTCATATCATCTTTTATTAAGAAGATGCTACTGAAGACTAAATTCAATAAAACTTAACTTTTTTATTTTGAGACTTGAATATAATAGAATAACTGTGTAGGATGCATTAACATAAGATATTTTACAGAAACTTGATTTTTTACATGTACTCTTATTATGTTCGTTTTGTATAAATAAATAACATGTGCATTTCAGCATAAAAACGACTTCTATTCTTTCTATCCAATATTCCATTCAGTACACTGTTTCAAAAGAACTTATGACCCTAAATATTTTAGTATTCATTTTTTAAATTTTTTAATTTTTATTTATATTTTTTATTTATTTTGTAATTATTAAATTACAAATGGCGCCCAACAAGATTAGAATATAGCATTTTTTTTATAAAAACAAAACCCTTGTATTTTCATATGATTACACACTACAAGCAGAAACTCTGTTGTATTAAGTTCTTTTAGTAACTTACTAACCAAAGTAACTGATATTTTACTGTTGTCCTTTTAAAAATCCAGTTGTTCAATGAACAGGTGACAGTTTTTGTCAAGTAGCTCGACATTAGTCTACCTTCATTTGTATTTCCTAAATCTAAGTATGCAAGTATGACTGATCAAGCAGCTTACAAGAATATGGGTGTATAATTAATTATTTTTATATATGAAAAATAAAAATTGGACAAAATCAAATCTCTTTTACTCAAAGGGTCTATCAATTTACAAAATGTTTATACATAAGGAAGAATTAATTTCTGCTCTCTTTGGTAAAGTGCTAAAACAAAGCTGTAATTTTGGTTAAATACAAAAAAAAACTTTGACATTTTATCTCTGATAATTTTCCCTTCTATTGTTTTCCTATTTAGGGTGTTAACAAATAACATATACAAAACATTTTTAAATTGAGTTTATTCATTGCATTCGGTTTTAAATGGATTATGCAATGCATGTCAAAACTTAAAATTTTATACTACACAATTTTAAACATCCAAAAGTATTTATATATAATACATCATGCAAATAACAGCAAAATAATTACATAACAAAATGGGGTTTAATTCAATTAATATTTACTGTATTTAATAATTTATACAATAAAGATATAATATAGTAAAAACTAATTATTTGCAAATTAATATACACTTTAAATTTACAGTATATTATAGCACGTTTAGCTTTGTTTTACTAACAAATTTGAAGACAAATAATTGACAATGTATATTTTTCCATTTACTCGTCAGGAAAAGACTTTTTTAAACACAAGTTCAGGAACATAATTAACTTTGTGGTTACTTTCTTTTTCCTAAAATGATAAACTAAACTTATTAAAAAATTCTCTTAAAAATTGTTAATTATATTTCTATAAAGTTTTTTTTTTTAACCATACTATCAATAATTTTTTGTATGGCCTACTTTCCTCACCTTAAACATGTTATACAATTTGTTTTTGGTAGAGGGTATCTTGAGTCATATCCAAAACTTTTTTCTTTCAAATGAAATAAATCTACTACTTTACATTAAAAATTATAGTAAAAGGGAAAGTATTTATTAGCTATGTTATTTGTGGCACAACCATCCACTCTGAATATTAAGAGAGATTTTTTTTATCATTTAGCGCCAACTCATATTAATTCAGATGATAAGTATTCTTACCTTTTTATGGGCTGTCTACAATCCTATTTTCAATTTAACTGTAACAGCAGTAACTACTTGTTGAAACTCCATAATAAGGATAAAATAAGCATTAAGCTACAGTTTCAAATATATTTATTAACTTATTTAGCTACAATTGTTTCGCCTTGCAGCATCTACGGGCTAATGGTGATGCCGCAAGGCGTAGATGCCGTAGATGCTGCAAGGCGAAACAATTGTAGCTAAATAAGTTAATAAATACATTTGAAACTGTAGCTTAGTGCTTATTTTATCCTTAATCCTATTTTCAACTTAAAAAGTACTGGTTTCAACAATTAAATTGTCATCATCATATTTCTTCCATCAGTTACTATTTGATCAAACTACAGATAATTCAATCTAATTGTTTATTTGCTAATTATGTTTGTATTTATTTGTAAAACAATACGCTTAAACTGTTTTATTTAAATTAAGTTGTGTTCAAACTATTAGGATCACTCTGGTCTATATAATGCTAGAGGAATTTATATTTTATTAAACATGTTTATCAAGATATTAATTTCAAAAATAAATAAATAACTTGTATGAGTTTGTAGCCTATGTCATTTTGTATCTGGAAAAACTTTAATAACAAAATGAGGTCAGCAGTGGAACTGGTATTTCTTCTGTATTTATTGTTGCACAACAGATATTTCAGGACAAAGTCCAATCATCAGGTAATTGTCAAAAGTTAAAAATTAAAACATATTACACACTCATATACACTCATGTTTTAGATGCGGCCTCATTTGTTCTGTCCTAAAGTCAGTTCCCTGGACAGACTGTATACAGTTAGAGGTTAAAATGCCAACTTTATAAGCGATTTTGATTGCGCTACAGATAAATACAGAGGAAATATTTTGTTTGTTAAATATTTAGACGAAACTCTTCCTTTATTAAGATTGCACAAGAAGTCGAAAATTAGATCAAAGATATGATATAAATAAATGCAGAAACAGTAAAGTGACAGCAAATAGATATAAATTGTATAGTACAGAAAAATAAATGGATGCAAAAACTAAAAAGGAACTAAATCACTAATCTAACCATTTATGTAATAAACGAATTACTGTTTATTGGGTTTGATATAATTAAGTTAAGTCATATTTAAAAGAGAGATACATAATTAATTTAGACCCAGTTACCTTAAATGATTATAAATGTTATTTACACTTCGTGGAAAATATACACAAAATTTACAATGGTTAATATTACGATATTAAATTTTTTATCAAGATTAAAACTGAAATACTATTAAATTATAATAAATAAGTGTAGGTACTTTATATAAAGTTGGAGTAAATAATAGTGAACCGTTTTTCATGGTAAGCTGGCTCACTTCCAAAAATAATATATTTCACTTCTCAAAATAATGTATTTTGTTAGATGGTTTGATAAATTTACAACAGATAAACATTATCTAATAGCAAATAGTTTACATGCAGCTGACTTCATTAAATGCAAATGTTTAGACTGCGCAAAACTTAGCTATTGTAGATCCTACATGTGATAAGTAATTCCCTATAAACTAATTTTAAAATATACTACCATTTTATAAAATTTTCCTATGAGTTTTTTCTGTTCCACACTCTTGAAAAAAAAAAAGTTTAATGTTTGGTAAAATAAGTATTACAGTATTTTAAAGAATTTTATAATGCTTTTATGATGAAAATTTATTCAAACTTCATGAAACATGAAAATCATTTAACTTGAAGAAAACAGAATAAGGTGTGTGCAGTTTTTGTTTATTTATATTTTTAATGTATTTTTAAATGTTAAATTAAATTCATTCATTTGAATGATTTATGTGAATAATTTTACAATCTGTTTATAAAAATATTAAAATATGAAGTTGAAAACAATAATTTTTAGTTTATTATATCTGGAGAAATCTCCATAAATAGTTGTTGAATTTGTGCAGTTTTCCATTAATCCAAGACATTATATAACTTCAATAAACACATGCAACATGCATGAACTAAAGTCCCAACTTACCTTGCACTATGACTCAACAAAATGATGTTTCTGTAAGCCAGATAATAATTATTAATGAGAATATAATTAACTACATATCAGTATGAAATGATTTTGTGTAATAATGTGTTATGTATTGTACTTGTTGAATTAAAATATTTGTTTTATTGTCAATTTTATATTCATTATTTTTTTAAATTTTAAACAAATAAAATATGTTTGCTATTAACATTAGAATAGTACTTTACAATAGCTAAGTAGTGATCTAATTATTCATAATTCTAACTACTGTTTAAAAAAAAAATTATTAACAATATTTCTAGTTTGTTCGTAGATTGGTTAGTAACATTCAGTTTTTTTTTTTTTTCCTGTATCTACATTTTGTTCAACTACCCTTACTTCATAGAGAGCACTGACTAACTTTTATATTATCATAGTTACCTAAATGTTTCAAACTATGTAATACTGGAAAAAGGTTAAATAAGGAAAACGGTAGTTAAATTTGAAACAATTTTGTAACACCTATAATTTTCTTTCATCCAATGTCATAAAACATGGCTTTGGAATGGATTATTAGCTTTGGAAGAGGAGTTAAGAAAGAAATTATTTTGCTTTTCAGCTTTATTATTTAAATTGGGGTGACAGGAAATGAGCAAACAGATGATTTGCCAAAATGGCTGCAACTATTGGTCCAGTTCAATTCCTTCAATGTTCCCTAAAAAGTTACAAAAAAGACAGCAGCTAGAGTAGTAAGAAATAAATAACTAGAAAGGTGGAGGTCAGGAATTGCGGGTCAATCTCTTTACAAAATACAACCTATAGATTCAAACCTCTACAAAGTCCTATCAAGAGCTACAACTACATTTTTTGCAAGGGCTAGGCTATGTCATATTGTCAGTGATCATTACGTGTACCGCTTTCACCTTTTGCTATTTCCCAACTTACTTAGTTTGTCAGTCACTATCAGTGAGCACCTGAGGAAGTTATATCCTCAAATATTGGTAACTACTTTGATAGCCACGAGCCACCACTTTGATATCTTTAATTTTTAAGAGACATTCAAGCTTCTGTGATTTTGGACAATTTTGTACATAACCTATAATATGTTAATTTGCTTCTTCTTATGGTATATCAGATGTTATTTTCACAACTTATAATCATATAAAATCTCACTTATGGTTTTTAAAAAATGGAGAGAAAATAGCGCTTCAGTTACAACTCAACAATTAATTCACTCAACAATCACTTTTGCATTTGTAACTGAAACATTAATTTTCTCTCTTCCATCTTTCAAAAGTTCTAAATAGGCTTACCAGGACTGAAGCACAAAAATATCAGATCTATTTTTATATCTCCAATTCCAAACTGAGCTATGCACAATGATTAAGTTCGAAATTCCTATTGATTTACTTAAATAACAGAAAAATTAGTAAGTATACCGGTAGCCCATATCATAATATGCACTAATGCAACTGTCTTTTATCTAAATAAAATCAACATATATTATTATTATGTACTAAACTTGTATAGACATATTCTATGATAATATTACAGATTTTACTTCACGAAACATAAATTTAAAACAAACTTTAATCAAGAAAATAATATTAGCAGTTTGACCTTCTATACTTGCTTAATTCCTTAGATATGAAGGAAATGTAATTTTTTATACAAATTCTGTGAAAAGACGTGCAAATTATCATAATTTTATAACTGTATATGTCTAAACTGGGTATTAAAAATGTTAAACTTTCATGGGTAACTAAAGTTTTTTTAAGTGTTTTATTGTTATAAAATATGCATTTCTTTGGAATGATACATATTGCACAAAAGATAAACAAACTAAAATTAATTCAAAAATATTAGAAAATGTTTGAATGATTGATTAATAGATTATCATCGGAGCTCTTTCAATACACACAGTAAAGGCTTAAAGGTAATATATTACAGGTCAGTTCAAAAACACACCTTTCATGCCATCTTTAAAGTAAGTTAGTTTTTTCACAAGCTTTTTAATAATATTTGGCACCTTAATAAAACAATATTAGATTATTTAAAATAAACTTTTTATAGGATCAATACATAAAATCTATGCAATGTTTATATAATACATAAGCCTACATTAGCCACACACATAAATCATAATACTACTGATAAAAGTTACAAACCTATAGTCTGTAATAAGGCTTACCTGAGAAGTCGTGTGATGTAGTCAGGCCAGTTGTCCGGAAACATTACAAGAAAGAATCCAATCGATATGAGTATCATTCCTGCAAGTTTCATGCCATAGAATTGTGCTCCGTACAGTACAACATCAAGAGCTGAAATGCAATTTTAAACTTAAAGATATATTATATTTATGAGAGAAAAAAGTTTTAATTGTAGTTAGTTTAGTATAACCAAATGTATTTGTAACATGTTGTAAAAAAAATTGTCATCATTCAAATAACAAAAGTATTGTTTGGTTTTTGGTAAATATTTGTTTTCATTCAAGTATTACAATTTTAAATTTTCTAAAAATACCTCATTTTTTTTATTTTTTCAATATTTCATGATATTGGATCTATTTAAGCAATACAAAACAATCTTTAGATATTGTGAAGGTATCTAATTAGTCAGAGAAAATGAAAGACTATAATAACATATATTATATATGAATATAACAAATTATGTTTAAAATTAACTAAATAAATTGATAATGTTGCATAGCTCACTAATTTATTACTTTTAACTATTGTTAAACCAATTAAAAGTTTTCAATTTAAATTCAAGGTAGGGTTTGCCAATTTTATCAAGTTGTCCTGTACATTATTATAACTAAAAATATTGGTAACAAATACCTTTTTTTTCATCACATAATCCACTTGTAGTAATTATATCACTACCATTGTTTTCAATTGCATGTATTTATCCATCGTCAAATGTGGGTAAAAGTAACATTATCACTTAGAAACAGTCTAGTTTTAATTACGGAATCATATAAACCAAAGTTGGAGCCAATTCACAGAGTGTTTTGCTCTTTTCTGTTGTCTTTTCATTTTATAAATGTATGACAACCTCACTACAGAGTGATAATGTTACTTACACATCAAACCAAACCCCATGATGATTCATTCATTTGAAGTCACATTAGTGATTTAATTACCATGAGTAGTTCACATTACAGAAAAAACCAGGTGTTTATTACTACTTGTATCAGACACTACTTTCTCCGTTAGCTAACAAATCTTAATTTATAAATTTGCCTTATGTTGACTTCAATATTGGATCATTTTAAAATACGAATATTGGGGATCTTTATCTCAATAATATACAAAATTTCCATGGTATATATATTTGCATTCAGTTTTTTTAAATTCATGAATATTGAAAGTTGTTTTCCCCTCCAGCTCTCGAGTAATGATAACATATATCCTTTCTCTATAACTTGTAAAATGGAGAATTTTAGATCTTTAGCTCAAGGAACTATTCTCACCATATTTATCCCATAAATACATAGGTTGTAATCCTTAAATTTTAATTTTAACTATGATACTAAAGAAATTGTTGCTTTAAGATTTGAAATATGAAAATAAACCGGGAAATTTATAATTGGTCTAGAGAGAAGACAACGTGAGTCAAATAAATGACTGTAAATAATATTAAAACAAGGGCAATAAAAAATTTAAAATAGATTTCCAAAATATTAATTTAAGGTAGAAAATGTTAGTTGTAAGGTATAATAAGTTTTAAAGTGATATATTGTATTGTGAGAATAGACAGAGCCTGTTGTCATATGGATGATTTAAGTAGTGTCCGTGATACAAAATATATGAATATGTTGGGTTTTGCTGACTATGTAATTCTAAGAAAGGACACTTAGTTGTGAGATCTAGAGAAGCCAGCAGTTGGTTAGGAATGTCTGAGGTAATAGGGTGTATTTTATAAAAGTCATAAGGAGGTATCTGACTCGGTCAGACATAATTTTGTTATAAGATATTTGTGAACAATGCTTGTAAAAAGTCTTAAGAATACGTCTGAGATGGTAGGATGTGTTTTAAAAAAGTCTAGAGACGGGACGTGGTCAGGCGCATTTTTGATTGAAGTATCTGTGAACAATGTAAAATTAATGTTTTAGTAGAATTGAGAGTTGGCGCCTGAGGTGGTAAGACACGTTTTTTCAGTAAAGAAAGAAAAATTTTTAGACAATGTAAATTGTGTTGACTTTCTTGCAATATAGACAAAGTAAATGATAAACAGCTTAGAATCAATTGATTGTAGAGTGTGTAGGAAATCGATGGACACATGAATAGAACTGTGAAATTGTAAAGACAAATTGAGATCATCAGCGGAATTATTAAATCTACAATGGAACTTCACAACAAAAACCGAGGGCTGCTCACCACAAAAGATGTTCACCCTGGAGATGGCTAAAATGTGGTAACAAAAAATGATAGACAATCTTATGTTATTTTTTGTTTAAAGAAAAAAAACTAATGATAAAAAATTGATATGTTAAAATTTGTTTAAATAAGAATTGTAATGTAACAAGTAATTTTAAAACTTTTAAACTAATATTTTAATAAAAAATAATGTAATTTTTTTATATATGAGAGTAAAGGTGCTCATAAAAAATCGAATCATTAAAAGTTGCAACTAATTAAAGTAGAATCATTTATAAAGAATTTGGTCTCTTCAAGACAGGACAATTTTAAATTTACAATATAAATAATTTCAAATAATATACTATTAATATGTATGTGTATAAATACCTTTAATAAATTAGTATGTTCAGTTTCAACACAATAAACAAGGATTTTTATTTACCACACAACCACTATTAGTACACTTTTAAAAGAAAACACGACCCTGAGAGTAATTTAAGTTAAAGTATTTTTTTTTATTTTTCAAAATTGGTAAGCTTCAAGCTTCCTGGCGCCCTTAGCTGAGCAATTTTTCAATAAATTCTTAATGTTACACATCATCAATTTTAAAATTAATCAGATTAATAGTTTTTAACCACTCATTTTGTATATATTTACAAGATTTTTTACTCCTTAATTCGAAAAACTGTGCTTTGTTAGTTTGCAAATATAGATAGTTTCTTTATTTTAGTTTTTAAACTCCATAAATTTCCTTACTCTAAAGTTGCAGAATATCAAACATTTTCTTTATCTTTAGCCTTATAATCTAAAAAGTTTTTTTTGTTTTTAGATTTAAAAAAAAGCCCCTTGAGCTTACTTCATAAAGGGTCATCATGTTGGAAGGATCATAATATACCATTCAAAGTGACATTTCTATTATACATATAAAATTTAAGATTTATGTCAATGTAAGTACCTATAGCAGAATGAGCTAATATACTTGAATAAATATTTTTTACAATAATAATTTAATTTATACACATGTGATATATTTTAATAATCCACTATGAACAAAAGAAATCATTATTATAAATTATCTAGTTATTAAAAAAAAAAAAAAAAAGAACAAGTAACTGCCAACTGGTTTTATAAATATAATTAATTACCTGCAGAAACTGGAACGGCTGTTATAAGACCCAATGTAATGAAAAGATCATATGTTAAAGCCACACTAAAGTTTCCCAGTAGGTTCGCAACTAAGAAAAATATGATCATTATAATAACATATAGGTAATTTAAATAAATAGATTGAGCCAAAGTTAATAATTAAAGGAGCCCTTACATTGTTTCAATTAGAGATACTGTGCTATTACTAGTACAAAAAAATCTTAGTTTTGCATAACATTTTTCATGCTTACTTTGGTTAATTATACAATCAAAAACTCAGCTGGTGCATTGGAGACTATATATTGGTTCGAAAACAAAAGTCTCAAAACATGGACAAAAAAGGTTTTGGATAGTCTAAATTTCTATGTACATTTTCCTCCAATTCTAAGTTATAAATAAATTCTATACTATACTCAAGCTACTTATAAATATTGAAAACCTTTCATCTATACTAAATAATGTGAGAAGAAAGTTTTTTTTTTTTTTTTAAATAATGATGAATAAAATTAGTAGTTACTTAAGAAACTAATTATAGTATTTTACTTAGTTATATTTATTCGTATCCTCTATCTAAACATATTAATATGTTTAAATGAATTGTTGGAATGAAAGAAGAACATTTTTTTATATAATTTATTAATCAAGTGAGTTACAATAAAGAGACCAGTTTTGTTTAATATATTTATTAATTATCAATGTAAGGCCATTCTGGAACCGAATTCTCGGAACAACTTGTAAGGGACTAAAAAAAAAATTGGCGAGAATACGAAGCTCAAACGTAGATGACGTCACTCGGCCTACAAACGACTGAATAAAAACAATTTTTACAGACAACTGAGACAAGTAAACAAATACCCTACATCTACCAAATCTAGGCCAAACTAAAAATTATTCACAACTTAACAGGCAATGCTATATTTAAAAAAAAAAAACTCAAATTATAATTCGACTGTAAACAAAAGATATCCAATATTGAAACCCATAATATATCAGTTTCTGTTTACAAAGAAACCTCGACATAGCTTCGGCTTATCGGATATTACAAATCAACGAGACCACTAGGCGAAATTTGAGAAATACCGTCAGATTCCTAACTAAATTTCCTAGAGAAATGCTCACCTCGAATATCCTAGAAAATTCGCCAACAATTTGTTTTGATCGTTTGAAAGTGAGCAATGTCGACCATAATTACAACATAATCCATTATCAGACATGACGTCACTCCAGAAACCACGCCCGCCCGCTGGCTCATCACTGATTGGTTAGCGATCAAAATATCATAAATGCTAGTTCCTATACTTATATCTCACTGGCCAACATATAAATGCAATTTAAATAAATATTTTAAATAAAAAAATATAAAAGAAGTTTAAAACTGATAGGAATTAAAGTATTCAAAAATTATCATTAGACAGAAATAACGTTTAAATCCAAATTCACCATTTTCCATTTATCATTATAAACATCACCTTTCATGAACTAAATCAGTGAAAGTGCAGTGAGAAGTGAAATCGTAAAGGCAGTGTCATCCAGATCCTAACCCAAAAGCATTTTGGTTTTTTAAGATAGCCATGTTAGAGAAGTGTGGAAGCATCCAGACGTATAAATTATCCGAAGATATTCAGCAGAAAGGCGAGTTATTTTGGAACTAGATGAAATGAATCTATAAAATAACCAAAACCGACCTATTCCAAGGGAAGATTGAAGATTTCTAACCAATACTACCTGAAACCTAATCCAATAATCCTACCAATTGGTGAGACCAATCCAACACTATATTTTACCATAAGCCTAGCTTAAGCAATTTAACCAGTTCCTACTATGAACTTGAACTATAATATATATATATATATATATATATATATATATATATATATATATATATATATATATATATATAATCTTGTTGACAAATAAACTGAATAAGACATAGTGCAAAGACTAAATATAAACTTAGTAATCAATAAGACAATATTTAGTGAATCATAACGTCCATCCAAATGATGAACTTCACATGTCCTCATTCCATTTTCACCATTTAAATAACCTAAGACATTTAGTTGAATTTCTTCATCAACAAATTGATTTTTTAATATTTATAAACTGTGAACATTATAATTAAGGATCATATCATATGATTATTTTAGTGACCTTGGAAAGTGCTGGCACGCTTAATCCCCTCCCCGAGATAAGATCATAAATTTAACCTATGTATGTACAGTCAAAGACTAATACTGTATCTCATCATGTTATGTTATCTATTGTATTTATATTATACTTAGTAAATAAAATAAAAAATCCTGTTATTTGATTTCATAATGATTAAAAGTATTTAATTCAATATTTCTGATAAAATATAATATTAATATAATCTTAGCTTGTTTACGAGTAGAGCTTTAAAAAATTAAATAAATAATTGTAATTTTCGAGACCTTAGAGATTGTGAGAGTGTAAACTATTGGAAGGCTACATTATCATGGAAAAATTAAACTTTAGTTTGTTCTTGATTTTAATTCATGTTCTTGAAACAAAATTATACAAATATGTAGAAATAATATTAATATTTATAATATGTAAAGGATTAATACTATTTTATATAAATTTATATAAATTAATTATACATATTATATATTTTTACATAATAAATATTAAAACTATGAATGGTATGAATACAAAACCATTCTTACCTATTCATTTTTGGTTAAATTAATGAAAAACTTGAATTCATATTAAAGAACTTTAATGATGTTGGTCTTTTACACTGAATACAAACTTGATGATCTCGGTCATACATATCGAAACATAACTTTTTACCAGTTATAAGACATACTGAAGTGAAAGTGGTTAAAATAAATTTTATAAGAAGAGAAGGTAGTAGAGAAACAGAACACTCTAGCAGATCATACTTTAGAGTTCTGACAGACCATGTATCTCAAGTGCCATGAGTATAAAAGACAGTGTATTCAGTAAATTGATATGGGAATGTAGGCACAAGGACTTTTGAACTATATTATAATTAAATTATTGGCCTCTCAAATGGCCAGAAAGAAAAAGGGCGTCTTCAAATTGACTATATACAATCGACTATACATATAATTTTCTAATGAAATCATTATCATGTTATTTGTATTCAATTGAATGTATTTATTTTTCGCTTTAAAAAATATATAAAGACTTCCTTTATGAAAATTGTAAATTTGCTTATAAAATTTCCTAAACTAAATATTCAGTTTTTTCTTTACTCTAATTTACAAATAATAACTTTGGTGGAAAAAATTAAACTATAAAATAATTAACCCATTGCGGGCGAAAGACGTGACATGTGGACCAAACTCCGAAAGACGTCTATGTCACGTTCAATTATTCTGCGTTGTCAACTAACAGTTGTGATTCATGATAACTCTGCTCGATTGTGCGTTATGTGTTTTTAATTATCTCCAATAGATTGTGCGTGGATGCCTATAATGATGTATTTCAAGAAAAATCCAACATATTGTTTGTGAATGCCTACTTTATTTTATACTGTCGGCTTGCCGCCATTTTGTTAGTGAGTGTGCCGGTCTGTTATGTTTTGTTGGTGAGATGGGTGACAACTTACGTTCAACTTATAGGTTATTATTAGAAAGTGGTAGTAACAGTAATAATGATACTGATCCTTCGTTTTTGGATGGGAATGAGTTAGTATTAGTTCGTGTTTGTCCCCGTCTACTCTTGCGTAATCCAGTGTTGTGCGAAGCTTTCGACGAGCTACAAGTGGTTGAACCTTCAGACCAAGATGATGTTTTAAAGTTTAGTTTTACTCATTATAGTTGTTTACATTTATAAAAAAAGATATAGCTTTGTTAGAATACCAATATATGAAAAGGACGTGAATGCAACGTCTTTCGCCCGCAAAGATGAGCGTAGTGCTGGCAAAATAACTCCGGCTGCTGGGTGCCGCACTGCACAGTTTTATTCCACCCGCAATGGGTTAAAATAGTAGCCTATTTGTCTTACATGTTAATGTACTAGGATAGTACCGTATATGATACCTTAAAAGTTCAAAAAAGATAAATATTAGTAGAACCAAATATAATGTTTCAGTAATATAATTTACTGAAAGGCTCAGCTGATGGAAGTGTTTGCCACAAATAGGAAGAGTATTATAGGTAACAAAGAAATGCCAACTAAATAATTTTGTTTTTGGTACAAGACATCATAAATGTGGTTTAGTTTATAAATAAAAACATAATCAGACAAACATACCTAACGAAAGTATACTAGCAGTAAGTAGAGCTGGCCAAGGTAATCTGTCCCAATAAAGTGTTTCTATACCAGTGAAGTACAATGTGAGACATAATGGCCATAACAACGTAGCATTCAGTAATCCAATGAGAGAGAAAAATAAAGAGACTTGCCCATAAGTTGCATCTCCTATTACTTTTTTGAATAAAACCTGTAACAATGTTCCATAATGATACAAGTTTAAAACCAATGTTACCAATAAAATTTCATTATTCTAAATTATTCAAATGGTTCTAATAATATATTTTTCTTTTCATTTATAGAAATATATTTAATTGTTTTTTTTTTAATAAAGACAGATTTTAATTTCAAATTTTAATTAGGAATTGTAATAAATTAACTTGTATTAGGCAGAAGAGGTAGCTGGAAGACTGTCACGTCTGATGCCCAATGTGGGAGGGCCTAAAGAGAATAAGAGGAGGATATATGCTAGCGTAGTCCAGTCGATACTGCTTTACGCAGTACCTGCGTGGGTTGATACCCTGACAAAAAAGACTCACTGTAGCAAGCTGCTATCCGTGCAACGATCAATTGCACTGAGAGTGACCGCTGCGTACCGAACAGTGTCTGCGAGTGCGGCGCTGGTTTTGGCCGGAATACCTCCAATAGATCTATTGGCCTGGGAACGAAAGGAGATATTTACCATGAGAAAGGCCAGAATGAGTACATTATCTCAGGTAAAAAGTGGTGCAAGAGCTAGACCTATCACGAGGTGGCAAGAGAGTTGGGACAAAGAGACATCTGGTTGATGGCCACATAGGGTGATCCCCAAAATAGAGAAATGGGTAAATATAAAGCATGGAGAGATAACCTTCTACCTGACGCAGGCATTGACAAGTCACGGTTGTTTTCGGGAGTACCTCTGTAATAATTCAAAAATTAGAAAAAAGGGGAACTTGAAGAGTTCTTAAGTTTATGTTACTTAAATAAAAAAAATGATGAATTTAATATTTATTATTTAATCTAGAAATTTTCTTAACATTTTATGGGCGCCAGACTTTCGTTAAATTTAAACAACAAAAAAATGAATTTTAGTGAATTTAACCTCAGGGTCGTAAGTTCTTGTTATATGTGTACTATACAGTGAATTCTGGTTAGAAATGAATACACTTGTGCTGAAATTTTAACATAAAAATTTATTAAGCATGTTTATGATTAGTTTTAACATACATCAAAAACAAAATATCAACATACATCAATTACACACAAATTATGATAAATATAAATGATTATTAACGTCTTGTTAATTTATGAATTTTACTGTCTTTGAAAAAGATCGATCATTTCTTTAGTTCTAAAATTTAACTTTAATTTGAAAATTATATTATTGAAAAATAAAACTTGCAAGTATTTAGTCCATTAACTGAATTTAAGAATTTAGATGTAACTACTTTACTTTTTCTTTTTTTAGTATAAAAGATATAGAAGATAAAAATTGACTTTGTCCTTCATCTAAATGATATCTGGACTCATATAGATTTTTTAATGAAATTTACATATATTACATACAAAGAAAGATACATATAACATATTATAAAGAGTTTATATAAGAGAATAAAACCTGTGATACATGGTTTTTCACCAGACTGTCGAAACTCATTGTCCCTTTAGTAACATCATTGCTGAAATCGTAGTTGTAGCAGATAAGTACAGTTGAAATACGTCTGTATTCTTCAAAGATGTCAAGGTCGTAATATCTAAAGTTCATTTCACCCAACTAGTGAATATAATTGTTCATTGTTCAAAATTTGAAACCACGTGCATGAGATTGCACAACATAGTTCAACTTAACACGTTTTCTCGCTTTTGCGTTAAAAGTTTATTTATGGAAAACACTACTGATCACTTTACATCGTCCACCTTGGTTGTTTTTCACTATTTTTCTCATTTTAGAAAAGTTTAACTACATTCTACAACACAACCAAAAACAGGTCTGTCCGCAACTCCTCCCAAAACTAGACTAGCTTAATGCTTTGTCTCTCGCTTTTGCGAACCTGTTCATACCCGCTAAAACAGTTTCTATAGTTGAACACACCCCCCTTGGAATCTCCAATTCAAAATACACAGCACAAATTTAACAAACACATTATTTAAATAATTCATTTTTAAATTATACAGTATTAATTATTTTATTGATTTGAAAATTTATTTTTTATGTTAGAATTTACTTTATTTAATACGAAATATTATTTAACCTGGTTGCCCCTTCCCTTGCAGCCGCGTTATTCAAACAAACCTTAATTTTTACATTATCACACCTCCACTGTTTCCATAGAGCGGAAGATCCTCGCTGTCTGGATTGTGGGGTTTAGGAGGACACAGCAGAACATACTATCTTTGTCTGTGGTAGTTGGAATCAGGAGAGGGAATTGTTGGTAACTCAGCTTTGGTCGCCATTCTCCCCGGCTAACATGGTGGATACTTTGACAGAGAATGAAGAAAATTAGAGGGCAATTGAATTATTTATCCAAGGAGTAATACGCAGAAGAGAAGTACAATTAAGATCATAGAATCCATATATTTATAGACAGGATGTTCGACGAACCAGTTGATTGGCTGGTGGATGACCCCTTAGGGTAGTACATTCCCCCTCTGTGAAGTAATGTTGCAAGATGGTTCCGCAGGGGAGGAAAAGAGGATGGAGGGTTTAGTGGTTTTACCAGGGTAGGGAGGCCGCCCACATTAGGAGGACACAGCAGAACATACTATCTTTGTCTGTGGTAGTTGGAATCAGGAGAGGGAATTGTTGGTAACTCAGCTTTGGTCGCCATTCTCCCCGGCTAACATGGTGGATACTTTGACAGAGAATGAAGAAAATTAGAGGGCAATTGAATTATTTATCCAAGGAGTAATACGCAGAAGAGAAGTACAATTAAGATCATAGAATCCATATATTTATAGACAGGATGTTCGACGAACCAGTTGATTGGCTGGTGGATGACCCCTTAGGGTAGTACATTCCCCCTCTGTGAAGTAATGTTGCAAGATGGTTCCGCAGGGGAGGAAAAGAGGATGGAGGGTTTAGTGGTTTTACCAGGGTAGGGAGGCCGCCCACCACCTTCAGTCCCAGGACAGAGTCATAAAGATTTTTCCATTTTTCCCTCCTAAAAAAATAATAATAATAATAATAAAATAAATTAACTTTTAAATAACTGATAGCAATTTTGTTTTAAATTTATTATTATTATTATTATTATTATTATTATTATTTACATAATATATCACAGTCTAAATAGCCTTTACTTTGGAGCTAAGAAAATTTTTATAAATTTTAAAAAAAAACTACTGTATATTAATAGTTAATTATTATTTTCTTATACAAAACATTCTTATTAATATGAATTTTACCTATACCATTCTATTGACTATAATTTGTTTACTATTAAAAAATATATTTTTGCAATGGTGACGCATCAGATAAAGGAAGTGAAGGAGTTTTTACCATAATACATTATTCTCTAAGCATAGTTTTACTCCAAATGTTGTAACCAATTTTTTTGAACTTTAAAAAAAAAAGTTTTTTAAACTGAATTTTTTAAATATACTCAACACACCAAACAACAAAATTATTAACTGATAAAGTCAAAGTGAAGGAATTTTAAGAATAGTATTTAATTTCAGGTCAACTAATTAAAAGAATAATGGTCTGTGGAGATTAGGGTTTTTGCTATTGTATTGATAGATATCGTTACTTGTAGAAATTTTTTTGTCTGTAGCTGGAATTTTATACTTTCACATGGTCAGACAGCTCTCTTCCTATGGACTCCATTAGAGATAAGATCTACTTGTAGGTGTGTAGCTGTTGTCTGAAAGGGGTTAAATGTGTAAAATAAACTCCCATTTTACTTTTTTTTTAAATTTTTCAGGCTGGCCTTGTAAAATTTTTCAATTAGTACATTGTATTAGCCTTGTTATTGTTATTTTAAAATCGAAATATGAATTAGACACTAGGAAAAACAAACAAACATAAAATACGGCATAAAAAAACATCATATCATACACTTTTGTCATTCAATAGATGGCAAGCGGTCCCATGAGTTCATCTATGGAACACAAAAATTTTTAATCTTCTAAAAAAATTTTAATAAATATAATCTTACCTTATACACTGCTGAACCTGCAGCAGCCACAGCAGCTAAAACTACTGCACTCAAAGTAGAACTCCCTGTTATACCATCCATGTAAGCAAGCAGAGCCACTCCAGTATCACACAGAATAACAGCAACTATCTAAAGAAAAAGAATATCATAAATTTTAAAACATTGTGTATTTTTTTTAATACTTTTATAATTTAATCTACATATATCTCTTTTTATTTAAAGAATTCTAGATTTAAGCCCCCCAGTCATGCTAAATGGTAAAATTGAGACAAAAGCATAAGCATTATATGTATAACTTCACCAATTCTTTTCTACTATTTACTTCGTTTTTTTTTTTTAATTTACTCTGCCTCTTGAACACTTTCAAAATAAGGAAATAGTTTTATAATTTTTATTATTGATTAATTGTTTAATAAATAGAATCAGTTACCGTACATCTTCTGTCTGTTTGGTCTACTGGACTGCCCTATTTATTTCCAGTAAAGGTGATAATTATAATTATTTCTAATTTTGTCCCTAAACACAAGCCTGCTACCATACTTATCTCCCTAAGTCTTAATAATTAATGTCTTATACATGGTTCACTTATAAGCGGTAGTTAGAATGATGTGACTCGTTGCAAGACGGTAAGTAAGAAAGTTAGCGACTCTCCTATACCTGTTTGTTTCTTGTGCAGGAGATCCAGTCACTGTATCTGGTGTGATTTTTTTTACATTTAGAGGTAGTTGTAGGATCATATCTCTAGCTGTCTTCAGCAGCTCCTTTTCTAAGTAGTATTATAAAAACCTTAAATCTAGATGCCTTACAAGTAGAACTTTACCTCTTGTAGAAGTGGCTTTTATAGAGTTTAAAATTAACGCTCTTCTTTACTCTGGTTCATGTGTCTTGTCTTCTGAGCTTTTTGACAAGATTAAACCCTTAGGGGTGGTTAAGTGTAACCATGAGATGGAGTCTGATCACATCACTGACTCTAGCAAGACGTTACGAATTTCCTTTTTGTTCTCTTATCACATCAAGATCAAACACTGAAGTTGGACCTTCGATTTTCTAGTGGGACCTAAATTGTTTTGCCCCTTAATATTAGGATCACATTTACATCTTTAAGAGTGGGTTGGTACTGAATACATTTCTGAAGGTAATTTTCATCAAGTTTAGCTGAATGAACTATTTTCCTCAGTCAAACTCTTCTGTTGGTGTCTTTCATCCAGTTAGTCCTCCTTCTGCCACCCTCATTTCTCATGATTCACTTAGCCATCTTAATGGGGATAACAAACATGTCATTTCTTGAATAATCAAAGATTTTCCTGATGTCCTTGCCAAAGAATTCTCACTCACCCACTTGATTGAGTATGACATTATACTCAAGGACAAAATCCCTGTCAACGGGCCTTATCAACTGGCCCTTCCTAAAATGGAATCCCTAAGAAAATATATTAAGAGCGTGCTTGGGATGACTCTCTTTGTTAGCTACAGCTGGCATAAAATTTTACATACCATAAAACTCTTAAAACATCTCCTTTTAAATTTTCTATCTGATATGCCACTCGACCTTAGATGGAATATAAATGAGCTTCTACCTAAGGAAAACAAGAACTCCTTCTTCATTTGGCACCAGAACAAAAATAACATCCAAGACCACACCAAAGGCTGCAAGAAACTCTACAACAAATCCCACAAATCCCTTTCTTTCAGAATAGGTGATCTTGTTTGTTTCAAGGCACACAATCTCAGTTCTGCTGTGATAAAAAATATAGCCAAAGTCATGCCCTTGTAGATGGGTCCATATCGTATTATCGACATTCTGATCCTTGTAAAAGTTGCGTGCTTTTTCTCTAAATCCCCTGACTACGTTAAGAAATGGACATATGGAACAAATGAAATCACTTTATCTTCCTGAAGAGCCTGTGTTCTCTGTTTCCTGTCATCGTGATCAGCCCTTAAAACAGTTTTCTAATTTCTAACCTACTTGAACTTTCCTTCAGTCTTATTAACTTTGAGCTGTCTTTATTAATATGACCAAGATTTATAGTATCATACAGATGATATTTATTCTTGTACCTTGTACAAGTTCTACTGAAAGTGACTTGAAGCATGGTAACAGCTGGTCAGTTTTAAGGACTCCTTTCCAGACCCTGAATTGTCATTATACAGCGCTGAATACCACACTCTAACATAAGAGGGATAACGCTAATCCCTGATTGTACCAAAAAATTATCTCATGTTTCCTTTCATTTGTCAACCTCCTAGTGAAATTGATCAGTCTAAATTGATCAGTCGTGAATCACCTTCAGGAGACTTGGTACCTTTAAATGGTTTCATGTGTTTCTGATTGGACACATATGCTTGTTCAGAAGTAAAAGCACCTGATGTTCTTTTTGTGGCCCAGCCAAGGAGCCCACCAAACCAAAATCATAATAATTATAAATTAGGATGTAAAGGAATTCTAAATAATAAAATATGAATTGGCACTTGCGATTTTGATGAGCAGTGCAATATGACGTAGAAGAAGGGGGGAGAGACGAGGAGTGGAAGGCTTGAACTCGCGAGCCGACTGAGAGTCTGTTCCGAGAGCCGCGAGACGGAAGACCGCTACGGGACGAGGTCAGGTCAGTCCATTTTCGGCCACGTGCTAGCTAAATTAAACGGTATGTTTTTCGGCCACTATTAAGGCTTTATCTTGCCGTTATGTCTTTTTTTATAAATTATAATTATTTCTGTTCTTTAATTCGGCACTAAAATAAAATATAACATTTAATTTCACTTGCGTTGCGTGCGTTCATTAGCATCCTAACCCGACTCCTTGGCCCATCCTGACAAGATTCGGCTAAAGTGTACGCGGTCTCCAGCCAGCCGGAGCTTCCTGCTGGTCAAAAGAAGTGGAGACAGTCACATTTTCCTTTCCGACATCCGTAGAACTTTAGGTCTCGTCACCATGGTGAAGCCCTGCCTGACCTTACTTTGTCTTGTCGACAGGTCATCTTCAGATGAGGACATAGTGAGTCCATGACTTAATTTAAGTTTAGGTTAACTGTGTATTTTTTACCATTACTTGTTGTTTAGGTGGAAGTATAATTTTCAGTATTCTTGTTTTGGTTTTTTGTTGTTGGGTTGTTCTGGTAGCCTTAGGCTACACTGTCCAAATCTTCTATCTTTCATAGCAGTCCTTTCCAATAGATTCTGACTCCAACTCCTTGGTTTGTGCTACGATAGCTGTTGCATTTATTTTTAAATCAATTCATAATATGAAGCAAAGAACTATGAAAAAACAGTTTTGATCAAAAGTAATCTGTTCTGAAATCCAACTTTATCACAAAAGCGTCAAAGTTCAATTCTAAAATTAGCAGTGTTCTCAAGTCTAATATATCTGTTCTAAGAGAGAGACCATTTTTCAATGTATTACATAAAAGTTTAAAGGTACTCTTCAAAAGTAGTGTTTACAATTATGAAAAAAGTAAAGTGAATAATGAATTTAATATAAAAAAGTTTTCTTATTCAGTTTAGTTATTTAACCAATTTAATTCGGTTAATATATTACAATGATTACTTAGGCCAAACTGTCTATTCTCTACAAACCTGGTAAGACAGAATTAATTTTGTACTAGCTGTACTCATGATTGAGTTTCTAAATGTATTTCAAAGTTCTAAAAGAATCTGTTTTATCTTGCATGATCGAAGCTTGTCTGATGTAAAATAATTTAAAACATTTCTTTTCTAGAAGTTAGATTTCTTTCATTAAACCCTTAATAACTAAAATGGTTGTCTTTTCTTAAACTTATTCAAAACTAATGTTTTAACAGTTCAATAAATATTTTACAAATGATTAAAGATTGGTAAAATCTCAATTTTTATCTTTTAATAAATATAAATTTAATAAACCATGCATGTAGAGTCTGTGTAGTGATGGCTCCTCTTTAATTTTCACAGTTTTACTGGTGGGACTATGGACAAAAAGAAAAAGGGGGGAAAGGACAGTCTATCGAGAAGAGATCACATAAACATTATACAGTTTTTGTAGTTTTAGATATTTTTGATTTAAATATATAATGTTACTAGCAATAATGTTAATTCTATGAATATTTTATATATTATATACAGATTGTTTCTGAAATAGGACGCCAAATTTGTGGAGTGAGTTCCTTACATAAAAATAAATTTAAAAGTTCCTATACACACACGTGTCGTAAACCACTTTGTTTTCAAACAATCTACCATTTTCTATTAAATAAAACATAACAGTCTAATAGAGAAAAATCAAAAAATAGACATGATTAAACAAAAACAAACAAAAAACTCACAATAGGTACTTAAAATGTTCACCTTTTGCGGAAATGAATATTCTAATATGCCTTTGCATTGACTGTCTTACCCATTCAAAACTCCGGTTTGGTCTTTTTTGATGTCACAAGTGTTGATAATTCTTTGCAGAAGAGTCTCAACATTATAAATAGGCCTTGAATAAATCAAAGCTTTTAAGTGTCCCCGAAAATAAAATCGATAAGATTTAAATATTTAAATCAGGTGACCTAGCAGGCCATGATACTGGCTCTCCTCATCCAACCCATTTCCATCTGTATTGTTCAGCAGGTGCCCTACTTTCAGTTGAGTAAGACATGTTGACAATATGACAGTTGAATATGGCAGTATGTTGGTGCACCGTTGTGCATAAACCAGCAGTTCTGTCATCTGTTCAAGGGCAAATCTTCCAAAATTAGAGCGAGATCATGTTCAATGAACTCCCTATAATTGTTACCATTCAATCTTGGTGGCAGGAAATGTGGCCCCAACAAATACTTTGGGATTTTCATATGCCCATTCATGATTGTTATGGAAGTTTGTAATGCCATCTTTTTTAAAGGTCGCCTCATCAGTATACAACACAGAGGCAGCAAACATAAGATTATAACATCCTGTTATAAATAGATTTGGGGAAAATTCACTCAAGCTCGGTAATTATCAAAAACAAGTGGTTATACTAGTATGTGGTATGGATACAACAACTCCTCATGCAGTACTCTCCACATAGTTGAATATCCAACTTGAAGCTGCTAGCTGTCGATTACTAACATGTGGATCTTCTTTGGCGTGATTTAGACTGTTTTCTTCCAGATCAGGTGTTCTTACTCGCCTTTGTTTTCCGTGAGCCTCTGTTCAAACATGTAGGGAGCCCATCTCAGAAAGTTTTCGATAAGTTGAAGCAAACAAATGGTGATCAAATTGTTGCCAGTTAGGAAACATTTTCAAATAAAATCCCACTCCTTTACGACCATTACCATTTGCTCGTCTATATATAAAAATCATGTCCACCTGCTCACCTATGTCCAGAATACTGTACCAATTTAAACAATTATTACTTTGTAAACAATGAACAAAGAGTAAAAAGTGATAAAACGTACTACCTTAGAGCTATAATTTACTAAACAACCTAAATGTAAATATAGTCAATCAAACATCTTTCTGAAATTCTTTAAATTCTGAATAAGATCAGATGACTAAGAAAATTGATACATTGTTGCCTAATTGACACAACAATTAATATTATTGACATTAGTTCTCAAAAATGTCAGTCAAATTCTATTTTGAAATGGTTAAGGTGTTACATATCCATATTTGATGAAATCTGACAAATGTATTTGATTATTATTTCTTTAAATTCTGATTTTTTTTTTTTTTTTTTAAGTTCCTACTAACCTAATCTTAGTGGTATAAAAATTAGTTGCAACTGAAATAGTCTCTTGTGTAGAACTTATAATATAAAAGTTGGGTAATGGAAACTGGTGTGAGTGATCATAGAATGACAGTTGTGTATATTAAAAATGATCCACACCAAAGATGTATCTAAAATATAAATAGCTCGTTATAGATTTCAACACTCTAAATAATATTTTGAAAAAAGGTAATTAGAACTCCAAATTCAATACAAATTTTGAATAATTGGTTTTTAAATGTTTTACAATCTAGTTAAATATGTTTTTTATAACTGGTTTTTTTATAATGTTAATATTATAAGGAATCCAAATTAAAACTGTGGATAAATGATAGAGTAATTAAATTGATTAATTAGAGAAATAAGTTTCATAAAATGTTTTTGCACATTTTTCAACAATATGCTTCACAAAAAAATTACTGATTTTCGTAATAAATGATGTAAGAAAAAATAAAAAATAATCATTTGAAAGTAACTGAAATGCTCTGAGGAACCTCATCGAGAACTATCAAAGAAGATGTTTTGAAAAAGAAAAATAGTAATTATGCTAATATTGCTCTTCAAAATAAAAATTATGACCTAATTTTAATGTTTCTCGAGTTGCCAGTAAATTTAATAACTTTTTAATATAGCTCAAACATTAAGGAATAAATCCTCAATAATGATATCCCTGTATATCATAACATGTTTCAAAATATGTTTATAAAAACACCATAATTTTTTTTTTCCACTATCAAAATTACTGTAACAAGTATAATTTTAGAGTAATTATAAATGAATACTCTAAAAAATAAAAAGCACTCAGTTATGATTGAGTGCCATCTTTTATATTAAAATATATTGCCACAAATATCTTACCTATTTTAACCTATTTAATAAATTTATATTTAAGGCAAAGTGAATTTGAATTTCCACATCTACTGAAAAACGCTGTAGTATTATGTTTACATATAAAAGATAGCAAACAAATTCAATTCATTAAAAACCATTTGCTCTTCTTTCAATCTTCTCTAAAACTTGTTACATTTTTAAAAGCATAATTTTTATTGTGCTTCTCAATTCAGGTTCAGAAGTGATTTTAATACAGATTCAGGCTTACTACAATTTGTGACACAAATATATATATATATATATTAAGAGAAGGGGGGAATCCTTCACCTTACCCAGAGACGCATCCCTGGGTCACAATTCAGACTCATACTGAATAAAACCCCCTCCTCCTCCAGAGTTCCTGGTCTGGGACCGCTTGCGCACTACTTCAGTCCAGGGCTCTTCTTCTCTTTACTTCTCTCTATTAAATTCTTTCTTGTTCCTTATTCCAAGCCATTTTCCTCTTTCTTACCGTCCTTTAATCTCTTCATCCCATCTTTTCTGCCAACTATTCAGAGTCTGTGTTCTTTTAGTAAGGGCTGCTGTACTCCTTTTAACTTGTGATTCCTTGTTGTATATCCTTTTTTTTCTATAGCCAGCAAATCTATGGGGATCACTCCTGTGATGGCTAAGACTGCTGCTTCAGACACTTATAACGTCACAAATTCCATCATAAAAAGTTAGCCTAAAATAAACGACACCAAAACAAAGCAAAGTTCAATGACCCACAAAGCCAACCAAGAAACCGACACTAAAATATCAGCTGATAGGCCTAAACAATTTACGAAAGTAATACACAAGGAAAAACATCATCAATAACTAAATTAACTATGTCAAAATCAATTCACACCCCAAGAATTCACCCAAATCCATATAGAAATGGATATTATCAAATATAATTCTCAAATATAGAATAAAGCCTAGACAGAGCCTTGTAACATGAAAACCTATAACCTCACATCTAAACAAACACATTGAAACCAATTCTATAATACTATCACAAACACTTTACCATAAATTAATATAAGCACTACACACATATATATATAGCCTCAGTAAACAACTATTCTTTATTTTAATCATCAAAAGATAGCATATACAATATATGAAGGTAAAACGCATTCCCTATGAACGCCATGTTTTTGTTAGTACAACTAGATCAAAGAAACGACTATCACAATCGAAATTAATAAAATCAAATAAAAATAAATAATAAGTCACAATATCTGTTAGAATAGTAAAACAATCCTTAAAGTAAATTTAAGAACATAAATAGTAACCGTAAGACCCAAATGTTATATAATTAGAATTAGAACTAGGACTACTTGAGTCATAGATATAAGTACGTCATTCTGTTGGAACGGGAAATTATACAATTAACAATAAAATCAGTAAACTCATTTAAGAATCGGCAATGTAAATATGAATAAATATTATCACGAGACCAAAGGCAAAAAAGACATAAAGTAATATCAAAATTATAATTTATTCAAGTCAAGAACATCAAATTGTACAAAACGAGAGAATATTATTTGAGTAACCAAGGGAACGGAAGAACAGTGCATGCTGGGAACCGCGGCAACAATTCAATTCCAAAACCGAAGCCAAAAATTCATTCCAATCAAGACTTCAGAGCCCAAAGATGAAAATTTCTATTCGTAATTTTAAAAGTGATGCCGTCAAGTTTTAGTATGTTAAAACAGTATAAACAGTGGTAAATTCAGTGCTAAATCACACAGAGAGTGGTATCCTCTGTAAATTCAAACATAATAAAGTCCAGAAATTCTTAATATTGAAGATAAACTTTAACAAATTTTACAATTCATAAGCCTATTTCAAAAAAGAACACCGATCCTAAATCTCAATTTTTCTTAACTGTAACTTCACAAAATGCGTTAAAAACAGTTTGTTCATGTCTGGTCGAGTGCCTGCCCCGAGAAAATAATAAATATTAATTACTAATATTTATAAAAGAACTTTGTAATTGTATGATAAAGATATATGTAATGAACCCAAACCTAGAGCTAGCCTGGAATAATTTAACTTTGTAATTAAAGACAATTTAACCTTGTTGTGTTATTAAAAGAACTCAAAAGCAAATATTATTAATGTTCAACAAGAAATAATTTATTAAAAGAAAATATTTATAATTTAAATGAATAAACAAATGAATTTATATAACTGAAATCATCTGCATTATTGTCAACTTATTTAGTAATAGTTGAAGACTAGTTGTAGATATTTCAAATAAATTTTTAATAAAGTAACTTCACTATTTTGGATTTTATAATAAAGATAAAATATTTTATAACATATAAGAAAAGAAATATGTTATACACTGTACGGCAAGACGATATTATAGATATTGCACCTCTTCTCTGGATGGATAGTAAACTATGTCTGTATTTCTTTTTAAGGACAGCGTCCGCCCATATTTCTGCACTATATAACATGATGGAGTTAGCTGTCTCCATCAGCAATCTTCTTCTGCTTTGTTTGGGTCCTCCAATATTAGCCATCAATCTGCTCAGATTAACTACAGTGATTGATGCCCTTTCAGATACTTTCCTGATGTGTTGCCAATATGATGGCTTTGAATCCAGAGTAATTCCAAGATATTTTATCGCTCTTTTGGTGGTGATGATCTCGTTTCCTATGCACATTTCCACTATTATTGGTATTCTTTTTCTTTTTGGAATGAGTATCTCCGTCTTAGCAAGTGCCAATTGTTAAATCTCCGTCTTGCTCTAAAACTTGTTACATTTTTAAAAGCATAATTTTTATAGTGCTTCTCAATTCAGGTTCAGAAGTGGTTTAAATATAGATTCAGGCTTACTACAATTTGTGACACAAATATATAATGAGATTAAAGATAGTCTTTTTAAAGCTGAGATTTCTGTAGACATAATGAAGGCATTTGATACAATAGATCATAAGATCTTATTTTCTAGCTTGTGTAATGTTGGAATTAGGAGTGTATCTTTGAAATGGTTTCATTCATTTCTGTAAGACAGAACTCCCAAACCAAAATAAAGGTGTCATAAGCGATGTCATATTTGTCAATTATGGTATATCACAAGGATTTGTTCTTTCAGGTCTACTATTTTTGAAATATGTAAACAACTTATACCAGGAAATATTTAGGGAATTTTATTTGCTTTCAAGGATGACACTGAAGTGTTCTAAAAAAACTTGGTCTATTCAACTACTTAAACTTGCAATACAAAAAGATGTGGATGAATTACGTTGGTAGTTCACAAATAATTACATGATTATGAGTTGGAAAACTAGGTATTATAATATTTAATACGATTCCAAAATTTTATTTTTCCTCACCATTGAAATACTATGTAACGTTGTCTAATAGATCCAATTGCAAATACCAGCCAATAGAACAAGTTTTTTTTTTGAGGAGAGGAATTATGCACATCAGCCACGGGCTCATTCCCCATTTTAAATACCATTAGACAGGTAACATCTACCACTAGTACTTTAACTAACCTGAGAATAGATCCAATGATGTCTTTGGTTTCACCTTATCTGATGGTAGTAGGATCTCTGTTTGATTCTGACTCACTCTAGCGCATCACATCAAACATCAAATGTATGGCAGTCTCCTCATGCATGCCACACAGGCAACACAATAGATCTCCTTGGTAGAGACCTCCAATTTTCATATATTTCTTGAGCATTTCATGCCCTGTAATTAAACATGTTACTGTCTTAGCTGATATTTCCCCAAGAGTAAAATTGTTTTCATAAGTGCGTTATCTGTGCCATCAATCAATTCAGGGTCTTATTGAGTACATATCAGAAGAGACAAGCTTGGAACACTCTACTAAAGCTGCCTAAATTAATGCTTTATTAATCTTAGGTCTTACACTATAAACGGCATCACTTGTACCTTTCCCAGTCTTGGATCTTCCAGTGAAACACAACAGCCTTCTGTTGGGAATGAGTATTGTGAGTCTGCCCACTTAGCTCTGTCTTCTATGGTAACATAAAGTGATTCTAGAAACAAAACTTACCAAACATGATATCAAATCTCATCAAGAGAACTGGTTTAAAACTTGGTTCCATAATAATTCTAGCATTGGCCAATGGTTCTACTTACCCAAAGACCAGCAGTTTGCACATGATAATTGCTGCTACCCTGACCTGCTTCTTAATATGGACGCTGAGATGCCATCAGTTTAAGTAAGGTTTCCAGAAAAAGTGAGAGAGCCAACGTAATGGCTTCCATAATACCAAAGAAGACTAGCTTTTGAAGTTTGGCCAGTCTATTGTGCTAGTTGCCACCAGACGACAACTACATATGTCACTGCAGATCTAACTACTGCTCTCTGTTAGCCAGTAGGTCATTTTGGCGAAAGATCCCAAGTCTTGCTAAATATACGCCGTCTTGCAAGCAGGACCCACTGTGATTTGTTGACTGTTGTAAGTGCTTGTTCTATGTTAGTTTAGTATCAATGTACAAGTTAATGAGATTAAATATGGTATTTAGATCTGGTTCTTGATTCTAAATTGAGCTGGATTGTCCACAATCATTGTTTAAAAAATTAAGTATATTAGAATATTTTATAAATTGAGAGAAATATTTATACCTAATATAACTAAAAATACAAACTTTTCTTATAACTTGGAATTAAAACTGCTTCCTTCATTTTGTTGGGAAACTAAGATTAATAATATGAATATAATTGCATTGAATATTTTTTAGAATGATACTTTCCGCTTTATATAATTTTTTATTACAGTATTAAAAGTTATGGTTTTGAAAAAGGCAGCATAATTTTCAATGATTTTTACTTACCCGTACTCCAACAAACTGCTCATGCAATATAACCCATGAGAGGAGATAGACACAAGCAACATTGGTAGCAAACAAAGTCATTACATCGGTGGCAAAGAGAGTCCGTAAAGAATAGATGTACATGTAATTTGTAGCTACCCACAGCAAACAAAAGAGACTGCATCTTGTCAGGAACCGGGCTATAATACAACAATGGTGTAATGAATTAATACAACTTAATTCTTTTCCATAATTGCCTTCAGGCTTGCTATTTAATATATATGTATATAAATACCTTATTGGCATCAAGAACAACTTAATAAACCCCTTCATAATACTTAATGGTTAGTTGAACTTAGCCTTAATATGACATAATCACCAAATGAAATAAGGGATCTAAAGATAGCCTGACTAGCCTAAAACTATAAGTACCTCTGCCAACCTAGGGGAGAAGAAGATATTTTCTCTAAACTGAAAGGTTTAGTATTAATTAATATAGGTTTTTTTAACAATCTTGCATTATAACTTACACTTACCTACACACAGAGTAATAAAAGAGGTTTACTAAGGAAGTAAACAGAAGAAAGTTTTTTATAATTTAAATGTTGAACCGTGCATCACTGAATTCAATTACATATTGTATACTCTGTTTTCTGTAATTCAGTGTATTGTGTCTGCGATGTGTAGTGTATGTATGTTCAAATGAGCCCAGCCTGATGATGTCAACATGTTGACGATACATCTGTAGTCCTACTCAATACAAACTGATTTGTTCTTGATGCCAATAAAGGAAATTTTTCATAATAATATTGCATACAGTAAACATTACCTGCTGTAAATCCTTTATCTCTGAAGTTGCGAACACTCTCTGTGATGATTTCAGTTGGGGCTTGGCATCGAGTTGTAAAAAGACGGCATATCATATACAATGGGAAGAACAAGACTGTAAAGTTAGTACAGAACCAAGTTGTGAAGAAAGGTGCATTGTATGTAACCATCTATAAAACATAATAACACTGAGTAAAAATAATAATAAATTATGAATAAACATAAATGACAGTAGGCCTATAGTAGTTGGAAAAATTATGAATTTGTTATTCCCATCAAAGTTTATAGATATACATATATTTAATAAATACTTTTAAATTTTGAAAGGAATATAGAAATTTATTCAGAATAGGTAAAAAATTTGTTGAGTTATCATTTTTAAAGAAACAAATAATGTTTAACTTACTTACTGCCATAATACCAAATTTCTTTTTCTACAACGACTAATGGTGTACAATAGCTACTATTACAGGTGTGAAAGTGCTATTTGTTATTTCATGAAATGGAATCTATCACAATAGTTCAACATAATTTTCATATCCATTATGGTAATTTATGGCTCCTTACTGTAGACTAACAATTTATTCTTGGTATATCAGTATGTTAATTAAATAGTTTGTTATGTTCTACATGAAAAATCAACTGGTTGTCTCATAAGTATCTGATACTGTCATGGAACAGAAAAATGACATATATCTTGTGAGACTATTATTCTACAACAAACCATTTGAGTTGTAACGTTTGCAAATGAAACTAAACTTCAACACAATATCGAGGATGACATTTTTCAGAAGGGAAGGTTTTGTTAGGAATAATTATAAAATATAATTTTATTTCTAAGTCCCAAGACAATACACAGATGTGAAATATATCAGAAAGTGTTGCAATAGTTCACTCTAGACAAAATGCTCAATTCGTTAACCTAGCTAGGCATATACATCCACCATAACTAAGAGTAGGGGTCAGTCACTATTGAAGGGTCTTAGCCAGAGGTTCTGCTTATAGATTGACCAAGAGTATTGATTGGGACTATCTACAGGATTCACCTGAATCAGCTTCGAGAACAATACGGTCGAAAAGCACAGTAGCTGGTATTTACAGAAATAGAGGTGAGCAAACCATTGGTGTATAATTAACCCTAGATTACTTTTCTTAGTACATTGTTACGTGATCACTTTTCATTCGTAAATTGTACTACATTCTGTTTTTATTTTTATTTTTATTTACTTTAGTGTTGACTATTTTTTTATATTAATTCCTTTATTGTTTTTAAGTGTTTATAAAAATATTTAACAATGAATTCCTACATATTTGAACTGTAAAAAAAAAAAAATTTTACCACCACTACAATTACGTTTAAAAAAAAAAATTAATCTGGAAAAAAATCTAAAAAAATATAAATATTATTTTATTGGAAAAATTAATTGGATATTCATAAAATACATCATTTTTAAGTGTTAACTTTATATAAAAAGAGAAAATTTATTTACAATAAGTTCATTAGGTAGAATGCCAAAAATACCAAAATTAGAGTCCTGTCTTCACTGAGAATCACATTCCTTGCAGTGATTAATATACACTTAGTAGCTTAATCAAACACTTTGAACTCTAAAATCACTATTTACACAATAAACTATTTACAACACTAAAAAACTAACAATATAAAAACAATAATTTACAAAAAAATATTCAAACACTTAATAGTTAAAACTTTCGCAAACACTATTCTTTCGTAAAATATACAACGCAAGCTTGATTACGGTAATAACGGTTCAACCTTGAGTTTAGCTGAAGAGACACTGGCCTCTATTCACAATGGCGGAAAGGTAAACAAAAATATAGAGCGTGTCCATCTTTTGTATACAAGTTCTCCGAATTTTACAAAGGGCGGGTCGTAATTTTTACGAATGAGTAGTAATCTAGGGTTAAATGAATTTTATTAAAGACAGTAGACTCATTTATATTTTATTATATCTTACAATAATATTCAGCTTGCTCTATCTTGGGACTAATAGATATAGTGTATAATAAAAGGGAATTTGATATCAAAAATGTATTTCTTGGAATTGTAATATAACTAAACCACTATTTGTTATATATATATATATATATATATATATATATATAATCATTTATTCATAAATAGCTCCTTCTGAAATAAATAACTGTCTTAAAATAAATGGTATGTATATTTATTTATAACAAAATAAATGGTGCATTGCCCATGTCTAGAGAAATTTCATTTGAATTCAAAGTTAGGTATCTAGAGAAAATCTAATCCCTAACAGGAGCAAAAAATATTGAGAATGATCTTTAAACCAGTCTGTGATAATGATGTGTGGAGAATCAGGAGCTTAGAACTGGCAAATATGTATAAAGAACTCATACATAGTTCTCCACATAAAGGTGATATGGTGGAAGTGGTTGGTACATATAGAAATTATAGAGAACACAAGAACAGTGAAGAGGGTTTACTTTGGCAAGCCAGGAGAGAGTAAAAATCTGAAAACCTTGGAAGAGATGGTTAAAGGAGATGGAGGAGGATTTGAGGCCTGTTAGTATGAGAAGATGGACGACGCTTGCCAGGGACAGACATTAGTGGTGGCTAATCTTATAGGAGGCCAAGACCTACCTAGGGTTGTAGCACCAGTGGGTAAGATAAAGAATAAATATGGTGTGAATATCAAAATAAATGTATATATTTTATTGACAAAAAATGTGGCTTAACTTTTAAGTGTGTATAATCAGTTGGAAAACAGAACACTATAGTTGTTACCTTAAAGAAAAAACAAATCTGTTTTATAATACTCACAGGTATTGAAGATGTTCTGTTATTAGTTGATGAATATGATGATATGGGTGGTCTAAAATAAAGATACTTGATGGCATGTGTAGCTCCAACCCAAGATGCAGTAACACAAACCGTAACACAAACTCCATAGTAAATCTGTTAAGATAACAAAATGGTAATTTTGTTATAATTTTATGTACATTAATTTTGCATTCCATAATTTTTTGTATGGGCAAAAATTAACCCTCCTTTAAATTGCAGTTAAAGTTATATTTTGTTCCATTAATATAAAGCTATAAAAGTAAACAAATTGACTTTCTTCTTGTTTGTGTTAAAATTATCACATAAAATTGTACTTATGGAATCTTGCTGAAAAGTGATTTACGGCTATCATGCAATAAATAAAATAGAAAACAGGTTACAATAAATTGAATAATATATTGCAAATTAATCTATATTTTTTCAAATTATTTCAAAATTCATTAATTTAATAAATTTATATATATTCAGTGCTGGTATAAAATATAAAACATGAAATTTCAATCTTAATTACCAAAAAAATTTAATTTAAATGGATGTCTTTGTATCAAATTAATTAATAATACACTTATTAACAATAATAAATATCAATTTATAAAAATTCATCCAAATATACAAGAACAAAAATGAATATTCATGTATAAAACTATAAAAAACATTTCCTTGATAGTTAAAACTAAAATTTAAAATATGAAAACTCTTTACAAGGTTTACCTCATCTGTGTAGGTTAATTATATTACCAAACATGATCCCTCTCTTGCTCTTAGAGGCTCTCATGTGAATAATAAGAGGTTCACTTGAGAGGGCTTAGAGCAAGAGGATATACATAGTTAGTAATTTAAATTAATACTACACACTTAACTAAAAACATGATTTTATTTACTGTAAATGTGCTTATAAAAGTTACAAAATATATAATGAACCTAAAGACAATATTACTCTCAAATTAAAATTTTCCAACATAAACTAAAATTTCTGATTTATTTGCTGTTTGTTTACTTCTTATGAATGTTAATCGATATGATAGGAGATCAAGTTTGTATTGATCTAAAATTTGGGAGTGTAAGGTTAAACATTTTAATTTTGTCTTATACTTTCATATTTTTATTATAAAGTTGAGCTTGATATAATTAGGTAAGAATTTATGATTTGGTTTTTATTAAAGAGTTTGTAGCTGAGTTATTAACAGCAAAACAAACTGATAAACTGTTTATTTGTTTGTTTTTATACACAGTTTAAGTCTCAACTCATATATACCTGCAAAAGTATATGCACATACATAATTCCTAAATATATATGAGAAAATAAAAATGTCTAAATAAATTATTAGTGATTTTCCAATGGTAAAGTGAGTACAGCAGAATAATGGTAAGATCCAGTCCAATGAATGTAAAATTTACCAACTATTAAAATAACTTTTTTTGATAAATAATTGTATGCAAAGCACATATTTGCTTTTGTTTTTAAAATTAGGTTATAAAACGAAACTCGCTTCACTGATGCCAAGCGTTTAACTATATAACTGTAATCTGAGATTATAAGATGTTTCCATTTTAAAATGAATAAAGCTTCTAATTTTCAACTTTATAACATTACACAAAAAGTACTCAATCAAAATTAGATCTACTTCCTACAATATTTGTATAAATATAACAAGACTGGGGAGTAATTCAAGAACTACTGTTGTGGCTATATTGGCTCACAAAAATGAAAATATAAAAAATTGAGTACTAAATATTTAATAAAGTCTCAAAAATAACAGAAGTCCCAAGTTTCAGTCAGCCAGCTACTAACTAAGTCAGCCCTTTTTTTTATCAAAATCTGATAAAGTCTATTGTTTTTTATAATAATCATAATAACAACTTAAACTTTAATATATTTTTATCAAACCTTCTTAGCAGATTTTGAACAGCACGTATTCTTGCAAGTCCTCAGCTGGTGTAAAGGCCCTGTCCGTGTAATTGTTGGCTCTTCTAACTCTCCCTGGCCACTAACTAAATATAATTACAATTACAAAAGTCATTGTATTATTTGATTAATATAAATCTCTAAGTAATCATATAATTTTACAACATATGTTTTATACCAAACTCTAAAAAACCATTAACTATGTTTTTAAAAGAATATATAAAAAATTTTAATTAAAGAATTGAAATATCAGTTGTTAAGATATTGGTCACACACAATGCGCAATAAATTCTTAGTAAATTTAAATTGTAAACTATAGCAGAAAAACAACAACAATACTGCTAAAGTCAAACCTTTGAATCATCAAATAAAAATAACTCGCCTAACCATTTTAAGAAATATCAAAATCTTGGCTAAGTGAAGAGAAAAGGAGACCAAAGAAAGGTGGAGAACTCATTAATTCAGAAACAGAAAACCATATCAACAACATTAAATATTAATAATAATAATAATAATGCTCTTTATTTTATAATGAGAAGGTTACAAAATTCTTATTGACAATTATTAAGACAATGTTTTTTTTTACCATCTATCGGTTGGTAGACTATAGATCTTCTAACTGTAACATCCCTACTAGCTATATGGGTTACACGCAAAAAAATTTCATATTATTGCCATATGTAAATTTATTTGTTACATAGTTAGTTCACAAAGTGAATTATAGAACGTCTACTAGTTTGTTTGGGTATATAAATAAGTGTCTTAAATCACTTAAATGGGTCGGAGGGTGGGTATATTAGGTAGTTGAGGAGACAACATCACTCTTAAGAAAGCATACCCTCAAAATTGACAATCTTAAGTTTTTGTTAGTTCCTTTCATTGAGCCCTCTACCTGACATTTATTGAATGATACATCTCTAAATATATTAGTCTCACAACTATTTTATATCTCTGAAAAGTATTCAGGAAATTTATGAAAAAAACAAGAGTTGGTAAAAGAAACCTGATAGAAAAGATGAAAGAGAGGTATCTAACCCTAGACTACAAGAAAAAAGGTGATGATCCAGCTAGGGCAGCTGAGGATTCTGAACAAGAAATTAAACAAATTAAATATAGTGTGTATACTACTGTTACAGTAATATAATAATTGATCAGGTCGTAATAGCCAATAAAACTAAAATTATTTAAAAATCATATTGGTAAAAATAAAATTACAAGAGAATTTTTACTATAAATCAAACCACTGATAAAATTTAAAGAATACTTCATTTTCAACTTATACCACACGAAATCATATTATGTTTAATGCAAAAAAACTCTAATTCTGAAATCTAAAATTTCCAAAATTTCATACGGTTTACTTTGAATTTCATACAAATTTTATATTTAAGGTGAGGAAAGCTTCTAGCCAAAATCTTTAATACACCAGAGGTGCGTTTGATTTACAGCTATACTGTATTCATACTAGATTAATACTAAATTAAACAATATAAACCCAATATGTTATCTAAGTAAAACAATTATATAAAGAAGAAATTACAGAATCTTGAGAAATAATTAAAAACACAAATATTTGTAATAGAGAAAAGTTTACAAAATATACAAAATTAAAAAATCATGGTTACATTTTTTTTTTTTTTTTTTTTTTTTTAATGCAGTTTAAAAGGGGGTTTAAAATACAGATGATCTTAGAAACTGAATAACTGCGCTTATTACACAAGAGGTTTTGTTAATACCTCCCCATACCAATTTTGCTAACTTATTTATTATTCAACCCCCCAGAAACAAATGGAGCATTCTATATTAGCAAAATGATACCACTTTTTTCTTTTTTTTATTATGTTTTCACCATTATATTTTAAATTTTTATAAGTATTATACATTAAGTATTAAAATTAATTTTGGCAGACTATTTTTTCATTGCCCAAAAATACAAAAAGGTGAGTATCTTGAAAGTAATAGTACTTGTTTTAATTCTGATTGTACTAACAGCTTTAGAATCAAAAAATATTTATGTAAAACCATCTGGAAAAATTTGGTAGGGAGTGACTTAAATTTTACCCTGCACATGTGTGATTTTTCTATAAATGTCAAAAATGTTCCAAATATTCTATCCAGCTCCCTAATTATACCTTATGAGGAATAATCTGAATATATCTGTTTTGAGATTACCTGAATCAGAATGCTGTAAAGCATGTGCTGAGCGCCCAAAAGGACCATTGGGAACACTACATCTTGAAGTTGCTTCTCCAGTTACAACTAAATTGGGTGGAGCTCGTACACGATGAGGGTTAAATATTGTTGGAATGTCTCCTTCCCCTCGTATACTATTAGCCATTTATAATTTCATCTGTAACCAAATAATACAGTTTGTATATGTACAAGTATAAACATAATACTGTAATCTATAACAGTTCTGTAATGGTTTTTATCCAGCAAAAGGTGTTTCACTATTCATACGTGACATTTTAAAATTAAGCACTTATTTTATTTATTTATTTATAAATACACGTTACACATTAAAACAGTATGAGAGTATTTTGAAATATATAAACATTAAAGTTTAAATATAGGAAGGAACATATCTTTTCCTTACTATAGCTGTAGTTGTCATGGGATAAAACTCAACAACGTAAGACATAAGAAGAGACAATACTTTAATATTAATAACAGGAATATCATTTAACAAAACTAAATAAAAACACAGTTTATTCTATGTGTTATGTTTACAAAATTAGGTTAGCTGAAATGTCTCTGTATGTATCATTTATCCATTCATTTAAATGTTTTTATATGAAATATTTTTATTATGGAATTATTTTTTATGATCTATGCCTCCTTCAAATTTTATACAGGTGCAGGAAATACACAAATTATTACAAAAGACAATAAAACTTTTCGTCCTCCAGTGGATTCCAGATCATAAACATTCTAGGTGAGATTTGATTACCAAAAAGGTGCCACAGATACAACATAAACTCTCTTTGAAAATGACGACTAGTGCCTACTCTGGTTTGACTGAGAGAGTATGCAGAAATGAGAGGTTGAGCATCTGGAAGAAAAGCTGAAAGGGGAGAAAACTTTCAATATACAGCCGGAACCAAGTGACTTAAGTCTGTATGATGGACTCTTCAGGAAATTCAAACCTTTTTGCTGCTTGAGCAACGACAGAGTATCTGCTAACGGAAGAATACCTTTTCCGATGCAAAGTATCGGATTCTCCATTTCGTAAGATGTGTCCAAGAGACATTGAAGCACATCATACTGAACTGCACAAAGACAAAAACAGTAAGAACTAAATCAATACACTGGTCCTAGACAAACATATAAAGCCAACTTCATCAATGACAACAATCTTGAGAGTCAGACTTTGTTGTTAATGGCTGCTGGGTTGTACGAGATACATCATGTTGTTGATGTCTTATGAAAGTGGTTCCACTTGCTAAGAAGTAAGATGGCATAACAAAAATTTAATGACATTATTTTCTTGCAGAATCAGAACATATATACCTAGAAGGATAAAGTTCACAGGCACCATAGTCAATACCACCATTTGGTACTTTTAAAATGTATCCTGAAAGTTTCATTTAATAATCTTTAAGGACAGTTCCAAATGACAGCATTTTCAAAATAAACAACAAAAAACTCAGTTATAACATTAGGAGTTCTGTGAAATCTTTTCTTTGACATTACTGTACAGTACATAGGACATTTTTTCACAACTTCCTTTTCAGTGTCATTGTTTTTTCGAATACGTTGGAACTGTTTTAGACAGTTAGGTATTGTGAACTTGAATTTTCAATTGTGGAATTGTTTGAGATACGTAAGATTGTAAATATAGACAATGATCCAGATGTATGTTATAATGACAAAGTGGAGGGAAGAAAAACAATGTTAATAATTGTATATAAAAATTAAACATACACAAAGATATACAAACTAAATTTAAAAGAAAAAAGTTAAGGAAAATGGATTAATGGTTCCAATAAATGTGGACACGATCAACCAAACGCTCATTCCTAACAAAACTAAAAGTATCTAGAAAGACACATCTCACCTGCAGATAATATGCTGAGCACTTATTTATTATTCTCAATGGAAAATAACAAGAAATTTAGGCACTTTTCGGCAACAGTATTTACTTGTATTAAGAAGAATGATTTGAGTTAAAAATATATTTGAATGATTAAATGGAGTAGGAACCTAAACAAAAATATTTCTTATCCAGAATAAAATGGTCTACAGAAAAATTACATTTAAAAAAATTTGTATTCAACTATTAATTCATAATTGTAGCATGCACGTTTAATATCACTGTTCAATTGTTTGCAAAATTATAAAAAAATAAACCTAAATCTTTGGTATAATGATAAAAATAAAGTTTTTCAGCGATGTTATAATATTAAATTATTTATGTTTTGTAATATGGAATATTATTACATATTTTATATTCTGATAAGTTCTTCTTATGTAAACATTCTAATATATACAATAGACTTAATACAAAAAGTACTAATAAATGTAAATTTATATTAGCAAACATTCACATAAAAAATAAGCTCCCTCTCATGACAGAAAATAAAGTTTCTTATTTCTACAAATGATTTAATAAAATTTAATCGTATTTTCAATAACAGATCTTCTATTTACAAAATAATTTTATGACAATATTTTATTCAACACATATAATTTATTATTATTATTATTTAAAGCAGTTTAAATATATATATATATATATATATATATGAAATTGAAAACCATTATCAAGGAATTTAAATTATTTATTCTTAAGATATAATCTAAATAGTATTAAATGGCTTCCTCAACATACCAACTTGACACTGCCCTAGTTTCTTTGTAACCTCTTTTAAACTAAATTCTTCTATTGCACAGCATAATGATTTATAAGAGAAATGAAGGTTATGGTAAATTAAAGTAATAATTCCATTTTAACTTAAAGTTAATGCGCTAAAATAAATTAGCACTTATCTATCTAAACTACTAAAAGTCATAAGTATAGAAACAGAACAAGCAGTTGAAATTGATTTCTTTCCCCCCACTCTATCCCTTCACCCTATTTTCCCTGCGCAGGACTGTTTGTGTTTAGCTATGAGCTGTTGATAAGAAGAATCCAAGGTTTGTTTGGCACATGTGTGAAAAAAACATATACGTAATGATTATTTAAATATTTAAAATAAAACTAATTATTCCTTCTATATTCAAAAACAAAATAATTTAAAACTTTTAATTTACTTTCTGTGTCAATGTAAATACTAAAAATATGTTATATAGTCTTTCCGGTTCGACGGTGATACCCAGCGGATTAGGGGCGTTCTCGGAACTCAACTCACCCTCTCGCCGGGACGACCGGTCATCAACGATGACTCACCTACTGGCACTGTCCTACACTACTACAACTTTTTTTATGTCAAGTTCAAACATAAAAAGTTCAAGTTTATTGAATTCTACATACAATTCTAAGGAAAATGAGCCCAAACGCGATCAAAATGCTTAATAAACTAGATAAAAAAACACAATTATATAACAGTAGCCATGAGCTCTTTATTTTTTAATTCTATAATATAACATAATACAGATGCATTTTGGTAGCGTTTGGACTCATTTTCTTTAGAATATTATGAAGAATTAAACAAACTTGATAAAAATAAATTTAAATTTCAAATTTTAAAAAATTTGGTACTGTGGGACATCGCCAGTAAGTGAGTCATTGTTTCCCACCGGCCTGTCCGGCGAGCGCGTTGGGAGGGTGAGTTGAGATCCGAAAACGCTCCTAATCCTCTGGGTATCACCACCGAACGGAAATACTATAAGATCACAAAATGTTACATTCGAGTTCTACGTCTCATTTTTAATAATGAAGGTTGAAAAGCGACTACTTCCTATTCGTATTACATGTTGCTACAATATTATAGTGATATATTAATAAAAGTATATTATTTATATAGTGATAAACGTAAACATGATCTACATTTTGCATTTTGTACACTAATTAGTTATATCGGTAACTTACATGTTAGTTTAATACGAATATTTAATGAATATTGTATTTACCCTATCTTAGAAATATAATACGAAATGAAATGTAATACGTGATATTATGTTATTGTTTAAGTTCTAGTGACCAAATACCCTACTTGACTCGTTATTTGCTAGTCACTATTGTCTGTATAAAATAGATGTGACCACACCCTTTACGGTTGAAGAACGGTATACAGGTGCAATTTCATTGCCCACGGACGCTCATATAAAAATAATACAGTAATCAGATATCAAACAAAACTATTGTTTGAAAAATATGTGGATATAGATAGAGGTTATTATATTAATTTGTTAAAAATAATTACTTAATTTTGTGCACGGCATCAAATAAATGCCTTGAAATGTATGGTTAAAATGTAGTCTACGTTTTAAAATGTAGGCATTTGATATTTAAGAACATATAAATCAAGTGAAAACAACTATTATTTTTGAAGAAAATAAATTTAAAAATATGTAATTTATTTAGTTTCAACTCATTATTTATAGCAATTGACAGCCACGTCATTATTATTATTGCCTTTTTAAAATTATTATTTTTGAACTCCTGACGTTGCAAAGTTGTGTACAGATTTGATATAATAATGACATATGACACAATTGGTAACCCTAGGTCATGAAACGGTAAATAAGTAGACACACCATGGTAAATTCATAGTGTTACTGATAGAGTAATAATTATTCCAACAAAATATCATCATCCTTGTCCTTTTTAAATAAATGGAGAAACTATTTTTCATCAAACTACTTCAAAAACAGCTGTTTTCAATACATGCATTGAGATGCTAAAGTTGTTCTTTCCTTTCTTAGTCCTAGGACCTAAAAACATCTGAGGTCAGATCATCAGCTGTTGCTTCATTTATACGAATTAATTAACAATTAATTGTAAAGCGTCTATAAAAACAACCGATACTCTCGATTGTAAATAACCGTTAAAACATTTTAGTTTTTGTGAAATTGTTTTCTGATATTATTTGCAGTATAACGAAAAATATAGTTCATCACTTGGAACAAAAGAAGCTTTTCGATCCTCTCTCATGTTAAACTTAAGCTTGTATCTAAAAGCTTCATTTTTGGTACTAGTGATGAAATATACTATTACCAATGACTACATTATTCGTGTCCCTATTGGGGGGGGATTAATGTTAACAACCTAATTTTATAGTATTAAATTTGTAATTCTTTGTCTGACTTCATCAAGTATTGCTTACTAATAACATCTTGTTTGTATTTACAACTTGTAAAAAATAAACACCCAAATCAGTAGTTTACACAAATATATTTCATTCCGATAAAGTGCATGCATTAGAAGTTGATACGAAAATAATTTGAACCAATAACTAGTTTTAGGACCAAAAACAAAACTATTTTAGTGTCAAGGACAAAAGGGAGGGAATCTTTCTTTAATCATGCTCTTATTTATAAGGAAAGGAAAAGTTTCATGGATTATAAGAAGTCAATAATTTTAGTAGAACGAACTCTCAGTACCTTCTAAAAGACGTGAAGTTGATTTATCGTTTCAAGTGTCAAGTAACAGCTGTCAATATAAAAAAAAATCGAAATACTCTGCTTTGTCTGCTTCTCAACATTGTAATCAAGCCAATGCTTGTTAAATCGGATTTCATCGGCTGCCTTCGTTTTTGGCATGCTTCACTTTTCTTTCTCTTTATTTGGCAATCAGCAGTTTAGCAGCAAATATACCCAACTAGTACTGATTCTATACCAAAACATAACAATAATAAAGAATCAGTAATAACATCACTGTTATTCATGTATAGTAAACATAAATACTCAACTTAATAGAGTGTTTTTTCTGAAGATTGATAAAAAATCTAGGTTATATGATAACATTTCAAAAAAATAAAACGAAATCATTTTAGATTTATTTGGCTAGAACATTACTCACTCATGTCAACAACTAAGCTCTACTAACCACCTAGTTGCTAATATTTCAATAAAGCCTCCTCCACTACTTCAATTATAAAATATACGAAACTTTTTTTTTTTCAATGAAATGGACAAAGTTAATTTCTATTTTTTGTCAATTACTCTAGAACTGTGGTTTTCTTTAATTTTCAATCTAACACACTCATTTGAAGAAATAATGTTAATAATTCATATACATTTTATCACAATCTGTAGAACTGATTTTCAAATTGACTTTTCATAACAGTTCCATCAACTGTTTTTCATTGTTTACCAAAAACTCAAAATTGATATTTTAGAGAGATTGGAATAAATAAGTTTTGTTTGGGACCTAACACATTTGTATCCAAATCTTTAGAGTTTATTTTAAACAAATCCATTTTCTTTAATGAAAGATACCTCTAAACTTTTAGTTAAAAAAAAAAAATTAAATTTTTGTTTATAACAAAAATAGTTGTGGACAAACGAACAAAGAATGGTTTCAAAACAAAATCTTCTCTTTGCACATTCAGTGAAAAAGTAATAAGTAAAAAAGAAAGCCTTGTTTTTACCTAGCAATCGTAAGATATTACATGATTGAATAATCGAAGATATAGTTACAATGATGTTCATTCATTTGCACATTTGGTACAGAATTAGGAAGATTTTCCATAAAATTATAGGGCGAGAACCTAAACTCAACTTATGCTCTTTTTTACTATCAAAAACCCCCTACATAGGGTGAAGTAATATCTCACAACAGCGGTAACTGGAAGCATTCAGCATCACCGCTAGGTTGTAGCTGAGTATGTGGTAGGTTATTTATTATGGTGCTTTGTAGCAATACTGTGCAACTGATACGCAACTGAATGAATTAATTGTTGAGAAGTAGTAACGTAAGAGATATCTTTCCCACGCTATTTGAATTTATGACTTTAAATTTTGAAAAGCAAGAGGGAAATTCACAAACAACTACAGTTTTTTACAATTTCAATACAATAATGACCCTAATTTAAATAGTATACCTACTTTAAATAGACAGGATTTAGAGAGACGGGCAATTTAATTTTCTATACATGGTTTTTATTTATGGTTATGTTTACACAAGAGTATTTTTTCTTCTAGTTGCCTAAAATATAAGCGGGCTTGGCGTTCCCAAATAGCCCATAACAACACTACTAGTGAGAAATATAATATGTTCTGGAACCCGGAAATACCAAAGGTCAATCTGTACTCTTTTATGAAGGTATAAATTAACCTTCAGGGTAAAAAATACTGACAAAATTGTCAGAATTTGCCAGTATTTGTCAAAATTTAGGGGTCAAGCAGACGTCAAATTAGTTTTTTGATTTAAAGTCAATTTCACTACGAATTGTGGGGGTTCACGAGCTTTTTGTTTTTGTTTGAGCCTACCTCAACGATAGTGGGGGAGGGGAGTTGCAAGTGTATATGTTTATAAACAATGTCAATCATCGTGACATCTTGGTCAATTTTATTACAATAATAAACGTACTTCCTAGGGGGGTCTACGATTATATAGTAGGACCATTACCGATTGTTTATACCACAGCCATCAGTATTTGTTATTTGCTATAGTGCTACGCTCTCGCGCAAGTTACTGAAATTATATAATTCAAGTCAGTTACCATGACAACTTAATATTTTATTCCTTCCACATGTTGTTTATTCATACGACGTGTTACTTTGTACATGTTTTTATAATATTAAAACGAAGGGTAATAATAATTAATTTATTATTATTATTATTAATTTATAATTATTATTATAGTAACATATTTAAATTATTATTTTTCAGGACATAACAGTAAATCTATGGTTATCACAGTTTTGTTAATACAGTAATGATATCGCCTCGTTGTCGCATTTGACGTTCGTAGGGATTATTGAGTTGATCGGTTTGGAAATTATAAGGATTGTAGCTTAATCCCTTTTATATTCAGATATCGTTGACTAAACTTGTACTCTTGGCAATAGTTTACCCTTATTTCGTGGTTGTTTTTAAATATAATTTTTGAAAACGAGCTCTTTCATTCAGAAAAGGAACTTGAACACTATAATTACCATTTTGTATTTGTTTACTGATTTCTTTACCACGAGCCCTATCACAACTCTACACTAATATAATTAAGTTTCTTGAACTTTTTTCTAGATTTCTAAACAATAATTAAAATGTTTAAATATTTTTGTTGCAATTCTTGAAAGAGTTGTTTGTACTGAGCAAGGTTGCAAGCAGTATTAACTGGAAAACATTTTGTAGTTTACAAATCAGTCATCCTCACATCTAACGAATTAATCTTCAATGTTTCTAAATATTTTCAACAGTCAATTTCAAAAAATGGTGTTTTTTTTAATGAAAAATAAATTTTTTAAAAAATGGTTGGTCGTCACTTCCTTGGTAATATGAAAACTGAAATCTGCTATACAAGATTTGCTTTGTTTTCATTTATATTATCATAAGGATAATATTTTTAATTTAAATAAAGTGTAATTTTCTCAACATAAAAAAAATAATAATAATATATTTATCTTTACTTGCTGTTTGAAATAAAATAGTTAAGTATCGTGGTTATTCCAACATAGAAGAGGTTTTTAGAGTATAAATTTTAATTTTTTATGTCGGAAAACTGGGTAATCTTGTAATTGAAAACACCTAAAGGAAATAAAGAATCTGGACCGAATTGCTCCGTCAGTTGTAGTTAAAATAATTTTATTTCATTGTCAATTCGTATGTATGGAATTATTCATACAATTATAGATATTTTATTACTTTAAAAGGAGTTTTAGTTTTGTTTTTTGTTGTTTTTTTTAAAAGATAGATTTTTTATCTGCAGACGATTGTAATAACTTAATTCGTGTTTCATATTTAATATTATGTGCTTATAATCCTCAAATAGCAAATAGAAAATTGAACTTTTTTCTGTTCGTCACCCAAAATTCTCCAATAATTTTTCATTACCAGACCGTAATGTTAATATATTTTTCATTGTAGTTGTGATACCAACATGTTGAATTCTACCTAATCCAATTCCGCATAATTCATAACGTTTTTCTTTAAACATAAATAAAACTACATTGGCTATGAGTTCAATACTATCATTTTCGGTTTCATCGCGGTTTATTATTTTACCTTCTATCAATAAAAAAACTTTTACTGAGTAATGATGTCAACATCTATGATATACGGGAATTTGAATTTCGTCACTATTACCTTAGGAATTTGATTAATATGGATTATGAGAATGCCATTCAAATATACAGTATAATTGACTTGCGGTTATTGACTTCCAAGTTGGTGTTAAGGATTTGATCAATAATTTTTATTCAATTCAAAACCGGTAAAAAAATTTAAAGAATTAATTTTTTTCATTTTAAGAGTTTGAAGTTTGATAAATAAATGAACTTACTTAATTTTTGTTGGCTTGTTAATTGTTTTGGTACATATGTTGAAGTAAATCCCATTTTTTAAATTTCACACATTACGACATCTACTTTGATACTGATTAAATGAACAATAAAACATTAAAATATAAAAGATATATATCTATTAAAACAAATTTATATATTATTGTTGTAGTCCATGTTCTTCATTATATACTCTTTAAATTCAATCTTATTTATTACATTTTCGCCCCTAAATTTAACTAATTTTCGGTATTGACCTTTTGAATTTATAAGCAGATAAATTACATTTTACTGTTTTAAATCCTGGTTCAACTATCGGATAAATTTATGGAATACATGACCTTCAACCCCATTTTTGTATGAGTCTCTTGCTATATCAAATGTACGTAACATGTATAACGTCAATTTTAACATGTAAAGTTTGATTTCCTTCCGGATATGCAAATCATAATGTCTGAGATCCAAAGAAGTCTAAACACAAATGACCATATTTTAATGTATTAAATTGTTAATATCATGTGGAATGAATGTTATTTTCACAGGTTGTTTAAAATTTAGATTATTTTTTCTAATTCGATGAGCGGTCATAGGTTCCCATCTGTCAAAATTTTAAACATTATTTCTACCATTTTTTGTATAGAATCCAATGTGTTTCTTGAACTTTGAAACTATCAAGACTAAATATGTTCAATTCGTTGTATAAAACAAATGTTAGTAATGTATCACTGATAAAAACCCAGATGAAATGTGGAATTTTCAATATGTTAGCGTATTTTAATAAATCGAAAGTTGTTAGAGCTTTATTTGGTTTAGTATTTACTATTTCTGTCGAGTACAACTTTTTTAACCTCTCACTCTTTACGGTCGTAAATGTAATACTTGTCCTTCAAAATAAGTAATTTTTGTAATAAAAGTTACTAGTATTGTTTAAAAATTTGAATTTAAAGAGTTTTCATTTTTCTTCTTCTTTTTCTGTCCAGTAATAAAATTTGATTTTTGCTTTCATTATATTTGATAATGCTCACACTGCTCTTTCTTTTTACCTAAACTTCTATCTGATTCTCAAACTTTCTTGGCAAGCTCCTATCGGCAATGGTACGTTGTTTGCTGTCGCTGTATTTGTTTCTTTTAATTCATTTCTTTCTTTCTCTTCTTATAATTAATTTTAAATGATAAATAACTAATTTATTAAATAAATTAATTAAAATGTCTTTAACTAATCAATAAAAACATTCTTAGAAGTAACTACTATAAAAAATTCAAGTCTATTTAAAAATAAAATAACTAAAATTAAACTATTTTCCAAAATAGTAACTCATATACACATACACACTCACTCATACAAACACACACATATCTATTTAGAATCTACTATGACAAATAGAAAATTGTAATGACTACAAAAAAACTACAATATACAATTATAATTTTATTTTTTATTTACGACTAACCATGCTGACCTTTACACACACACACACACACACACACATCGGTTTTGTTCAGTTTTAAGTCACGAAATTTTCAATATCAAAATAATTAACAATGTATAATAATGAAATATGTATAATATTTATGTTTAGTGTAAAGTGAGTGGATCATGATGAGATAAGAGCTGTGACGTAGGCACTAGCATTCAAACATGTACAGGAACATACTTGTGAATCCAAACACAGTTTTAACAATTACAAAAATATATATATTTTTAGACTTTGAGCTTCTCTATGAACCTCTGTAGTTTCTGTAGGTAGAGTTTTAGAAGCGCACTCCATCTTCACATGGTACATTTACCAAGCAACAGGTTTTTACGCAGTGCGGAGCCGATTGGTCTTAATCACGTTGCCAGGAGTGTGAAATGTATTACACTGTATGAAAATGTTTTCCTAGAGCAGCGTTTTTGGTCGACGTATGTGGTGTTTAGTTTCACGAAATGGAGGCAATATGCAGAAACAGAAAGTTGACAGCGATGTTAGTAATTAAACAAATCACAGATTATGACCGGAAAAAAGAGTTTATACTAACAAAATTTGCAATCTTCAGGAAAAAAATGAATGGTAAAATCGTATAAATGAAGGAATGTTCAACACTTTGATCAAGAGCCGTCTCCATGACGAAGAAGACAAGTTCCAGAATTATTTTAGAATGACCCGGTAAAGGTTCTTCTTTGTTTGAAGCCTTGTTGAAGAAGACTTGACAACCTCCTCATACAACAGAGCTAAGGAACCAATAACAGCAGCTGAAAAACTGGCTTAAATGCTAAGGTAATAAATAAACATTTTAAATTTCGGATTTTTTTTTTACTTTACATCATTACATCATAATTGCAGCCTCCATAATCATATATGCGTGTAAAAAAATATATTTGTCATCCTCATCTTGGATGCCTTGTGCAAATGCTTCAGAAACTATGTCATAGGTGGTGTAGGAAGCTTCTGTATTAGATGACTGTGGAGTCCAAGGTGATGACAAGGAGTACAATGACTGTGGCTGCCATTGTTTTGAAAAACACATTGATTTATTTTTCATTTTCTTGAGGTAGTTGCTGTCGCACAAGATCTTCAATACACCGTTTAAAATATACCCTGTCCTCCTGTCTTTCTTGCCAATATTTTTGGATCACAACCCTTTCTTTTCTGATTTTTGATGCTGGAGTTCAAAAAATGGCCCCCAGACCATTTATGAATGATGTGGAAGTTACAGTTTGTGTTTGCTGTGATGCTTATTTGGATGGGTCATACTCCACATAATCCTGTAGTTTACCAATGTGTGGTTGCTTAGGAGTTGATGATTTATTTTGGATTGAGTAAGAATGTTTGTAAAGCTGCTTCTTTCATTATCCACAGTATTCAAATATTGCAACAATTTCCAATACACCACCCTTTTCTTCTTGGCAGCCTTTCCTGTTGTACCTTTCTCTTCTTTTTTCCCTTTTATAGTGATCCCTTATATGTTTCCAAGATTTCTTGCACTCACTTCCTGCAACAGGCAAATATGACTTCTATACAAAACAACATTGTAATCATGCATGCAATAATAGTTTCATTATTTTTCCCATCGCCAATTTACTTCTATTGTTTACGCTTTACAACATTACAACATTTGTTTTAGGTTTCTAGCCACAGGAAAAACGTACACATTTGGTTACCGCATCTCCCACTCTGCTATAAGCACGATCGTGCCTAAGGTTTTGGCTCTACTACTGAAAAAACAAGTGCCACTCATTTATCTCCTCCTGACCAGATACACTGGGAACAGAAAGTTGATGAGTTTTGGAGAAGTTGGGGTTTTCCCAACGGTGTAGCTTCCATTGATGATAAACATGTGAGAACTGTAGCACCGGCCAAATCGGGAAGTCTCTACTTTAACTGTAAATGATATTTTTCTGTAGTGCTTCTTGGAATGGTTGATGGAAAGTGCAATGTTGTCACTATTGATGTGGGTTTGTATGGAAAGGAGGGTGATGCAGGGATTTTCAAGAAGTCAAAAATGGGAGAGTTGGTTAAAAATGGAACTATATTTCCACCTCCAAAAAACTTTCCAAACCCTGACACCTTGCATAGTGTTGGTGATGCGTTTTACTGCCTCACATAGTAGTTGGTGATGATGCTTTCAGTTTAAGTGAGCATATGATGCCATATTCCCGAGCCAGAGCACTAATATTGGAGAATGAAGAAAAAAAAAAAAAAAAAAAAAAAAAAAAGAACGTCCGACTACTGTCTCAGCAATGCCAGGAGAATGTCTGAAAATGTTTTTGGCATCTTGAGCATTATTTTCAGAATTTTTTTTTACTCCAATAAATTTTAAAATGAAACTGTTGATTAAGCTACTGTTGAGTGCTGCTGCTGTTGCTTACACAACATGCTGAGGGATGATTATTTTTTATCAAGGAATATTTCAAATGCAGATTGAAACCCCAAATGTGGAAGACTTTCCAATGCAAAACCTGCTCAATGTATCAGACACAGGAAGTTTTGCTAAGCTGAGGTTTTTCAAGTAAGAAGCCAGTTCACTGAATACTTCAGTATGCACTGATACATGCCTTCACAGTTAAAGCACTGCCATCACATACTTATAAATAGCTCCTCCGTGTAATTTAATAAATCAATACCTATGGCACCTATATATTTCAGAAAAATGTTCAAGTACCACATTTTAAAACAAAATTATAACTTACTGTGGTTAGGTTTAACAGTCCAATAATTAATTGATGGTTGATTACATAACTTATTACCTTAATACCTTATTTCCTATCAAGGTGTTAGAAACCTGAAACTCTTATATCACAATTAATTAGAAAGGTAACATTTTCTGTTATCTACTATAACTTCTTTAATTTAATCCCCACCATTACTTAAAAATTAATTTTTATTATTAAATTTTTGACTATTTTTAAATTAATTGTACAAACATAAGTTATTTTAATAAGATTAATAACATATTTATTTAAAAAAATTAACAAAATTTATAACATCAACAAAAACGAACAATTGAAAAATAATAAATTACCGGAACAAAACAAAGGTCAAAACATAAATAAAAAGTTTTTTATTAAATCAACCATCCATTATTGGACTATAACCCCAACCTCAATTTTTTTATGGGGTAAATTTATGTAAATCTTACTCAAAAATTTATTTAAAAAAATATATAATTTACAATATTATTTACATTAATGCTTACGGTAATAAAATGATTATGTTTAAATATAAAACTCATCTTTTTTCTTCAATACTTTCTAAGCTTCATTCCATATTCAGGTCTTTGTAAAAGTGTTTCTGAACTCCGGGTTCATACAATATTGCATGGTTTTCTACAAACTCAACTAAAACTTCGTCCTCATCGGCAGTAAACTACACTGTTGACTGTTAAGCAAAATATTGTGACATTTTGAACAATAGACCTCAAAAAATAACACACTTCCTGAACTCAAATGCCACTAAAAAAACAGTCAATCACGCAGCATATAATGTAATAGACTCATTTAGAAGCAGTCGGGTCTATTGCGTCGACATTACCACGCTGACGTGTTGTGCCCTCTAGGAAAACACTGTTATTTAATTTTCTGGAAAGGAGGGGTCTACGTAAAACGTTCATCGTTTCATGTCGACCACGGCGCAAAAAAACCGTCGCCAGGTAAACGTACATTTCTCCAAGGTGACTATAAATCAGAAGTTTAAGAATGATCCACTCGTTTTCTAACGTGATGCTTAGGCTATAGACTTGTACAACAGCTAGGCTTTTCATCTACGTAAGTTGAACAGTCAGATACAGCTGTTACACGTTGGAATTTGGGAATGGCTATTCTCTTTGTTCTTGTCTAACCTAGTTTTATATATTTCAAATTGACAGTATTAATTTTTATTTCATTTTGTATTACATGTATCATGGTATGTATTAAATATAAATACAATACGAATTCAATTTACAGTATTAGTGTAACCTCTTTTACATTTAGAAAATAATCAAGACATATGAAACGAATTGGGTACTTTACTAGAGCTTCATTCAGTGTAAAGAGTTTACAATTCATTATTCTGCATCATAATGTTACTTTTGTTTTTTAGAGAAAGCTTTCTTTTATCTGGACTACCTTTAAAAAATAATGATCAAATGTCTTATTGACCACACTCTGACAACAATTCTTTCAACCACAAAACAAATCCTCAGGTGGTAATTGTGCAATCGACTGCCACAAGCTTTTTACTAGTTAAATTTTGACATTGATATAAAACACCTTCTGGTTAATATGGAGAGAAGTTGTACGATCGATATAAGTGCAAAATCTCGGCCATTCCTTTTCAAAATAGTGATTTTCCTATCATTTCAATACTTATTGAAGACGCTTCCCATTTTTTATCTTTCACAATTTATTATTTCTGTCCAAAATCAGTGATTTAGAATTACTGTTTTATGGCATTTTGAAGTTATTTCGATAAATATTTAAATATAATTTATCGATGTTTTTTATTCCATGCAAATATTTCTGGTAATTTGTCTGTGAGGTTATATAAATTCACTCAGAGTTGAGTTACCTTGCACCCAATGCAATAAAAAGCAGTAGCCATAGCCGATAGTAGACTGACGGGCGCTTACTGATAGGACCCTCACTGCCAAAGTTGGACAATAATCCAACTCTAATTCTTTCAGCGATTTTCAAGAAATTGGTATCAACAATAACTAACCAAAAGGTTTACAAAGAAAGTTACAGCTTTTTTTGAATATCTTTTTAAATATGTTCTAGGCCTACATACCTTATTTCTTAATAATAAAATAAGTTTTCAATGCAAAGCTAACCTTTTGCACAGGAAAAAAAACGTAATTTCAACTTTTAAGTTAATTACAGGTTAAGATAAGTATGTACATTAATTTTTAGCTTACAAGATTAAGTAAGGTAGCTATATGGTATTTATGTATAGCCACCTTACCTGACCTACGCTGGTAAAATTTGTAAAAAAAAAAGAAGAAATTGGGCGTTATTTTCCAAGCTTTCACTCATCTAAGTATTCTCCGCGCTCGATGATGCTTGACTTCAGTGACGTATAAATCCATTGAATTCTGTAGTTTTGAAATTGTGATTTTTCAGTAAAAAATTAGCTCCGTGTTGAAAACTTTTTTATTATTAAGATATAAGGTAGGCCTATGTAGAACATGTTACAAAAAAAATCTCTAAAAAAGCAGTAACTTCTTTGTAAACAATTACCAACCAAAATACAATGTTTAACCAGAAAGGAGTAGCGAGTAGGGGTGGGGGGGATATAGTAAATAGTGTTTTGAATTTTATATCAGCGATGTCTAAAAATTGTAATACAGTCAACGAAAACAATTGGCAGAAAGAATTCTAAACATTTGAAAAAAAAATACTTTTTACCATGTATCCCGATTGTCAAGTTTCATTTTACATATCAACTTTCTATACTGAATTACTAAGGATATTAATGGCACTCATTCTGTGCCATCTGATAAACATATATGAAGTCAAGTACAAACCAATTTTAGGTAGCCTACTAGCCATGTGCAAAGGTTTTAGATGTTTGTTTAATTTAGGTTTCAATATTATCATATTAATTGAGGTTTATAACCTTAATTACCACTATATGCAGATCAGCAAGTAAAGTTACATAGGTTTTATATATTTCATCTTTATTAACATTAATTTATTATGTTGATAAACTACATATACTACTGTAAAAAAGAATTTTGTCTCAAGGTCAATTTTCAAAAATGAGAAGATAATTCTTCTGTATAATGTATGACCTGTTATTTGTATATAACAATAATTTTGATCAAATCAATTGTAGCTAGAAATAAACATTGTATGCGCATACACATTGGTTTTTTTCTTTTCCTTTAGTATCTCACGTAGCCTAAATATTATTGTTAATATTTAGTGATTTTCGTCCTAAAATTTTAGTATATATTTATAATACAATTTTTAGTATTATAGCCTATATAATAATAACCTGACTTGACTTAACCTGTTTGTGTGGTGATTACTGCAACCATTAAATCTAACCTACATTTTTATTTACCATAAACTCCGCGAATAGATTAGGTTAGGTCTGGTTATGTTATATGTCCAAACAGATTCATGATATTATTCAGTTTAAAACCAACATGTTTAAATTCAATTTAAAAATTAAAGTTAATAAATCTTGGTTCTAATTTTATTTGCTCCTAGATTTTTATTCAACTGATGCATTAAAACATTGACACATTTTCAATTAGTTTGACAAATAATAAATAAAACCATTTATACTTCCACCAATAAATTTAATGAGTGGCATGGTTCATTAAATTTGTGGAAGTATTTATTATAAAACGAGTACCATTGGTACCTACTATAATTTATTTACAGTAGTTTGGTAAATATTAGCCTAAAATGAATTGGTCATCAGATTTTTTTCAATCAGCTGATGAATTAAATGATAAACTCATTTCTAATTACTTTGGTAAATCTTAGTTCAATTGAGAGTTTGATAAATCTTGATGCTAATTTAATTCGCAATATGATGGCGAATTTTCTTTTCTTTGAAGTAACAATTGCAATTAGTTTTACATTCTCATACACACTGTCCATAACAAAAACAACGTCATAGCATATGATTCAAATCGATCTTTCAGACTTGACAAAATATTGCAATACTTCAAAGAGTAACACATCGCTTAAATTACTGAATGTAAATAATGGTGACTGGCATATATATGGTAAAAAGTCAATTTTTATGTATATATATATATATATTCCTTCTTTTAAATTGTTTCGGCCAATTATGTCTATTGAATGTAAAACTTTATAGATTCAAAAAAACATTATTTCATTCAAATTCTATAGAAAATGTGTTTTTTTTTTTCTTTTTCAGATATACCCAACTATTTCAATGCCATTGAAAGAAAGCAGTAAGACACAGTAGTATTCATCCGCCATAACAATAACACAAAAAGTTGGTACTGTAACAGCAACTACATCGTAAAATCTTTCATAGCCTAACACATACATTCTGCATAGTGGTAAATAAAATCCATTTTTATAAATATAATTAATTAATTGTAAATGGTTAATAATGTAATGTCTTATTAGAGTTAGTGATTAGCCCCACGTTGAAACACTATTTTGAAATATAACAACAGGTTAATTAGCCTATTTGATCCAACAGTTGGGCGTTCATTTTGAAATGTATATAAAATTGTAATGAATGACAAAAAATTGAATCAAATCGAAGTATATAAAATTAAAAAAATTACATAAAAAACAAACAAATAACTTTGTGTTTATTATCGATATTAACAATTATAGGCCTATATATAACTCTTAAAATTCAAAATTTAAATAACAAAATCAACACAGAAAATTGTCTACAAGATATTTTAATCAATAGTTCATTATTAATTGAGTTCAATTATGCACATTTTTTGTTCATATTTCATAAAAATTTATTATTCAGTCTATATAATATATACCATCATCATTGAAGTTCATTAATTACTATATACATAAGAAACATTAAACTTGTTTTATAATAAAAATTGCACTACTCCTATCTCGGGGTTCAGGTTAGTGATGGCTTTTCTATTTTTTTATGGAAACACATGCAAAATTATTAATAAATTAACAAACTGGACTAAGTCCCAAATGTCTTAGGTAAATGAAATTATAATATGAAAAGGAACAAGTGTAGTAGTGTATAAGTGAAAATGTCTATAATCTCAGGAGTTTGAAATTGGAATTTAATTGTCTATATCGGATTTCAATGCTATATTTATATTCAAGACTATATTCAATGCTATATTCAAGACTAACTCCTCTTATGATATATAAAGTCTTCCTGATTTAAACTTTAGAAAGCTCAACTATACGTAGAATAGAATATGAAAATGGATTTATCTCACCAATAAGTTTTCAAATTTTCATTCACAGTTTTCTTTTATATTTCGCAGAAGGTAGAATAAAAAGAAATATGTAACTACAGTAAACTGCAATATTTAAATATTCTTCTGGTCTTAATCTGGGATACTGGATGAGATGATTATTTGGCTAGATTTAAATTCAATTCATCTTATTCGGAAGAGCGTCATTTTGTTCCTGCGGATGCCAACAACAATATTTAATTCTTGAAGCAATACTAGATCAGAGATAACATGTAGACCTACTGTATTAGATATTTCATAATAAAGTGAGTGTAAATTATCGATTAGACTAATTGCGCATATGTAATACAACTGTTGCCAATATTTTATTTTGACTTGAAACAGGAATAATATTATAATGGTAAGGGATTTGTTTTATAAAAGAAATTATGAATGCTATTATTAAAGCAAAAAAAATACCACACATGCGTTAAATTATAAAAGAAAAGAAAACTATTTCACTTTAATGAGTAAAGTCCCTAAATTTTTATTTCTAGCTCTTTAGATTAAATTCTTCTCTATAATCCTCATACATATTTATAAACCCTATACTGTATTTGATTCTACATCTCCCACTTCTTCAAAATGAACAAATTATCTCTGAACTACGCTATCTTTTCTTGGTCTCCTTCTATCTTCCCTTTTCTCAAGTTCTATTCCCTTATCTGTCTTCTTTGGATTATTTCTTAAATTATATTCTTTAGTATTCTCTGCCATTTTATGATTATTTTTTTTTAATTTTCCAGGTATACCTTTAATTTTAGAATTATTGTTATAAATTAAATTTTCTAAATTTACTTTATTTATTTATTTATAGATATTTACTTTATTTATTGCTTGTTTACCTTTACAATAACATGAAAATTTTATCAAGGCTATATGTTGGTGCGCCAAATTATAAAAGAAATTATGAATGCTATTATTTTAAGGGGGAAATGCCACACATTGTTCATCAAATTATAAAATAATGAGTAAAGTTCCAAATTATGAACTGAAAAAATTATTTTCCCCAACTCTTTAGATCAAATTTAAAATTATTATTATTACAGAGATGGCTAACAGTTCTCTTGGCTCAATTTACTTTAGTATATCTCATCCAGTAAATCTTTATTTACACTCAGTTGATGAAATGATAGGTCACAAAATACAATATATTATCAAATTATTAATTTGTTTAACATATAAGTTTATTACAATTGGAAATCTAGCTCACCGGATATGCTTATAAATAACTTTTGTGTTTTTGATATAGGGTATCGTTGTGTATCTTGAATCGTTGATTTTGCGTGCTTTTTTCATCTTTGTTATAATTTTGTGCTTTTAAATAATTTTGTTTTAGGCCTAAATCGTTTCGTTGTAGTTGGGGGAGGTAAAAATAACAAGTTCTATAATCATATTATTTCAATCCTTTATAAATTTAAATTATATAAACACATAATTACAATCAATTTAAATTTTGTAAAAATAGTATAGTATATGTTTTTATCTCCTCTTTGATTTTTGAGATATCGCCTACAGTATATTAAAACAGAATTAATTTGTCGATGAGAGCCTTGATTTTTTTTAATTTAAGCCTTGAAATACTTGAATTATCTTTGAATTATTTGAGTCTAGACCACTGGACGACAAGACAACACAATTAACAAAATAAAAATTACAGAAACTGTACACAAAGAAAATGAAACAATTTACTGTTGTTCACAAATTTGTAGAAATATCAAAAAAAGGCTGTGGCCATGTACTCTTTCACGAAAAGCTAGTAGACTGAAGTAAAAGTGACCCGGTTTGCAGGAAAATTACCAATCGGTGTGGTCTAGACATGTCAGTGCTTGCTTAGCCAACCATAAAAAATATTCCTTGTATACTCAGAATGCTGCCTACATAATAGCACAGAGTGTGTTTTATGACCTATGTATGTATTTACTTCAAATTAACGAAAAAAGAATTTCAATTAGTGATTTTTATGTTGTTTTAATAAATCATTCAAGGCACCTTAAAAAGTTCAAATTAAATACTAATTTGAAATATAAACATTCGAATTATCCAAGTTCAACACCATATGTATCATAATAATACAAGGCTGGCACAGTATCATAATAAGTGCATGAAGTCTTACCCATTTTAGTACTGATGAAAATGTGTGTTGGCATAGAAACATTAAAAATACTTTTACTTATAAATAAATCATTTTGTTGGCTTTGTAATACTGCCATCATCGTATTGAACATTATTTACATCCATGTATGCATCAAATGATACTTCATTATTTTTAAGTCTCTTTCAAAAAAAGAGTTAATATAAAAATTTATTTAAAAAGAATGTTAATTCTGCATAAAAGGGTTATAAAAAATTCAAATAGAAAATTTCATACAAATGTTCAAGTATAAATAGCCAACTTTATTTAAACAAAAAACAATATACTAGGTAGAGTCTAGAAAATTTTAATTAAATAAAAGTTTAATGCTATGAGAAAAGGAAAAAATTCTTATAACAATATAAACTTTGTTTTTATAGAATATTTGAATGTCCAATTTCTCTTTAATTTGCCCCACGTTGTGAAGCTATTTTATAACTATTACTTTAAATTAGATTGTAAAATTTTATTGATTTCTCTTAAATATTAAATATTGGCCCTACTTAGTTCAAGCCAATAGTTGAAATTTGGAATAGAGATAAATTTGATTTTGCTTATGAGTAGTTTTCTAAATTCTAAGTCTAAAATTATTAAATGAAAAACTAGAGATTAGGTAACAATATCACTTCAAACAGTTATTTATTAATTATTATAATACAAAATTATATTTGATATACTTTTGATTAGTCTTTGATCTTTAATAAATTATACAATTGCAATAAATGTTCATTCAAATGCCTCTAGGCTTAGCTCAGTCTATATAGTAAAATTTGGGTTTAGAAATATATTTTAATTGGTTCAATTAATCTCGGGATAGGCACTCGGCTGGGATGATTGTATTACTTTATCTTAAAAACGCATATATAAATTGTAATTAGAGTTTATTAAATTTTGAAAAAGGAATTTAAATGTTCAAGTTCTTGTAATAGTTCTAGGCTTTTAAATATGGTTCCTTTTTAAATTGATAAAAACGTTTAACTGTTATTAGACAGAATATACCAAGTTCTGTGTCTGCACTGCTTTTATTCACTGTATTAAAAACACTTATTAATTATAAAAACTCTGGAGGTGGAATTTTGGCTTCTTGCTGTGTCGAGTGCTACAATGGTACTAAAAAATTTTCATATCCAAGCGGTTTTTTTTTTTGCGGAGGGATCTCTTCTCTGCATCGTTTGTTGAAGTGCCTGTCGTCTTCCGCTGTAGTATATAGTCCTGGTATTTTATACCTTTTCTGGATATTAGGCAATTTTTGATTATACTGATACTTTCTTACATTCATATTGTTTATAATGATTCAATTTATGGGTTAATTAGTTATTATTTAAATGGTTAAAGGTTGTTTCTAATCGCGATCACAAATATCAGCTGGGCGTATATTTACTAAGTCATTCGATGGGGGGCTTTGGCTTTTATTTTACCCTAATTTTATTTCTTCTTATTTACTAATTTATAATGCTTACAATTGCAATTAACATATGTTTTTTACACACTAACAGATGTAATTAGTGAAATCTTATAATTATTTATAATTTAATCATTTTATTTAATACATCGAAACTTTTGGTTTGAGGCCTATCTTGTCGGTTTATAGGAGTGTTTGTTTTAGTATCGAATTGATATATGGATGACCTAATAAGAATAAGTTATATACAATTTCTGATATTTGGGCCTCATAGTATAGGTATTTGTCTTTTCAAGCATATTTATCTAAATTGTTTGATGATATTTGGCTTAGGTTGGCACCTTGAGAATTTAGGTTATGTTTGATCATAGCCAATGTTGATTTAGCCTTACCTAACCTATCGTTTGAGTCTCAGATGTTATTTGTTATAATTACATTATTGGTTGCAAGAATCACCATAACTATTGTGTGGTTAATATACTAGGTTTAGAAAGAATCACCACAGATAAATACGTAAAACTGTGTACATACACCGTATGATTATTAAGTAAATAAAGAAGTTATCCAGTTCTTAAGTGGTTTGTTCACATTGATAATACAATTAAGTTTTGTAATGCTAGATGGCGGTCAGCTAAAGTACTTACATAATAAATTTCAGTCTTTTTCAATAGAATAAAATGTGTGAATACCAAAAAAAAATTGTGTAAAAGTAATCTAAATCTACCACAACATATAAATAATATAAATTTTGTTACAATTACAATAATTCCATTTTTTAATGTCCTACTCATCATTCTGTTGCTTGGTATGTGCATATTATCAATAATGATAATATCTATACTTGTTTTGTGGATTTATTCTTGCAAAGGCACTATACTTCTTATTACATCTTTTTGTCTTAAAATTACAATATTGACATTTGTTATGATGAACAATATTTACAATAAAAATCAATTGATATGTCATTGTACTGGTCTTAATATTATATGTTCTATGAAAAAATATTCTTTGTTTTTGTTGTAGATGCAGTTCATGCTTTTGTTTAGTAGACAAGGCAAATTACGCTTACAAAAATGGTATGTTGCGCATCCTGATAAACTAAAGAAAAAGATAACTAGAGAACTTATTACTACTATTCTGGCCAGAAAACCTAAAATGTGCAGCTTCTTAGAATGGAAAGATGTTAAGGTGGTTTATAAAAGGTACATATTAAGATTTTTAAAGTCCATCTCCAAAAAAGTTTTCATTTTTGTAGTCCTTTTTTTACCAAATTAAGGTAATTTATTCGTAATTTAAAACCAACTAACTGAGGAACAGATTTTTATGTGATCTCCTTAAATGCTTTTTATTTCTACTAAAATTAAACCTGTTCTTTTTTAAATAAGTTTAAGTTTACTGCACATTTAAGAAAACATCCAAAATGTAATTTCCCTATAGATCAGTTCTATAAAAAAATTTGTCCAAAATAGGCTATTGACCATCTTATAAAAATTAGTAAAATTTAATACAACTTTTGTCATCTGTCATGTTGTATCACAAAGGCAAATGAAAGGTACACTGTCACGATAGATAAACCACCTAAAATACAGTACACACATGGCTGTTTTCTTCATTTATAAAATAATCGTACTGCATATGTGAATACGTTCAAGTATTAACATTTTAGGTATTTCTATATTTTTAAAACATGTCAGTGTGAGGTGTCATAATTATTATTTATACATGAAAAAGTTTTAATATAAAATATGAATTTATGTAAATAAAATCAAGCTAAGCTAAGCTAACTTGTTTCTAGATGCCAAATATTTGTTTGTTATGGAAGTTATAAACCTCAGATCAAAATCTTTTAGAGTTATATGTAAACTGAGAATATGTAAAACTTCAAGCATGAAGAATAAGATTTTTATCAAATAAAGATTGGAACCTAATCACAGATTGTCTGTACACTACATTTTTAGGTGGGTTCATCTAAGATAATAATATCAGGGTGTCCACAAACAGTGAAAATCGGGAAAACGGAATTATGCAAGAATTTTTGCCACCCGGGGAAAAAGCAGAGATTTTGCTATGGTATCAAAAATTGAAAATAAACATTTATTACAAAATAATTTATTAAACACCGAAATAAAAAAACATCATGAATATTGTGTTTTGTCCAAGACTGAGATATCCGCTCAGTAACTAGTTGGTAATTCTCAGCCGTTTCCTTTAGACTTTGGGGATTTTCATTTTTCTACGAATCAGATGGAAAAACGGACACCATTGCTGTTAGTTACTTTGTCATTTTAACCTTAACTGTAAGTTTCAACTTCTATACAAGTATTGTGCTATTTGTCAATTAAATTGTACGCATCACTCCTATTCAATTTGTCTTCAATAACAAACTGGTGTTTAAGAAATGTTCAATTTTAATGAAACATTTATTATTTTCCTTCTATAACTTATACACAAAAATTCATTTGAAATTATCAAACATTGTTGACAGTTTTATTCCTTGTATTTTATTTCTACCGTTCTCTAATCGGTTAGTTCTCTAAGATCAGTGCACACCAATCTAATTTCACAATTCTAATTCTTAACTGGTATCATAGATTCTGGGATAATGATGTACACATTGACTATGTCCAAAGGTGATGATGACCGAGAGTTTTTGTCTTTAAACAAGAAAAAATAAGTCAATAGTTACTGACCACCATTTTTTTAATCGTTTTATATATATTTTTTCAAATGAAAACATTAATTATAAATAAACATGAGAGCAGTTCCACCATGGACAGCCAAACCTAGCCAAGTATACAGTAACCTGAATCAGTCAACCAAATGTGAGAGCTAGGCGATTCACGTTATGGCATGAATGACAAATAAATGTTACAGGCTTTTTGAAAATTTACAGGTTATCCTTCCTCACTATTTCATTTAAAATTTAGAATATAATTATTTACATGCAAACTAAATAATTACTCTTTATAATTTTATTATGAAGAATAAAATAATAGTAACCATCTTTTTCAGATATTTTTTATACAATTTAATTTAAAGAATATTACAAAATGTAAATGAATAATGCTGACTATTGTAAGACTTTATATAGTATTACCTGATGGCTCCAGTTTCACCTGGGGATAGTTGAGATAGTTTTATAAAGAAACAATTTATTTAGCACAACCATAATGTGGTGATGCTATGGAAATAAATTATACCCAAATAAAGCAACACACCAATTTTTATCAAAATCGACCCATAAATATCAAAGATATGATACTTGTTTTAGGGGTAAAACATTAGAGTAAAACATTTTCAAAACTCTTTCATAGTACACGTCTAGAGACCTACCCCAAAACGTGTTAAAAATTGCATAGCTCTAGGCTTCTTGGGTCCAGAGATATGCTTTAGGGGTATAAACACCCTTGGAGTGGAACGTTTACAAAACCCTTTCTTAGTATGCATCTACAGACCTACCCTAAACCATGTTAAAAAATTCATAGCTCTAGGTTTCTTGGATCCAGAGATTTTGTGTTCAGTCAGTGGGTTTTATGTATAGAAGACTTCATGTGAGATTAAGTGTACACACCATGACCACACTTGGGAAATTCCTCTTTGTTGTAACTAATTTATTAAAATTTTTAATAAGGGGGTTCACCAGATTCGATTCCTCGAATAAATATCGCTTTTACGTGAGAGCGGTTGTAGATTTATACCTTAAAATAAATACAGAAACTATTTATTGGTCTTAAACCATACTGTCAAAACATATTTACAATGTTTTGTCTTATAAATAAATCGAGTAATATAAATAACAATGATATCTATCTTACAAAATTTTCTTAGTATTTATATTATAGAAATTGTTTTAAATCTTATTTCTAGAGAGAACTATGCATTATTCTGTATATAGCTCTCTCAACATTTAATTATATATAAAATTTCCCCCTTTTTTCCCTACTTAATTATCTAAATACACAATTAATTAGTTACTTGGTGTATGTAATGAAAATATTTTCATAATATTCGTTCTTATTTAATATTAAATTATATTTTAGTTTGATTATAGATTTTCCTAGCTCCTTTAAAATTGCTTAGCAGCTATCATAAGATCCTTATCAGCTAATTTTATAATAAAGAAGTTTTTGTCTTTAAATAATACTATGCTTGTTACAAATACTTTATTTTAAGATTATTTTAGATTTACTGGTTATGATTTGGTTCTGTTAGCATTAATTTTAGTTTTAGTATTAAGTAATTTTGGTTATGAGATCTCCCTTACTTAAATTTTCAATTATAAACTACTTACACAATTCTTTAAGTATTACTTCACATACACACATGGACTGCCACGGCTCCGTCCACACTCGTTAACGTGCGTAAGGTCCGCGCTACTGTCCTTATTGATTTTGATCACTGTGCTACTTAATCTGAACCTCTTTTACGTAATTCAGTTTTTCACTCTTTCTTTCCTGACTCTAAATTGAATTCACAGATCAATGAGTGCAGTTTGTAAGACGAATCTACAAGTTTTGCATTTACTTACTCTTTAGCAAAACTCATATTTTGTTTATGTTATTCTTTAAGATTTAATGAATTTACTTTTTATTGCTCAGTCTATTATTTTACATTTAATTTTAATTATGTACGACTCTTTCTAAGGGTTGTGCCGTGTGGGAAAGTTCAGTTTTTTTTAAATATCCACCTGAAAACACATAAATTTAGGTTTTCTCAGAAATGAATACACAAGTTAAGATTCTTCAATTTATGGCATTAATCCCTTGAAAATTTTTGAAATTAAATATCCTGAAATTTTACTTTAAAATTCTTTGAAATTTTCTCAAACGAGTTTTAATAACTATAAATAACTCAGAACACAAAAACATTATATTTTCATATATAAAATACTATTAGATATTCGGAGTAGGATGACCAAAACAAAAATTAGCCTGAATTTAAATTTCTCAAAGATTATTTCCCCCCCATTTAATGATTCTAATCTTCTGTTTGGATCATTATATCCTGTACAATACATTTTATATACATTTCTATTATAATTACCCTTTGTTATCTTTGACTGTTCTAAAACTGTCTTTTATGTTTTTACATTTTAATCGTCAATAACTTTTTTTATTACTAAATTAATTTAGTAACATTTGTGTACTTTTTCCCTTGTTATTTTTTTATTTATAGAAGCTATGTAATTATTATTATTTTCCTTGGTATTGTTTAAAAACCCCTTAAGTTTGATTGTTTAATCCCACTTTTTACTACTTCCCCCTTTTTTTGTACTGCTCAACAACTCCCTTAACTTTGTTTTTCAATTTCCATTTTTTTTCCCCCTCTCTTTTTTCTGTTAATAACTTTTATAGTTTTAACTGTTTTAAATTTGTTTTTGTGCATTTATGATTCTTAATGACTACTACATTGATTGCTATTCTTAAATTTATGAATAATTACAAAATTATTGTTTATGTATTGTAACATTTTCAATAACTAAATATATCCTAGATTGTTGTAGGTTAGCCGTCGGCAACATATTGATCGCTACACTATTTTTGGTAGCTCTTGCAAACATTTTTACATCAGATTTTTCTGTCTTTCAAACCACGACGACTTTATGTACAAGCCTTTTTTTTCTCAATGCAGCTTTCGGAATTTAAAAACTGATATAGTTGACTTAATATGAAGAAACTCGCCCTTTATAACCGGATATATTTTAAAAAATTGCAACTATGTACTGTACTACAGTTCGCTTGCCACAATAATAGAGCCAGGGACTAAGGTAAGAAGATGTGTAGATCTCTGTATCACCATCTTTCTGGCTCACTTCTGTTGACTGTTGTTTTTTTGAAAGAATTTTATTTATTCGTTTACATCAATGTTATTCCCTTCAAAGTAGTCACCATTAGATATTATACACTTATGCCAGCGCTTTTCCAATCCCTGAAACACTTCTGAAACATGATCTATGGGATAGCGTTTATCTCCCTCAGTGATGTGCTTTTAATCTCATCTATGTTTGCAAAACAACGGCCCTTCAAGGCTCTCTTTATTTTGGGACAGAAAAAAGTCACAAGGGGCCATATCTGGCGAATATGGAGGCTGGGGCATCTTTACAGTGTTATTTTTGGCCTAATATTCATGAACAAGCATTGAAGTGTGAGCAGATGCATTATCGTGATGCAAAAGCCGTGAATTGTTTCGCCACAAATCTGGGATTTTTTTCGAATTGCTTCACACAAACGGCGTTGACCTTGTAGGAAATACTCCTATTGATCGTTTGACATTGTAACAAGAACTCATGGTGGACTATGTTGTTAAAATTGAAGAACACAGTGAGCATAACCTTCATATTCGACCACACTTGTCGAGCTTGGCGGTCCAGAATGTCTCCACTTGGACGATTGAGCCTTAGCTTCAACGTCATATCCGAAACCCATGTTTTATCCCCTGTTATAACATGTTTCATTAGTTGTGCATTGTTGTTGACTTCATTTATAAACTCCTGTCCATTCGCTGTTTCTGTTTGAAATTTAACAATTTTGGGACAAATTTTGCTATCAAACGTTTCATACCCAAAACATCCGAAAAAATTTCATGGCATGAGCCAATTAATTGATATGCCATCATCATCAGCAACTCTCTAAATGTGATTCGGCGATCGTTCATAATCATTTCTTTCACTTTTTCCACGTTTTCATCAGTTTTTGATGTGATGGGGCGTCCAGGGCGTTCGTCATTTTCAACTTCTTTCACGGGCTTCTTGGAAATTCTTATACCACTCGTAAACCTTTGTTTTACTTATGGCAGAGTCACCAAAAGCAATATTGAACATTTCTAAAACATTGCTGCACTTTATTCCATTTTCATAGCAATATTTAATGCAAATTCTCTAATCCATTTTTTTTTTTAAATAAATAATCGCTGATCATACCAAAACACATTAAACCTATTTGACAGCTAACAACAGACTAAACATCCCATATGATTAACAATGTACATATACTTTTCAGACATCTTTACCAACACAACAACGAAAAAATTGCGTGAATTGGACTATTACAACCTGCAAAATTACAAAATTCCCGTTACTTTTTGAACAATCCTCGTATATATTACCTCATTTTAAAGTTTACATAATATTAGGGTTTTTGTATTATTTGTCATAAAAATAATTGAAATCTCACCAAAAACTGATTTGTGATTAAAAAACTCACAACAAATCAAATATAACAAAATACTTTTTTAACGATTTTTTTTACTGGTAATGAAAATACTTGTTTTTTCTAGATATGCAAGCTTGTATTTTTGTTGTGCAATTGAGCAGAATGATAATGAACTTCTAACTCTGGAAATAATTCATCGTTATGTTGAACTTTTAGATAAATATTTTGGAAGTGTAAGTATAATTTGTATTATTAGTGTAATAATCCAATAGTGTAAAGAATCCAACATTACATTATTTATAGTGTAAAGAATCCAATTAACACATTTTTGTACTATTCTAATAAATTTCCAAACCAAATAATAAATAATTTGATTTATTTAGTTGAACAAAATAGAAGGTAGAAATAAAATGTCTTATGGTTGTTTAAAATGTAAAGAGTCCATCTTTAAAATGATATTTGTTAATACAATCTGTTTCAAAAGTTCTTTCTATTACAATAAAATTGGTTTATATTAATATCTGTAAATGGTTTTAAATATATTATAAAATACCTTCTTTCGCTACTGGAAATGAAATTAGTATAATCAATTCGGATTATTCTTAAATCACATATTAAAAAAAGTCAGATATTATTCAAACTTAAATTTATAACGGGTGTTCAAAAAGTTTGGATACCCCAGGATATTTTGTTTGCAAATAAACATACTATAATGGAATTCTAGGGTTATGTCCTTACTTTAGTTAACAACACTTCGATGCACTTAAACTGTTATATTTCGCTACAGGGGTACGTTCTGCAGAGGAAGTCGGGAAAATCTTCAATGTAAAGATAGGACGAGTAATACCTCATTTTAAAGGTCTTTGTTAGTAGAACAAATTGCCACACACCCGAATGGAAAAGGATAATGACGGTTTAGTGTATCAAAGTGTTATTAACTAAAGTTAGGGCGTTAATACCCTAGAATTGCATTGTTGTATGTTTATTCACAAACAACATAGGCTATCCTGGATTATACAGACTTTTTGAACACCCAGTATATTTTTATTCTATGTTTGAACTTTAGAACATCAAAAACAAAAAAATGTAAATCAGTTAATACAGTACCATTGACAAACATTTTATATGTTTAAGTTTACCATTTATATTTTATATGTGTAGTTTGCTACTTCTTTTCACTCTTGTGTAGGTATGTACTCTCTGCTCCTTCCCCTTTACCACAACATCCCAAAAGTGAGAGCATAAGTTACTCACCCAATGACATTTAATCACACTAATTAGAAAGAAACACATGAAGAAGAGTAGTATTATTGAATATGAAATAAAGATAAGAGTTAACTGTCTTACCCATCTTTACTTTAGACAAAAATAGGTTTACTGTAGGAGAGAGAGGAGAGAAAATAAGTAAGTTTTTATTTAATAGTTTTTATTATTTTCTTTAAGTAGTCCATAAGATAAGAGTTTGAGAAACAGTTAAAATATAAAATAAAATTAATATTTTCAGAAATTTTAAATTAGTTTTCTAACTTCAAAATGTTTAGTCAGGGTTGGATCTTTATGATACCTAAGAAAGGCAACTAATAGATAAGATATTTTGAACAATTATACAAGTATATAACCAATTACAATCTATCATATGTGAATGCTGTAATTAGTTTTTTAAGTGATAAAGAGTATAAAGGAAAACTAGCATGTTGATAAAGATTAAATGTTTAAACTCTTTTATTAGGCCTATCCCTTATTCAATTAAAAACACCTAAGACAGCCAAACAGAAACTAATTATTTTTAAAGATTTCATAATATTTTGTATTATACTAAATTTATAAAGTTTTACAGAATGTATAAAGTCTTACAGTAGCTATATGTTTACAATATTGCATAGGTTTGTGAGTTGGATATCATCTTTAATTTTGAAAAGGCATATTTCATTTTGGATGAGTTATTATTGGGTGGAGAGATTCAAGAGACTTCGAAAAAAAATGTTTTGAAAGCCATAGCCGCCCAGGATCTACTACAAGAGGTTAGTGATGGAGATACACCATTAGAATTGTAATCTAGTCATTTCTTAGCCAAAGTTTTTATTTAGATCTCATAAATTGTTTAGTTTTCATTGCTTGAACTTTTTATACTATTAAGTTCAGTTATTTATATTAGTTGAGTTTTAAACTTAATTATTGTTTTTGATTAAATCCTATTTTATATTTCATTTTAATAGCTCAATAGCTTGGGATTTATCCATAAATTGTTAACTAATTTATGTTTTAATATTATTGTTTATAAATATAATCTATTAGGAACCTATGTATAAGTACATATGTTTCTATTATTATATTATTGATTTATATTTATTGTTATTAAAAGTGTTCTAAGTCTATCTAAAATCACATTTGTAGCTTTTAGTTTTAAAATATATGTTTACCAATTAATGTATGTCTTCATAACACAACAAAATAATATTTTATAAGTTAATGCACTTACAAATAACATAAAATTATGATTGTAATTACCTCTTGATTATCTGTACTTCCAACATGTGATACTTTATTGTAGATTTTATTGAAATATACAAGTTTTACAGGTGCACAATTTCTCTCTTATTAAAAGCATGTTCTTTAAATTTCATTTCAATTTCTCTAAACTCTACAGTAGTGGATTTGATGGCATGACCATTTTCTACCATTGCAAAAATGAACTATATGTAGACTTGCATGTTATACCTCTACATTTTTTGGTGGTAATATTTTAATGTTATTATAAGAATATATGCATGTAGTCTTGGGATAAATGTATGCTGATAAGTAGAAACTAGAAAACATTTTAATAATAAAAATAAACATATGTATATATATATATATATATATATATATATATATATTATATTTATAAAAATATTCAAAACTTAAATTTGATGCAGGTGGTGACTTATTTAGATATATAAAAAACACTATTACTTTATATTAATAATTCAACCCGTGGTGATCAAATTTTAAAGAACATAAAGAAACTGCATGTTAAGATTAAATTTTTCATTAGAAATTTAAACAATTTATTAAATCATACTATTACAAAGAACCATGTGAGTACCCACTCACATGTTCATGTGAATAAACATTAGTTTTAAAAAATCAATAAATTGAATCCCTACTCTGAAATATACAAGTCTGGTTAATAGCAGGCTCCACATAGTTGAGTGACTGTTTATCAGATACGAGCGAATTCATGCATGTTCATAGTCGCATGGTATACAAAATTCTTTAGGAATAACAAGAGGAAAACTACTTTATATCTATTTAATAAAGAAAATGTAAAGTTATTAAGTGACCATTTCTCGAGAAAGAAGGTCGAAAATCTTGGTGGTATACTTTAAAGTTAAAACCGGATGTAAATATCCCTTTGTTGCATCAGAGACCCCAGTTTTTAGTATTGAGTTAAGGAAAGACATCAGCATTCATAGTATTTAAGAGAGTTTCCAATGTGATGGCTACAGTAATTAGAATCTTCAATATATAAATAAACTTGTTTCCCTTCTGGCATTAATGTGTGCTTAACGTTAATCATATTTAATTAAAATCAAGCTTTTAATGATGGTGAATTCTTCAAGTGTTATAAAACTTGAAGGGTAGAAAATGAAATGGCAAGAGAAATATAATTTTCCATTTGCTGTAGGCGCAATTGATTGTAAAGTATTAGAGCATGGGATAAGTATAATTCAAAAATTTGCATACTTTAATGTACAACCAACTTACAATTCGAAAGAGTTCACCAGCTAGATGTTTCATTTCCTAGTTCTGTACATGATGCCTGAATTTGGACACATTCTGAAATGTTTAGAATCATGGAATGGAATGAAGCTAATGCATTGTTGTTAGGCACGATTGTGAAGTTTGATTCTTCTCGTAGAAAGTTCAAAAATTTTGTTTCTCATTTTTCAATTAAACTTTGTTGTCTCCTGTTTTTATGTAGAATTTTTTTAAATCTATTTTCATAGTTGGTGTTTTGTCCAGTTTATTTCCTTTTTTATAAGGTGATGATGAACGTGAGGTTTTTTGTCTTAAAACAAGAAGGAAAACAAAATTGACAGACTACCCCACTCAGTAATAACCCAAACATTTATTCCCATTAAAACCGAGATTAGACTTACGCTTGGAGTGGGAACTCAGGAAAGTCTGGGGAACCTACTCTACTATATTCATATCACCTAATGTGGCATTAATGAAACAGATTTGAATATAAATACAAATAAACAGTGGGAAATGTTACAAATATACAAACTTAAACTTAACATATTCTCATATCTAATTTAATATGTACAAGAAAGCCACAATATACAATAATAATTTATATATAATCAAATGTAGGATATATACATATAAAACTAAACTCTGTAACCCTGAAGGACCCCGGCCTGGCAGACAGATTTTCAGTCAGGTAATGTGTGGTCAATTCTAGCTTTCCAATTCCTCATGATACTAGGTCAACACCGAACATTTTTGAGCCCCACAGGATCAAGCCTAGAACTTGTGAAGCGATTGCACTAACCATTAGACCAGCCGTGGGCTCTGTAAATATATATAATAATATACATATATTCTTCTATATTTGTATATAGGTCTTTTTTTTTAGCAAGGAGATTAACATAAAGTAGTTAAAATTTTGTTTTCTAAAGAACAAGCAGATAGTTATTTACACTTAATTCGTTACTTGTTGCTGTTAAGTTACATATAATGTACTTGAAAGTAGTTAAAGTCAGATGAATAATTGTTACATTTTAAATTACAATAACATTTTAATATACATAGAATTGGTTTGTTTTATCTGAATTAGACAATTTATGAAATAAATATAGTATGATTTTAGTAGATTTTTTTTGTTTTACAAGCTCAAAAGTATTGCATAACTGAAAGTATGTTACTTTTTTTATTTATACGTTTAATAACTTATTTGAATTATTATTTATAATTATTGATTTCATATAGATGATAAATTACTCATATTTACTACAATATAATATTACACACCCATACTGATGAACAGTCCTAACTTGATGTTACCCGTTTGTGAAATACCTATGAGTTTTTTTGTTTTTTTTAGTACTATTTTATTATAGATCACATTGGCCATGTCAAATACATTGTCATTTCTGCTTGGAAATAAATAGAAATTGTAGAACACAATAGTTCCGTATTGTTTATTTGATTATTTAAGTAATTTGCTTTTATGTAAATATTAAAGATAGACTAGAAGAAAAAAAAGATGATCACTAGAGCAGCCTACATTATCATATGGCAGCTGTGACATCACCAATGTCTAAAGCCAGCCAATGGCTCTATCATTATATATTTTACCAATTATACACTGTTATATCTAATTTCATGAAAAAAGTCATATCATTTTTATTTTCTCATTAAATTTAAGAGAACCCTTGAAAAACCAGTTTTTAGTCAAAAAAATATATATATAAAATGTTCAAACTCTAATTCTAAAGAAAGCCTGGAAAATGCTGTTTTGAATTTTACCCTCCATGTATAAAATTACCATAAAACAATAAAATACAAATGAATTGACAGACTGAAATTCACTATTCTAAAATTGTTTTTAAAGGAGTTCATAAAAGCTCAAAACATTAAGAACTGGTTTAAAAGTACACCATCTGAATACATTCCTCACTAATTAATTGACAAGTAAAATTGACATCAAGTAAGAAAAAATAAGCCAAAATAAAGTAAGCTGACTAACAAATTGTGGACGAGTTTTTATAAGAATGAACATATTAAAGATGTAAAATATTAAAATGATATAGTTTATAATAAAAAATAATGATACTGTTTATACAATTTAGTTACAACAAAGTTCATTGTCTCTCACTTTTGTGTTTTAATTTTTTTATTTATTTAATTTCTTTATTTGACTCAAATTGAAAATATAACATTAAAATATTTGCCTTATTTCTAAGTTTTTCTCTGATAAACATAATTTAAAGTCTTGATTATGCAGGAACTGTCTGTTTTAACACACAACTCTATTAGCAAGACATTTATTTTTGATACCTGTGAACATTTCTTAGCTTTAAAATATTAAATTTATTCTACAGAGTAACTTGTATAAAAAAAAGTTTAGTGATATGCTATGATTCTCTTGGAATCTGTCTTATTGAATTAATTTCTTTCTTGGTAATATTTATTTCAAATACTATACTTAAATGCCTAACTAATTGAATTTGTTTGTTAATGACTTATGACTTTGTTCAAATTGTAGGTTATTTTTCCAAAAATGTTGTTGACTTTTAATTAATTCATATTTAAATATGTTTATAATGTAATGTCAATTACCAAAATAATAATTTCAAATGTAGATGGATTCATTAAAGATAACTATTTGAATATACAGAAAGTATTGTTATAACAGTGTATAGTGGTGTTTTGTTATAACCTTTTTGAAGGAGCTTCAACTTTTAACTAGTGAAAAAGTGTTTGCACAAAATAGTTAGTACTATTAAAACTGTAATGTACTCAATATATCGTAGTAAAGTGCCTTGGAAATGTTCTCTTTCTAGAACCATAACCATTGGTTTATCTCAGTTAACCAGCTTATGGATATATCACATATATCAGGTTATAAGATATATAAATATAAGTTATTTTTACAATTCCATTGATTTTCTGATGTTTGCATGTAATTCAGTATTAAAATATTATGTTTAATACCTTAATAAACTAAATAATTGAAAAAAAAAACTATTATTTACTCAGCATAATTTTCTTGTTATGTACCCATAAACTAGATATGTAAAGAAACTAGATATATTTATATAAAAATATTTAACATTTAAATACTAGATCATCAAATGATATAGATTTGAGCTATGCAAGTTTCTTAGATAATATATTTTAACACCTTAGTGGTCATCACTAAGAACTCAGATTTATACAAAAACCTCATTTTTCATTTATGAAATGGATGTTTTTCCTTGTGATAGGTTATGTGCTAGAGTTTTTGGGCTAGTCATTTAAATGGAGAAAAACATAAAAATAAGTTTATATATGACATAAAAGCAATAATATAATGGGTGTAATCGTTTGTGGATCTTGTTGGTTAACATTTGGTTTTAATAGTAATATTTATTTGATTAATACATTGGTTTTATGGTTATTTTAATTAATCAGTTTTTGTTATATTGATTTTTGTAGTAACTAATGTTGAAATGGTTTAAATTTTCAAGAAACAGATAGCTGATTTGTAAGTTTCTAGAGGTTAAGTGTATTTTAAATTTTGATCATTTAGAACTTTTGACTCAAGTCAAAAATTAAAAATCTACCTTCGCCATGACAGTCATATTGCCAAGTTCCAATTATGTGCAAAAAATTGTGAGGATCGATCAAATCATTTTCGAGATACAGTGTTTGTTACTATTCTATTTCAACCCTCGCTCAAGGGTGTGTTCACTCTACTTCAATAAAATATGCCATTATATTGATACACTTTGTTCAGTTAACACAACAATTTAAACTATTTCAAAGTTTTTAGGGTTAAGTATAAATGGATAAATGTTTATTGGAGATAAATCAATGTCTTACTGATTATTTTTTTAAACAATGTTAACATTAATGCATTGTTACTGATGATTTTTCCTTCTCGACAAACATACCAACTCATCTATTGACATAATATGAGAATAAAAGCCGTAGTTTCTTTTGTGGCCAAGTCCCTTTGATAATCTTAACTCAATATAGGAAGTTACCTCGCTTTAATTATTCATTTCAATTTTCTATTTTCACTCTTGTACTTAGTGATATGAACTAACATATGAAATACATTAGAATAAAAGAGTTTGGTTCTAATATATATATACAATATATATATATATATATATATATATATATATATATATATATATATATATATATATATATATATTGTGAACTAATTGTGTTACAAATAAATATTGAGTTTGACTTGTGAGATAATATTATATAGAATAAAACTCGCACACAAGATCTCACAAAAATTACGTTTATTTAATCAAACGCATTTCAAGACATTATAGTTTAGTTATTGTAGCTCATGTCATGTATCACTTAAGATGGCGACTTTGTCATTGAAATGTGTTTGATTAAGTAATTATTTTGTGAGATCTTGTATTCAAGTTTTATTCTATCTAATTGTGTTACAACAAATTTTGGTTTAAGTTATTACTAAATTTACAACTTACTTTGACTTGCCATCCATGTGGTGTGAATGCATTATGAAATTTGATACTAAATTAGGATTTGAAATTCATTTAAATTCTAATGACCTCCAAGTAATCTGCACTGAATAACAATTATGCTAAATAACAAGACAAACAATATTTCATTATTACTTAATAATAATTACTTGGGCTTTGTTTTAAAATTAAAGTTACATTAATGTATTTATAATAAAATCATAGCTTTAATTATAATTTTTTCTTTCAATCTTGCATGTATCTTTTAATTTTACTAGTTTATGTTTTGAAATTAATTACCCCTATCCCCCATTAATTGGGTAACAAACATTGCTTTTTAGTGTTGAATATGGTATGTAGCAAATTAGGGATATTATTACACTAATATATTAATTTAAAATGTTTTATGGTTCTTTTTTTATATATTTTGTTGTTAAGAACTTGTTCTCTTATTTTTTCCTGCAGAATGCTTTTGTATACATCTTAACACTTGTGTAACGGAGCACTGATTTCATATTAACAATAGTTTAGAGAAAAATATGTTAAGGCTTGATGATAAAGCACTTTGCAACCATAAATCATATTTGTTTCAAATTACATTATTAATTTTGGGTCGAACCCTTACTATTATATAGGAAGCATGCTCTGTATAATAAATTAATGTCTGTGGAGTATATACTGAATGTTGTTTGCTAGGTTGCTATGTTAAATCCATTCTGTTATTCTTGTCATTTTGTGACAATGTGAAAAGTCAGATTTTAAAATAGACTCATTTAAAAGACGCGGTTAAGCCAAAGAGATAATAAATTCAAATAATAATTTAAATTTAGTAACGTCATTAATAAAAGAAAAATGGATTTTCAAGACAACAGTATGAATTATTATGTTTAATTTTAATGTAATTTAGTTTGTTTGTTATAAAATGTAAATTATTTGTATTTTACGGCAGTGCGGTAAAATGTGTGAACAGTAACCGGAAAGAACGCTTTCGGAAGTAAGAATTTGCCTCATGGCAACAGCAGTCTTAGTCCAGCGTTAGGAGTGACAGGTTGTGTTCAAAAAAGTTGAAATCAGGAGCTTGGAGGGAAAAGATGTGTTTTGTAGAGTTGAGGAAAGAAAGGACATAGTGTGATGTAATAATTTGATATGTAGTAAAATAGAAAATGTAAAGAATTTAATCGTTGGTCGATTAAGAGTGAGAGTGTGTTAAAACTCTGTTTGAACGGTTAAATTGATTAGACGTGTTCACGCGAATAGACAATAAACAATTAGCGTGTGTCATAGCAATGCGGTCGGAAAATGAACAGTTACAAATTGTAGAATGGACTAATGTATAAACAGATTTTCTTTTTATAAACATTCGTGAGGTGCAAATACAACTTCGCCACGGGCACAACGACGGCATTTTTAGGACGCTGCAGGAACATCATTGAATTATGTACAATGACTATGGTCTGGTAACTAGTGTTAAATAACACATTATATTTACTTTGTTATTGTATAGAAATTTACAATGTTTAATATCTTAACTTTTATTATATAAATTTGATATATAAAGGATAACAATTTCTTTTTATGTAAAGAAGAAATAAATGTCTGATGACTTATTTAACCTTTTTAAAGGAATTTCAATTTATTTTTATTCATAAAATCAATTTTAGTTGCAACTTAGAGTCAATTTTAAATTCAAAGAATAAAAGATCAGTTCTCCCTCTGAGAAGATAAAAAGTAATTTAACTAAGATGATAGCTATAGTTGTTTTCATGATATATGTCTCTATAACAAATGCTAATGTATAAAAACTTACTTGTCTTTAATAAATGTTTTCTTTGTAACATTTCAGTCAAAGTGTTCTCATTAAAAAACCAAAATCCACTGTAAGTACACTGTAAAAAGAACTTGCGACCCCCGAGATTTTTTTCTTTCTTTCAAATAATTAAATTCATTCTTTTTTCTAAATTGGTATGTTAAGGATACCTGGCGCCTAAAGTCGAGCAAATCAAAAAATTATCATTAATAAATAAGTAACCAAAACTTCTTTTTTAAATTATTACAAATGGCGCCGCAACTGTGGGCCTTTTTAAGTCGAAAAATACAGTGATTTTGGTAATGAGAACTCTTAAAATCAAGGTAAGGACTCTCTTTATAATAATAAGAAAGATTCTTTTTTAAAATTTTTGTGTTAAATATAAGATAAAAAATGGAGTCAGAAATTGTAAATGTTAATAATAATGATGAACAGGTAGGGTTAGAAAATCATAATTTTTTAAACAATTTAGAACCAATGGAGTATACAGAGAGTATTTTTGGAAACATAGGGCAACTACCAATAGAAATAACAAAAAGTAATGAAGAATTAGATGAACAATTCGCGCAAGATTTTCTAGATCAAGAAATAAACAGTAATAGTAATAGTAGACGTTCAAGTATGAGTAAAATTAGTAGTTCAGGTTCGGATTTTAATGGGTTTGATAGTGATGGGATTCTAAACAGTAAACAACAGTGTGAAGATATGAATAAAAAATTAGTAGAAACATCAGGGGTAGAAATAGTAGAAGAAAATTCAGATAGGGAATTAAGAGCTGAAGAGGTTAGGGTAATTGAGCAGGTTAGTGTAATTGAACAGGATAGATTAAATAGAGATGATAAAGTAATGAGAATGTTGGAAGTAATGATGAAAGAGATGAATGGTAAATTTAGTCAAAATAGTTCAGAATTAAAAGAAACAAATAATAAAATTGAACAGAATAATCTAGAATTTAAACGAGATAATGATAAAAAATTTGAATGTATAAGTAATGATATTAAACAAAGTAGATTAGAAATAAGTAATAAATTTGATCAGAATAAACTAGAAATTAATGAAAAACTAGAGAATTTTAATATTAAACTTGAACAGAATAATGTTAAACTTGATAAAATAGATAATGACCTGAAACAGAGTAAATTAGAACTAAGACAAGATAATTTAGATTTAAAAGAAGAAATGTACAAAAAATTTGAAGAGAGTAGGGCAGAATTTAAAGAATGTTATGTAAATGTAGAGCAGAGTTTAAGACAAGAAATTAAACAAACTAGGCTAGAGATAGAAAATAATTTTGATGAGAAAATTGCTAAGGTTGAAATAGATATGTCTGACAAAATATGTAGCATAGTTAAGGAAATTGATAATGTTAAATCTGAAACGGAAGTAAAGTTGTTAAGTAATCAAATAGAAGCTAAAAATAATCTAAAGGTTGTTGAAAACAAAATTTGTAAAGAAATTTTAGAGGTTAAGAGTGATGTAAACAATAGAGTAGATAAGTTTGAGATGCAGTTAGGAAAAACAGACGAAAAAATAACTTTGTTAGACTTAGAAGTAGGAAAACAGAAGAATCTAGAAAAACAAGAAATTTTAGAGTTAAAAAACAATGTAGAGGACCAGATTAATAGCCTAAATTTAAAATTCGAAGGAGAGTTTATGCAAAAAATAAGAGAGAATTTTGTCGAACAGGGTAGCATAAGTCAGGGTACTTATACGAGTGCGAATATAATTAATGAGACTATAATCCCAGAGTTTCAAAATGAAAGGTTAGAACCACATCCAAAAGTATTTATAGAAGCTATAGAGACATTTAACAAAATAAATGGGGGACAATGGAAGATAAAGCTAGGTTGTTTAAGGAAATATTTTAAAGGTGAAGCAGAGTTATGGTTTGAAGCACACAAAAATGAGTGGGGTAGTTTTGAAGAGTTTAGGGTAGCATTTCTAGATAGGTTCTGGTCTGAAGAGAAACAGGAACAACTGAAAACTAAATTATTGGTAGGAAGCTATTTTAGGGGACCGATGGAAGAAGTATTTAGATATGTGATGAGCTTATATAATAAGACACAATTTTTAGATCCGCCCATGTCTATGGATACATTTGTAAGACATATAAGTAGGAAAATGCCTGAAAAACTAGAGTTAATGATGTTGGCAGCTAGACCTAAAAATGTTAATGACCTAGAAAAGTTAATTTTAAGTTGGCAAGAAAGTCAGAAGTTGTTAGGTCCAGATAGGGCAAGACAGGGGGAAAATAGAATGAATATGGACAGACCCATGTATAAAAATTTTCAACCACAGCAATTAGGACAGGAAGGATTTCGATTTAGGGCACTACCCCATTTTCAAGAGACAAGGGGAGAGAATAGGTTTAGGGGACCTAATAATTTTACTAGATTTCCACCACCTAATATACAAAATAACAATAATAGGCCCATGTTAACAAATCAACAAAATTTCAATAGGGCAAATGGTAATGGCATGAATCAAGGGTTTAGGCCAAATTTCCAACAGAAAAGATATGATCAGGGAAATAAGGGAAATGGTAATAGACCACAGGAAAACCAAAATGGACAACAATAAATAGGGCCCGAGCATTGTTGTCTAAAAATCAAAATAGGCCTAAAATAGTAAATTCAAAAAATACAATTTCATCTATAATAACAAAAAATAATAATAACATTGATGTAGACATTAGAGAAGAATTGTTAAATGAAGAAAATTATAATAATGTAAGCATACAGCCTATAAAAGGAGAGTTAATTGAAATTGATGTGAAAATTAATAAAGAAGAATTTAAATGTTTAATTGATACAGGTTCAGAAATTACTGTTATGAATGAAGAAATTTATAAGAAACTAATTATAAATAATGATAAAATTTTGGAATTACCAGTATGTAACTTAACAATAGTAGGAGTAACAGGTGTGCGTAGCAAGAGGATTACAAAACAAGCTTTTATAGATGTAGAAATCGGAAAAGATGTAGTTGCAGTGAATTTTTTAATTGTTAGAGGTCTAAATATTGAAATGATTATAGGATGTGATTTTTTAAAACAAAAGAAGGCTCAGATTGATTTTGATGAAGAAAAGATTAAATTTAATGTAGAGGATAAAATAATTCAAACAAAGTTTAGAAAACAAATTTCGCAAGTAGAATGTTATAAATTAAAATTGTGTAGGACTAAAGCAGGAATAAATTGTTATGATGAGACAGATTTTGACTATGAAGAATTGCAAATTAATGATGTAGCTACAAATTTTTTTCAAGATTTTGATTCAAAATATTATGAAAATAACTATGAAGATGTAGAATGGACACAAATTGTAGAGAAAATTTTAGAAGAATGTAACTTAAATTTAGATAGTGAAAAACGAGAATTAAAAACTGTATTAAATGATTTTAAAGAAGTATTTTCGGATCAGCCAGGAAAAATGTTAAGTTATAAAGCTAAACTAAATGTAAAGGAAGATAGTAAATTCATAAATAAATCTTATGCAATACCACATTCAAAAAAGGAAGCTGTAGCTAAGGAAATTCAAAAAATGATAGACAATGATATAATAGAAGAGTCAAATAGCCCATTTTCGAACCCATTAGTATGTGTAATTAAGAAAGATTCGTCCATAAGACTATGTTTAGATGCTAGGCAAGCAAATCAAATAATAATACCAGATCGAGAAGCACCTGAACAGATAGATGATATATTACAAAGGTTTGAAGGAGTTAAATATATTTCTAGTATAGATTTGGTCAGTGGTTTTTGGCAGATAGAATTAGACGAACAATCTAGAAGATATGTTGCTTTTGTATTCAATGGTAGGAACTTACAGTTCAAGAGACTCCCTTTTGGTTTAAATGTTAGTACCTCATTATTTAAAAAAGGATTAAGTATGGTATTAGGGCCTGAAGTTTTAGAATTTACAACAGTATATGTAGATGATGTATGTATAGCGTCAAAATCGTTTGAAGAGCATATGAGACATTTGCGAAAGTTATTTGAAAGACTTAAAACATATAATGTAACTATTAAAATAAAAAAGTCTGTTTTTTGTAAAAAAGGTATAAAGTTTTTAGGATACAATATATCAGATATAGGAATAGAGCCAGATCAAGAAAAAATTAAAATAATACAAGATTTTCCCACACCAAAAAATATCAAACAATTACAAAGTTTTTTAGGCTTATGTAATTATTACAGGAAGTTTCAACAAAATTATGCAGAGTTAACTAGTAAATTCACACATCTTTTAGGGAATAATAACAAAATTTGGAATTGGACAGAGGAAGACAGACATACATTTGAAAGAATAAAACAGGTTTTCTTAGAAACGATAATTTTACAACACCCTAATTTCCAAGAGCCTTTCTATTTAAACACAGATGCTTCGGATAAAGCTTTAGCAGCAGTATTGTATCAAGTGGACGTAAATAATGAACATCTGGTCATTGCGTTCGCAAGCAGAACTTTACAAAATAGTGAGGTTAATTACACGGTCACAGAGAAAGAATTATTGAGTATAGTCTTCGCATGTAAAAAGTTTAGAAATTATGTGTTAGGGAACAAAACGACTATACGTTCGGACCACAAAGCTTTGACTTTTTTAAAAAACTGTAAATTAACACATGGTAGACTTCTGAGATGGATATTGTTTTTACAGGAGTATAACTTAGAAATTGAGTATTGTCCAGGGAAGGAAAATATTGTAGCAGATGTTATTTCGCGAACGGATCACAATGAAGTCATCAAGACAGGAGATGAACATTTAATTAAAATTTTTCAAACACAAATTGATAAAAATTTAGCAAAACAAGATAGAATTTTAAGAAATGCCTTTAAACGTTTAAATTTGGAACAAAGTCAAGATGAATATTGTTTAAGAATTATTAAATTATTAGAAGACCAATCTGTTAAATTTAATAAGTTAAGAGAATGTTATGTTATCTATAATGGTGTTTTATTTAAAAAGTCAAAGAAAAATGGAATTCACAAAATTTGTTTAACAAAATCTTTAATAGAAATTGTAATTAATGATTGTCATGAAAGATACGGACATATTGGTGCAGGAAAGTGTTATAAAATATTAAAAGGACTATACGAATTCCCAAATTTAGAAAAACAAATAAAATTACAAATTAGGCCATGCGATTTATGTCAAAAAACTAAAGTATCAAATATAAAAAATGAAGGATTAATGGTGAACATCTTACCCGAAAATGTGTTAGATTTGGTAGCAGTGGATTTATTTGGAGAATTACCGACTGGAAGTGGTGGGGTTAAATATATATTTGTAGTACTGGATGTTTTTTCGAAATTTATAAAATTATACACAATAAAGAGAGCAATTGGGACAGTTTTAGCAAATAAAATAATCAATGAATATGTAAAGGAAATAGGGAAACCAAAAATAATTCTAAGTGACCACGGTAGTCAGTTTCAATCACGAATTTGGAAAGAAAAATTAATAAATAATAATATTCAAGTTAGGCACACATCAGTATATCATCCTCAGTCGAATCCCAGTGAGCGTTGCATGAGAGAACTAGGTCGAATGTTTAGGACTTATGTACACAATAAACACACAAAATGGCCGCTTTATGTAAAATTTATAGAAAATTGTATGAATCAATCCATACACGAATCCATCAATGATAGTCCGTATGAAATTATGTTTAAAAAGGAGTGTCCGCGCATTTATAACCAACTATGCAAATTTCCTCCGGGAAAAATAATAGATTTTGAAGAAAAAATAGTTTTAGCGAGAAGACGTTTGAAGTTAAAGGCAAATCAGCGGAAAAAATATCATGATAAAAAACTAAAACCAACAAAATTTGAGGTAGGAGATTTAGTTTTGGTAAAAAATCACTATCTGTCATCAAATTTGAGGAGAGAAATAAGGAAATTTTTCTTATTGTATCAAGGTCCGTTTAAAGTTTTAAAAATTAAATTAGAAAATGCATATGTAATTAGTACAATAGACTCTGAAGTAATTAAAGGGACATACAATGTCACTCAATTAAGGAAATATATTTCATAAATAATTAAAGAATTGATAATAATAAATTTTAACGTTAAATAAATAATTTGATTAGAAAACAGAACATTTTAAAAAATAAATTGTGTAATATAAGAAAACTTTTAAGGCAAACTAGAATATTTGAAAATGTTAGATGAGAGGATCATTGGAGCTGCGAGATTGTTAGTAAATAACTCTGTATGTTTATGAAAGGAATAAATATTGATTTTACGTGACATAGATAAGATAGTTAGTTCGAAGCAAGGATTCAGAGTAACGTTGAAGAAATAATATTCAATATTAAGTAGGTGGATTCAATAAAATATTCAATAATGACGAGAGAAATAGAATCTAGTTGGAGCTAAAAGGTTCACTTCTTATCAGTAGACAGATATATTGCTTCATACAGCTAGGGGAGATTGTTTATTCCTTAGTCAGGTATAAATTCCTATGCATGACATTGAGACGAAATATAGGGTGTTACCAAAATGCTGTCTAGGAAAATAAAAAAACTTTTGACGTATAATCGAAAATTAACTTGCGTTTTCAAATGAAAAACTACTTAAATAAAGGATAATTGGTTTTAAATAAAGTAAATAAGAACAAAAGTAGATTACTTAAATAACTTTAATAGAATTAAAAGTAAATTTCTGAGTAAAGAATTTAGAATAAACTTTAAAAATAAAATTTTCGTTTTGAATTTGAACAATAACATCTAGAAAGGAATACATAAACAGAAAATCGACGATGCTAGTAATAAGATTGGTAAAATAAACATTATTTCAACTTCGGATGATACGATTTGGATGAAATTTTTTATGAATTTTAAAATTTTCTTCGTGTAGATGCATTTAAGGAGTACATGAACATTTAGGGAGGAGGTAGGAGTTTGTGTAGTAATAATAGAATGTTTTATTCGCAAGAATAAGGCATTCTGGGACTACATGGAGGGCGTGTTGTGGAATAGGGATGTGTTATGGGCTTTATCTTGAATTTAGTAGAGATATTGCATTCAACCATTGCACATTTCAACGTCACAACATGTTACTCTGTGTAAGAGTCCAAAGAGCAATTCGAAGTATGCACGGTATAAAGTAGGCGGTCAGAAGGACTGTGGTGGGGAAAGTAGTGAGGTAAAATGCATAATAAATAATGATGACATTATTACATGAAAAGAAATCATGTAATAAAAAATTCAGACAGATGTTGAAGGTAAATAAATTGTAGGATATATATAGAAGTGATCGATCTGTATATTTAGAAATAAACCGGACGTGACAGGAAGGGAGTTTTTATTTGGAATGAAACGAAAAGTTTTATAAAATTGTAAAAATGTTGATTAGCTGATTAGGATAGGTAATTAGATGTTAAATTGTAAATTGATAAGTTGTATGTTTGACATTGATAAATATTAAGGATTATTAGATAATATGAGATCATAAGATAGTTAATTTTAAATGATTTATGATTTGAGAATAAAAAAAAAATAATTGGTTAAAGTTGGAGAATTTATGTGAGTTTTGCCAAGACAGATAATAATTAAGTTTTTTAAGTTTTTGATGTTAAATAGTGAGTAAAGGAGGTTAAGTTTCTGTTTTTTAAAGGAAGGAGTAATAAATTAGCAATGATAAGAAAGATTTTGATGAAATTTATAAATAAAATAAATAATTAACGATTTTTAATAAATAATGTTTTGAATTTAAAACAATAGATGATTGTGAGAAGTTATCTGATAAAGATGTCTAAAGATTTTGATGAAATACGGTGTTAGCTGGGAAAACAATGTAAATTTTATTTTTTTTGAGTTTTTATATACAAGTAATAGATGATTAAGAAGATTTTAATATGAAGTAGTTTAAATGAGAGATTTTTTGAGTTTTATATGAAGATGATGACTTTACAGAATTGTTGAGTAAAGTGGTATTTAAAATGAAGTTGTTCTGTTAAGAAACTTTTATAAAGAAGGTAGTTAGGTTGCATTAATGGTAGTTTTTTAGTTTTTAAGAGGTTTTTTGAGTACTGCGATGAAATAAAGGAAATATACGACGATTTTAATGAAATAAAGGAAATATGCGACGATTTTAATGAAATAAAGGAAAAATGCGACGATTTTAAATGAAACAAGAGGAGATTTAAGGAAGTCTACGAAATACGGCGATTATTATGATTTTTGAAGGAAGCTACGTTGAAATAAGGAGATTATTTATGAAATAATATAGGTAAATAATAAGGAGTTTTTATTTTATGAAGAATTTTGTTTGGTGATTAATGCAACTTAGATTATTAAAATATGAAAGATAAGATGGAAATAATTTTAAGATAGGATACTGAGAGACAATACAATTGTAAAGAGGTAATTTTGAGATAAATAGATGAGTTTTGTAAGTAATTTTATTTTTTTTTGATGATGATGATATTATATTTTTGAATTTTAGTTGAAGAAAAGAGTTTTTGGTAATTGTAGAATCAGTAGTTAACATGTTATCCCAGCGAGACAAAGAGTAATTGAGAATTGATAAAAAATAAATAATTATTGGATTTAAACTAAAATAATATAAGATTAAAATTGAAAAGTTTAAAGTAAATTGAAGTAATGTTGAGTAATAAGTAAATAATTTTGTAATGGTGTAATGATAATGAGAAGTTTTAAATTTTAATTATATTAAGTTGAAGGAATTATTCAGATGAATATCTAGAGTCAAAGGTAGATTTTCAAAGGATGTAGAAATGTCGTCTTGGCAAAGAGGATGAGACGTAGAAAAAGTATATAGACGGCTGTCTGGGAGATAAGCTTTGAGTGACGGGATCCTGTCAACAAAAAATGTTGATGGAAAGTTTCAGCCAACGAGGTTGGAAAGGAAACTGATGATGGGTTTTATTGTATAAATAGAGATAAGACTTAGCACTAATTGATTCGTATTATTTTTTTTACAATGAGTTAATATAACGCTAACAAATTAAAATAATGAAATAGGATTTTAGCAAATAGATTTTTTAGTTTTTATAAGAAAAAGAGAATCTTTCTTAAATTAAGTATACTAGGGATACTTATTTTCTTTCATGAGGTCCTTAGCTTCTGAAATGAAATGTCTTGAACATCCATTAATATTTTTTTTCGATTTGAAATATATATATATAAAAGCTTTGTATTCCAATACCTGTATTGAAATACAAACCTTGTGGGGTTTTGTGACAATGTGAAAAGTCAGATTTTAAAATAGACTCATTTAAAAGACGCGGTTAAGCCAAAGAGATAATAAATTCAAATAATAATTTAAATTTAGTAACGTCATTAATAAAAGAAAAATGGATTTTCAAGACAACAGTATGAATTATTATGTTTAATTTTAATGTAATTTAGTTTGTTTGTTATAAAATGTAAATTATTTGTATTTTACGGCAGTGCGGTAAAATGTGTGAACAGTAACCGGAAAGAACGCTTTCGGAAGTAAGAATTTGCCTCATGGCAACAGCAGTCTTAGTCCAGCGTTAGGAGTGACAGGTTGTGTTCAAAAAAGTTGAAATCAGGAGCTTGGAGGGAAAAGATGTGTTTTGTAGAGTTGAGGAAAGAAAGGACATAGTGTGATGTAATAATTTGATATGTAGTAAAATAGAAAATGTAAAGAATTTAATCGTTGGTCGATTAAGAGTGAGAGTGTGTTAAAACTCTGTTTGAACGGTTAAATTGATTAGACGTGTTCACGCGAATAGACAATAAACAATTAGCGTGTGTCATAGCAATGCGGTCGGAAAATGAACAGTTACAAATTGTAGAATGGACTAATGTATAAACAGATTTTCTTTTTATAAACATTCGTGAGGTGCAAATACAACTTCGCCACGGGCACAACGACGGCATTTTTAGGACGCTGCAGGAACATCATTGAATTATGTACAATGACTATGGTCTGGTAACTAGTGTTAAATAACACATTATATTTACTTTGTTATTGTATAGAAATTTACAATGTTTAATATCTTAACTTTTATTATATAAATTTGATATATAAAGGATAACAATTTCTTTTTATGTAAAGAAGAAATAAATGTCTGATGACTTATTTAACCTTTTTAAAGGAATTTCAATTTATTTTTATTCATAAAATCAATTTTAGTTGCAACTTAGAGTCAATTTTAAATTCAAAGAATAAAAGATCAGTTCTCCCTCTGAGAAGATAAAAAGTAATTTAACTAAGATGATAGCTATAGTTGTTTTCATGATATATGTCTCTATAACAAATGCTAATGTATAAAAACTTACTTGTCTTTAATAAATGTTTTCTTTGTAACATTTCAGTCAAAGTGTTCTCATTAAAAAACCAAAATCCACTGTAAGTACACTGTAAAAAGAACTTGCGACCCCCGAGATTTTTTTCTTTCTTTCAAATAATTAAATTCATTCTTTTTTCTAAATTGGTATGTTAAGGATACCTGGCGCCTAAAGTCGAGCAAATCAAAAAATTATCATTAATAAATAAGTAACCAAAACTTCTTTTTTAAATTATTACAATTTGTTTTTTTTTTTTTTTTTTTTTTTTATTTTATATCCATTATAAAATCATATTTCAGAAAAATTTCAAATATTTAAACACCATCCTGGAAAATTAAAATACAGTACTCCAATAAAGTGGTTGTAATACAATGGTGTTAGGGTGTTTAATAAGTACACATACATCACACAAATACCATTGTAAAGACAGTTCCATTCCCCTGCATGCAATATCTCTTCTATCTGCATATACTAGACAGTGTAGTGTGTTACTGCTGGGTGTCACTGCCAAAATTCATCTTACTGCTTTATGCCACTAGGTAATTTGTTTCTTTACATTGTCTCACTTCATTAGCATAATAAATCAACTTCATTTGTCTTTTTTCTAACCCAATCAACCATAAGATTTGTAATTTTATTTTTGGTATTATTTTCTGGAAGTAAGAATGCAGAAGAGAGGGAAATTAAAAGAATGACAGCAACCTGCCTAGTGTGTGTTAAAATGAAACTACAATTTTATAAAATAAAAGGCTTTACATTTAATAAAAATATAGATATCCAAGGAGCTTTGACATCTGGAACACGAAATATATACATACTAACCATAGTAGGTGAATACTCTAAACTAGTAGAATGATATAAATGAATTCTTTTGAAAAGTGTAACACTTGCACTTAAAACAAAAGATCTAAATATCACACAATAGTCTTTGAAGATGCTTCACATTTCATAAGATCACTCACTACTTTGTACCACAACAAATGCTACACTCCTTGAGTGGATGTTTACTCATCCTCGTCGATCATCAAACCCAATTATTCTCTACCCGAATTGGTTAACTAACTATGCCTGATACTATACTTATGAGACAGCATAACCGTTCTAGTAAGTATGAACCAATAGTGGAAGAAATATAATTAATCAAAGCTAATCCTGAATAAGCTATTCATCACATCAATGGATAGCGTTAAAGCATTTAGCTCTGAAAGGAAACATTAGAAACCCAAAATTCTTTACCTAGATTTAATTCTAATCTCAGTGAAGCTGCAGAAGAACAAGATCAGCAGTTGCAAGATTCCAAGAAGAACAAACTACGAAATCTAACAATGAAATTCACTCTACGGATGCGCATTTTTCAAGATCAGATAGACAACCACAAAACACAACTCCATCATTCCAGTAGACATAGAACCCAAATATTTGAAAAACTATATTTTATGAATGTAAAAGGGGGAGAATGTGATAATTTAATCAAGTAGTCTATTTACAAAACAGCTGATTTTAAGATTCTTTTTAAACTACGTTGGTTAATAGTTAATACCAGTTAAGACCTTCAAATGTTTTTTTTTTCAATACATAACTTGTAGTAGTGACCTTTTTTACTGCAGCTCTTACACATTGTGTTTTTAGCAGGGCAGGTACTGCAAGAATGACAAGGACTTCCACAAAAGTAGCACTTTTGCTGTTGAACAGCTGATAAAGTAGATTTTTTGAGATGATGTAAATTCACGAGCTAAATTAGTAATAGAATTTATTGAATTATGTATGAAATTTGAATTATAACACAGAATTCTTTTGTGTCATTTCTAGTGCACAAGATTGATTTATAACATCGTGTAGCTGTAGAGTTTATTTTCTAACGGGCGTTGTTGGATAAGTGGTTAATACAATCCATTGATGAACGTATTTCTAATGTAATCATATTTTATACAATTAGCTTTGAACATAAAATCCTTATTTAATCATTCGAACATTTATAGATATTGATCAATGGACTTGTTAGGTTCCTGTTTACGAGTACCCAAAATGTCTTGCAAAACTTCATTTTTCGGCTTTATGTAAATTTCACTTAGAGTACTATTTGCCTCTTCATATGTAGTAAATTCACTTATAAATGCATATACAGTATGTGATACAAAATTAATAAGAACTCTCAATGAGTCGTCTTTTTTTACTTTGGCAATATCAACAAAGTATTAATCAATGTATTCTTTGGAAGTAGTATGTGAGTCTGGACTAATACCAACCCTTTCAGATTACAATAAAGATTTTATAGTTTCATCCTTAGTCTTGTTAAATAAATTGTAGTAAATAAAATACTTTTTTCAAATCAACACTAACCCTTTATTTAACAAAACTTGTAGTTAATAAAAGTTTGGAATAAGTACATTAAAAAAGATGATTTGAATGTATTAACTAACATTGTTTTAAAAGAATCCTAAAATTAGCTGTTTTGTAATTACCTTTCATAAATTTTGGGTAGTATTTGACACTTTAGAGTACTCCAAATAATACAATTGTTTTTATTATATAAACAATTTTTATAAATCTGAAAGTTTTAAAGGTATGTAAGAAAGAGTGTCATAGTGTTTAATAGAAGTATGTTTATAAATTGTTATTCTTGGAACATTCAAAATTAAATTAAGTCAAACTTGAAAAACAAATCATTGTAACGAGTGGAACTAAAGTTGAGAGTTATGAAAATTATGCCACTGCCTGTGACGTCACTTACAAAATATAATTATATATGTACTTTTAAAAAAATGATCGATTCATTAAAATATTTTTATTTTATCACTGTCAAATTACTCAATCTTGAATTATTTTCATAATATTTCTGTTTTTTTTAGGGTCTAAAAGGTTTGTATATTTTTTATTTGCCTTTTAGAACAGTAGGCCTACATAGTTGTGTAAGATGCATCTAGGTAAAGGGAAAAAATCAGGAAACAGTTATTAAAAGTTAGCTAAAAAGAGCAAACACCATTAAAACTGTTAAAAATCATTATCACAAACAAAAAATCTTAACACATATCTTCTTACACATGTCAGGTACTTTATGCACACCATGTCTGAAGGATTTTTATAATAAAATTGCAATTCAAGTATCCTCTATATTGCCACGAGACAAATTAAATCTCATCTAACAAAACAAAACTATTATTATTATTCAAAACAAAAAAGATTTTGTCTTTAAATTGTAGTTGTTCCCAATTTTGAAAATTTTCACAACTATTTCTACCAATTGAGAAAGTGAACATTGTTTACGAAATATTTCAGAACTTTAGTGTTTTTGTGTGTGTTTTCTTACTTGTATACTATTAGGTAATACCAAGGACCACTTTTCAAAGTAACCTGTGGTCTCCTGTCCCTACAAAATCTAATACAACTATTTTTGATTTAATCAAACACAAATTATTTTCCTTTTTATATTTTCATATTACAGTTTTTAGTACATACCTAAGTAAAGTTGTTCTTTCATTTAAATTTAAATTTATACATTACTTAATTCATCTTGAGAATAACACACTTTACTGTTTTTCAATTAGTTTAGTGTACCATTTTTTGAAATTCATCTCTTCAAAACATGTTTTTCTACTTCAGATCTTTTAACAAGACTGCTTGATAATGTTCTATGCTGGCGGATACTAATTCATCCTTTTACGGATACTCAAGTCTGTTGCCATCTATATTTTCATTTTCTTACAACTATATCTAGCTATAAAAAACACTGCACAAAGTTAAGGACTCATTTAGTTTCCTATAATGTCTCAGCTATGGTCACTCTGACATATAAATTAACTTAAACTTATACACTTGATTCTTGATAAACGTTTCCACTGTCAGTTAAGGTCTAAGATTATTTACCAAATTTCAAACTCAAATGACTTATGATTTTTAACAACATCAATTAGTCTTTTCTTAAAGTTTATTTTTCAAGTCATTTTTTAAGATTTTGTTTTAAAACATCTCTTTTTAAAGTCTTTATACAAGTTACCTTTTAGATTTACAATTCATTTTAAAATGTAAACCTAGCCTATTTATGCTTAACCTGTCTTGGTATCCTAATAAGATCCTAGTTTTTATCAATTTGAAAGGTCGTATGCTTATAACTTATAGCCAATAACCATGAGGGAATTTTAAAAAATAATAACATTCTGCTCACTATTTCAATACGGTGATCATTTAAACTATGTTATCATTGGATGAAGAACAGTACCTAATACAAAAACATTTAATGGATTTCAAATAAAGAATTAAAACTGTAATGACCAGAATTATTATCATGTATTTGTAAGTAAGTGATTCATCATCGTACTCTCATTTGATCATTTTTATTCTGTACATTTTAAATTATGCTGCTTATTATTTATTTTATTGAATATGAATTTGGATTTTAAGTAGCTTGTAGAGTACGATTTCCAAAGTTTTTGTGTATGTTGGTTGTGTATGGGTTTTGGTTGATGTGTAGTTTGGAAATGTATAATACTGGTATATTTATATCTATTTGCACATTGGAAATTTATTTTTGCACTAATCCTCTACATTTCAAATTCTATTAGTAATTTCTTCTACTTTATTAAATGAGCACATTGCAGCATTTAGTAAAAGCATATATTTTATTCATAATCTTTAATTTTTTAAGTATTTTCAATTGACACTAATTACAATAAAACCGTAATACCTCAAGTTTTAATATTTAATCCTATATATAAGGCCCTAAGTTTGTCCGAGTATTATGTATTAATCCTAAGTTTGTCCGAGTTGTGTAAACATTTGTAATAATAATAATGGGAACAACAGAAGGAATTGTTTTGTTCGTTGTTGAGTTATAAAATTTATAAATTGTTTAATTTGATTAACATCACACAATATCAGTTATTTTAAAAAATAAATGATTATTTATAAAGCCAAATTAAATAAAATAATGATGAGGACTAGTGCTGAGCCTTGTGGAAACCAAATATAAATAAGGAAATCAGGGATAATTGTTTATAATCATCTTTCCTATCAGATAAAAACAGATTTACTACAATGCAGTTATGATAGAAAGCCAATAAAATGGAAGTTTTTATAAAATGGTACCTCACCCCTAAGATCCTTCAAGTAAGGAGGAGGGTCATACTGGCTTATACTTCCTGTCTACCTTCGCCCATCTAGTGGAATAGTCCCTCTTTTATTTTCCGTCCATTAATATGTTATTAAAGTTTAATTTTTATATGTTTTTGTTATTTTAAATTGAAGTTTTTATTTTAACAATTATCAATTATAAACAACTACATAAAAAGCTCAATCACAATGTGTAGTATAATTCTACAGTTTATTGAGTCTTGCCGGTTGATTTTCATCAGTTACAACATTACTAGATAGCTTAACACAAACTAAAGAAAAATGTTGAAAAGGAGCAATTTATTCATATTAGGAAAATACCATTTACATACAAAATAACTTCAGTTAAAAGATTAGAAAGGGGTGCGGGCATAATGCCTAGACAAATGTTGAAAGCAAAGGGAATTGTGAAAAATTTTACCTGATCGTTCAAATCTAAACAGTCATCTTTACGAAATAATCTCTTAATTTTTTTAATTTCCTACTTTTTGCATTGACATGGATATCTTAAAATTAATATTAGAATAAAAATCTGATACTACTTAATTTTCTAAATGGTTAGAAAAACTATGAATCATTATAATCCAACCGCCAACTACTTTGTTGTTCTATCAAACTACAATTGAAATTACACCCTATTTGACCTACATAAACTCCATTTCAAATATTACATGTTATTTTATAAACAGCACTTTGTTGTGTTATGTTTAAAATTCTCAACATTTTCCCTAAATTATTCTTACAATAAAAAGCTGTTTAATACAAGTAAGTGAGTTCTTTACAAAAATTGTTATTGGACATAGGAATGTAAACAAGATGATGCAACATACTGTGCTGTAGAGAGAGACTAATTTGATACTAAATAGATATTGTGATATAGCATGCCTAATAATGTTAGTAAACGTAGGACATAAATAATAATAATGTTGAACTTTTGATTATCATCTTCAATTTTTATAGAGATATATAAAATAGATTTGATTAATTGATACCTTATTAATAGAATTTAAAAAGTTTAACAATAATTTAAGCTTTTTATAAATAAAATCAGATCTTTCAAATAAACATTAGTCGTCTATATATTTAGCCTTAAAAGGGTTTTTACAGTTAAAAACTGTTGATTCAGATTTGTCCAATGAAAATCTTGGCAAGCAATGGAGATAAGGGGGGTTGATTTCCAGTCCTAGCTCTTCAGCTTCTTCCACTAGCTCCTACAAAGCTATTTGCAGTGAATGCATTCATTGCAATCACTGCCACATCATCAGCTAATCCTATTACCTGTGCAAATCTGTTATGAATTTTATCATCCAGATTAGTAGCATATTTTCTTACACCCGTTTCAAGGTTATGTTGAATAACACAGCAAACCTAATGTAAAAGATAACTTGCTTTAAATTGCCATTTACTTGAAATAATGAATAACACAGAATTGAAAACATGATCATCTAACCAGTTATAATTAATAATTACATTGAATTAATTCAAAACAATATTTATTAGTCCTACCGTAATTTTTGGTGTTACATAAACAAAAAGTGTTAATTGTCAAAATGAAGGAACGAAATAGTTTACAATATGTGAGCCTAAATGAAAATGCAATTCAGTGTTATAACTATTTGGTTGTTTTTACTATATTGTAAGACTGAATATGAATTGAAAGCTTTACAAACATTGCTCAGTAAACCATGAATTATTTAATCTTCAGGTTTTCACCAAGACATCTTGATAATAGTCAACATTTACAAAAATAATTATTTTATTTTATTAAATGTGTTATATTAAATACTTATTTTCGTAGTATGTTTACCTAGTTTTGAAAATGATTGTTTGCTGCAAGCTTACTTTATAGTTTAATTCATTTTCCCCTTATAGTTTAATAGTGAAAAACGTTGCAGTCATCATCACTCTAAAAAATAGTATAAAATATAGACGCCTTAGCCCTCAAATAATTTAATAGGCCAGGGTCGAATGAGAACAAGAGTTTGTCAAGAGAGACCTGATAGGTGAAAGTGAGGGATCTGCTCAAAACTAGATAACGATCCAGCTAGAGCACCTTGAGATTGCCATAACTCATACTCATTACAAGTGACTCCCTGGTTTGGTTATAAAAGTCAATATAAATTTTTATTTCTGAAATTAACAGAGAATTTTAATTTTAATAAAATATAATTTAACCTAGGCTTTTTCTAGTTTTTATCTGCTCATATTTTATGTTCACTTTTTATTTTTAACTTTTTTCAAAATTTGTTACTCTTATTATTTGCAAAACAGTTACTTTAATGCTGTAAACGTTATATAATTTCAATATAATCTGTTAATCTGTAATTTCAAATGATACTATATTTCTTTTTTGTCACTAATTACACAACTTGAGGTATTACTGTACTATTGTTAAATACAGATTTGATAATCACTTTATTTTCTCTAGTTTTGTTTCTTATTTTAATTTTATTCTAACCACATTCTTCTTACTACTGTTATTGTTTTTCCCAGATTTAGTTTTATAATGTTTTAAATTACACTGTATTACAGTTATCATTATTTAGACTATAATACAATTTAAATTATTTTTGACATTTAAATTCCAGTTAGTAGTTTTTACTCATAGTCAAAATAATCTAAGCAATTTAAAATTTTAGTCTATGTAGTGTTTCCATCCTGCAAATAGTATCCTATAAACGCCATAAGATCTGCTTCTTTAGAATTAGAGTTTGTTTACCATGCATAAATAGCCTATTGTTTGTCTTTATGCACAAAAAATAAAGGAACAATTTCACAAACATTATTTTAGTATTAGGTATATTCGTTATTTATATTCTGATATTCTGACAATCTATAAAGTATTGATTCCTTTCATTGTAGTTTGTAAATCAAACTTACAAATTTTAGTAAGTTTATCTTACCAAGTACAACTTACATTAGTAAGATAAATTTATGTTATATAGCTTCAGTTTGTAAGAAAAATATTACAATACAACACTTTGAAAGTATTAATACAAAATAGGAAGAACACTGTCAACAGTAAAATGGTAGAAAGCTTTCTCTGTTAGAAAAATTACTCCATGGTACTAACTTTAATTTGTATATCACAAAAGTTGTGTCATACCATATTTGTAGTAATTAAGTTTCAAAAAAGTAGTATAATAATTAGTTCTACCAACCCCTTCTCCCCAAATAATGTAGCAGTGTTTTGAATAGGAATATCAAATGTATTAATCCAACAAACTTGGTCACCTCTTCTTTATTTAAAAAAATAAATAAAATCTATTTTTTTATTTTGATATCTACACAATTATGAAAGTGTTCATGATTAGAACAGAACCAATGCATGCTTTCTTCCTTACATACAAATTCTATTCTCAGCCAGTTGTGAAAATGTTCATCAGTTTTACAATTGTTTCTTGGTCGATTTTGGTAGCACTCCATGGTTCTTAGGACACTTAACTTAAATAAAGTTATTAGTTTTCATCAAATATGAACCAGACATGATCTAAGCAAAAAGTAACAATTTATAACTCTTCTTCACAATTACTAACCTTAAATAACCAAATCACTTTTTGGATGTTTCATTGACTAAGTCATCATCTTCAGCTGCTACATGCACACAAACCCTGCTGTCAGCTTAGGATGAATGTAACAGCTGAGGATGATGCCATTGAAACGTCTTGTGTTCCATAAATAAAGTGTTTTTTTTTTGTGGGAAATTGTGTTTTCATTCATTTGGTTATTGGAGTTTCCACAAGTGTAGATCATTATAGATGAATTATAGCTTGTAAATAATTTGTATTGGAAAAGATATAAAACATTTTTTTAAGATGATTTCTGATATGATTTACTTATTAAAAAATTATTTTTATTTATATGAGATTATAAAATTAGTCCTTTTTAAAGTTATCTATTATGATTAGGTTCAAATTTATAGTTTGTTTCATTAAACTCTATAAACAGTACAAACATTTCAGTTTGTATAGAAATTTATTTATTATACATACATTACATTATAAACCTTCATAGCAAAATTAAAAGATAAGGGGGAAAATGATTTAGCAAAAAGGAAAGTAATTTTAAAGTCACGATTGTTACCCATTTTGTAACATAGCTGTTGCAGTAAACATAAGGTGCTTAGCGTAATTGTAAACTTACTATAAAACACAACTGCTTCATTTCAGTTAAACACTTCATACTTTTATTTTGTGGATGTTCGACTTGGGAAAACTAACTAATTCCACACGTGCAATAGCCATTCTTCTTTACATCGAATAATATTTCCATTCAGTTAATTGCACAAAATTTAAGATATAATGGACAGATGATTATGTAAAACATTTTGACTACTAGTTAATTTAAAGTTTATACTTTTTATTTAATAATATACTCAAAAAACAATCTAAAACTAGTATTATTTTTAAACTATAAAAATTAGGTTTTAAAATAATAGAAATATTTTCTTAAGCTTCACTTTTAAACCATTATATTGTTTTCAATACATGAAGGGATTTTTTTTTTATGATGGTTAATAAATGTAGAAGCAATTGTAATAGTGTTTTGTCAGGTAGATTCAGACAATAATGTATTTGAAATTGTTCCTTGACTGGTATGCATGGGGTTGTTAGTTGTGTGGGCTGCCACCAGAGTGTCTGGTTGTTTCTAGGATGAAGCGGTGGAAGGTGCACTGAGAGAAATTGGCCTGCTGTAGACATCCATTCAGCTTCAGCTTGCTTCCTGCTTCACTACTTCTATCCACTTCTACACCTACCTACCACGTAGAGTTGTTATACCACATATTTTAAAAACACTGAATGATTCTTTTATTTAAAATCCATAGTGCAAACCATACTTTATTTGAATATGTCAACAAATAGATTCAGATTACTTTTTAATATTATTTAAATGTATTTTAAAATATGTAAGTAGTACTTAACTAGCTTTATCAGTGCAGATCATCTTAGCTATTGGTTAATTGTGCATTACCTAACCTCAATTTGAGTTGGTGTCCAATGAATATATTGTATATTTTATGAATATATTGTTATTCATTCTATACTGAACATATAGTTGTTCAGATTTTGTAAATTAGTTGTTGGAGTATTGCCTTTATGAAATGTAGCAATATCAAAAAGTTGTGACTTAAATGTAAATAAATTAAAGAGAATACTTTGTTTATTTGGATACATTCTTCTGACATTTCTAGTATTGTCTTAACTGTTGCTGCAATTCTTGCAGAAAGGTATCAGCAGAAGTTAAAATAATGCTTAGAGTGGCAAAAAAATCTACTCAAATCAATTATATACGTCCTAGCAGAAGTATAGATTATCATAATAAGAATACTCTAGTTTAAATTGCAAACATATATAGGGCTTTAAGAATTGAATAATATAAAATATATTATTTTGCCATTATCTTTATATTGTTATACTTTTAGAATTAAATTTTTAAAGTTTTTTTTTTTTTAACCAGTTTAATTAAATACTACCATTTATAACTACAGCTTCTTTCATTATTATTAAGCCGACAAAACTGAATAACTTTTGTGAGTAAAACAAGTTCAAGTTTTCAAACAAAAAACACTTTGTAACAATAACGTTTGAATTTTAGTGAACTGATGTTCTGGTTCAAAGCTCTGTGCAAATATGCCTGAAATATATTGGAAAGAGAATTAATTTGAATTCAAATGTATCTTAATTATTGTATTGTTTAATTATTTAATGGTAAATTTATAAATTCCAACAGTCTTGTGTCATAGCTGTAAATATTAAAATCATTAATCCTGATATATACAGTAGAAGATCTGTTAACTGAAACAAAAGAGGGAAAGGCAGCTTCAGATAACCAAAATTTCGGATAATAATAAAGATGTCATTATATAAATTTCGAGTTAAAATAACTTAAAACAATATTCAATATTATCATGAGATTTTGATAAAAAATCAAACTATTTTCATAAATCCTTTTAAATACTAGTTTTATGATTTTTTTTTTTTTTTTTTTTTTTTTAATAAAATCGTCTATTTTGGGATTTTTCTTTTCACATTGCTTCTGATCGTTTGACGAACCATAACACCATCTGAAAATATGAATAAAACCCTGTGAGCAAAAATGTGTATTTCTTATATATAGCCTAATTTAATGGTCTAACCTAAGATAAGAAAGAAGAAAAATTCTTACCTATAAAGCATTGAAGATCTCGTCAGCAGTGTCATCGTGATCAATTAAAATTCTGTCAAAATGTTTGTTAACATTTTCACAGATTTCATTTTTTTCCTTTTTTTCCCAGAACCAGTAAACAATGTGTTTTATGTTAATTATTTTCAGGATTTCGGGGATACTTTTTGATTTGCTTCTTGTTTTAGAAATCTCTAAAACACTTCATCGGCAGCTGACTGGCATTCAAACACAAGACTGGCTCAAACTGACTTGTTACCATATTGATAGTCTATGATGACTTGTTAAATTTGTTTGTGCATCATCAATAATTAAAACTGTCTTTCTGGGTAGATTTTTCGACTTCAATAAAGACTTAACACTAGGGACAAATTCATATTGTTAAGCCATTCAGTGAACAAGCCTGTAAACATCCAGGAACTATTTGGGTTTTAGTAATTGACAGCATTTTCAATAATATCTCTCAAAACCTTGGATTTTTTAGACTTTCCTATGCACATAGGCTGCAGTCAATGAGTTCCTATAACATTATTACAAAACAAAAAATTGTCATAATAATTAATTATTAAATAATTATTTCAAGTGAAAAATATATGACCTAGACTGGGAATTGAACTCAGGACCTTGGGCTTTACATGCCAATGAGTTACCAACTGAGTTATCCTTAGACACTTCCTAACATAGGTCATATATTCAATTCCCAATCTAGGTCGTATATTTTTCACTTGAAATAATGATTTAATCAATAATACTAGCTTGTTAAAATAATGTATAAGCATTAAAATCAATAAATTATGTCATTCTTTATTTGTTCATTTTGTGTCCAGCAGCACTCTTTTTATCCCTTGAGGCAAGTGACTTTTTGGCAACTTTAAAAATTTAATCTAGTCTCGCCTGCATTATAAAACTAATCTTTGGTGTATCGTTGCAAAAATTCTCCATTTTTCTTTTAAAATTCTCCACAGCAATGGCGCCAGTAGATAACTTTTTCCTACACACATTCACTTTAAGTATACCATACCTATTTTTCCACATTTCCAGCCATATGAAATACTGACTTTAAACCTTTCACTTGCCTTGCCCGTCATTGTGGATAACATCTTGACCTTTTCTTGAATAATTCGTCCAATTAATGCCATTCCCTTTTCACTTTCTTGTGTAAACCATAAAAACACAGCCACATTTACTTTCTTGTCTTGACACATATTCATTGTTTGCTCTTTGAACTTATTGTTTATCTTAACCTAATCAAAAATACCAACATCAAAGTCTCTGCTGCTACAGTTAGCAAAATCTCGCTATTTTTAGTCTTAACAGGCTATAATTGTTCTTCAGTCGTTATCATGACCTGTTTCCAGTTTATTGACACAATAAACAATTTATAATGTTCAGTTCACACAAGCCACAACACTAAGTCACCATTGTATGGACAGTTACTGAGAGTACGATATGAACTACGGAAACAAACTGATGACAGATTGAAAGACAGGTGACCACACAATAAGCAGGAAGATCAAAGACCATGTACATCTGATACTTACATCCTTTGTCTACGAGGTGGTTAACTGATGGGTAACACTCACAGCTAGCTTTTAATCTCAATCTACTTTTTTCAATAAACTTATTTATTACATTGATTTTCATTTTATATCCAGAAAAGAAATATATGTATTGTAAAAATTAGGGAGAAATATTTTGGTCAGTTATTTCAGTTAAAAGTGTTTGGGTTAATTGAAGTTCTACTGTATACATAATATGTTGACTTGATCTTAGAAACAGAATTATGTAATAAACATGTTGCATTTAATTTTTTTTTTTTTTTTTATCAATACATTAACAGGACTCAATAAAAGCAGTGATTCTCTAAAATAAATTTCTTTCGGAATAATTTTGTAAAATCCTATATTTGAAATAATACGATGTTTTTAAACATTTTTGTTGTTTTCACCTCACCATTTTCTATTTAAATATTAGAATCATTCAGTTTTATGTCAGTAGTAGTTATTAATGTTATATTATTGTCAAAAATATATAAGTATAATTGTCTTAATATTCTCTAAGTAAAACTATATTACAGGTTTTATTATTGAAGTACTCTAATAATTTTAGGCTGTTACAATACCTTCCATTATATATTTATTTTTTGTGATTTTAAACAATTAGATGTTTTAATAATTCGTGATGTGGTTATTTGGTTATTTATTTTTAAGTTTTATATTAAACCTTTAGATTTTTTTTCTGTTGTTCACATTTAAATTAAATCAGTCTAAAACTGAAAAGAATGTATAAGTAGTATTTATAGAAAATAGGCTTTTACACATTTATATGTTTTCTATTCAAATGTTTTGTGTCCAAATTAACATTCTTAACATATTGTAAATCTGAGACTAACATTTTATGTTCCACATTAAACAATTATTTTTTAAACTATATAACAATATTTAACCTCATTATGTAAATATTGCCACACACTTGTAATAAAACTGTATCAATCAAATTGCATTGATTTTTTAAATTGATAGGTATACAACAATAAAGTTAACTTGTCAAAATGTTCTGAGTGTGTGTATATATATATAATATTGCTTATATCTAGCTCACAAATCTCTGACCTTATTAATCAAGAAAGTAGTATAATGGGAATATTACTGAACTAGATTTCCAGTAGCAATTGAAATCTCGTAATATGAGATCATCTCATGTGTAACAAATCGCTGCATAGATTGGTTATGGTTTTTAAGGTGATCTCTGAAGATGTTGTTAATGTAAGCAAACCTACACTGTTTCTTGCATAGTTTTGATCTTTGATTTAATTATGATAGTTAAACTTATCTTATAATACTGAAGTTTTTGGTCAAAGATACATAAATAAAAATGTATGTCATATTCAGATTCAGTAAACAGAAAAAGGATAAATTACTAAAGAACAAAAATTTTGTTTGTTGAACAAGTGTCATTGTGTGCTTTTTGTCATTCTATGATACATTCAAATCATGTTGACATTAATATAATGTATATTTTCATCCAATTTTTTATATTTTCTAGAATTGTTCGTATAAAAAAAAATATATATATATATATATATATATATATATATATATATATATAACGATATGAAGCCTTTTTTATTTGGGCTCTTTAGTGCAAAATTAGAATTATTGAAAAACATAGTATTGAAAAAGCCTCAAAAATCAGTTCAGACAATTAGAGACAAGAGACAATCCAAAAGTTACTTTTTTGGTGCCTAAATTCAACAAACAAACTTTGTAATACATAATTAGATCACAGAAAGAGAAGAATGGTGAATATCAGTTTAACCATTTGGTCCCTTAAGACAATATGTCACGACATGTACTGATTTTATAGAAACAAAAACATTTATTTTAAAATTTTTATTGCCCAGTAGGAACATGAAATGCAAGTTTTTTACATACAATAGAAGTGTAAATAAATATTGTTACATCAGTGTTTGTTAAAAATTAATTATTCTAACAAACGAATATACCATAGTTAATATCCTTACTTTTTTCATATTTATAATGTGTGTAGTATTGTTTACTTTTATTGACATTCTCTTCAATCTAAAGTATTTGATTATATTTTTATTCAAATATTTTCAAAGCACTTTTTTTTTCGATTCACTCCTTTAGCTTTTGAAGAATCTCCTGATTGAAAATATTTCATCAAAAATAATCATATGTGTTTCTTTTATTGGTGTAAGTAATGTTTTACTCCTAATTCAAATAAAGTTTCCCTCTCTCGTACATACACATACATTTCTGTTTAGTTAAATAAACTTTTGAGTTTAAATTTATTTAACTTATTTTTATACTGATCCTTATTTTTATAATTACCAGTACTTTATGTTTGTATGAATCTCATTTTTATACTCATCTTATTTTTTCTAAGTTACTATTTTAAATATTTTTTTTTTAAATTTAATGTTTGTTAATGTTGAATTTTATATTTATTCTGTTATTACTTTTATTTACTTTCCATTCAAATTGTAGCTGTGATTTGGTTTTGACAGTTATTAAAAATGATTTTACCCCCTTTATCTTACAAAATGTTTAGATTATTTGACCCAAAATTTTGATGGAAATGTTGGACTATTTTATTGACTATAAATATGGTCTTATTTCCAAATCAGATTTCTTTATGAAACTTTTTGTTTTTTAAATTATTTATTTACTTCAATATATTCTTCATTCAAATGAAATTAAAATATCCTTAAAAGTCTAAACCTTTTCATCTTGAAATAGAGGGGAATAAATGTATAGGTTTATAAAACTAAGTAGACTATTAGATTAAGTTAGGAATAAGCTTTTAAACAAATAATTTTACACTAGCTTTCATCCAAATATACATCAATTTTATGGCTTAGTGGGCTAGTAATATATTATATCATTGGAAATAATACTTTATATTTAACATAATATTTACAAAATTACTGTACACAGAAAGAATACATATAGGTTATAACATAATATTGATAACAAATTTATAATTGTCATTGAATCAGAAAGCAAAACTGATTCATTACAAAGTAACTTAAATTAGAAAAATTTTTAGTGACTTTAAACCTCTTACATTCTTTAAAGAATAACTAAATATATTTTCATATTAGTGCTCGAGGCCTTATTATTAAATACGAGCCATAGTGGCTGAACACTAACATCTTTCTTAATGTGTATATTATTGATATTGATACACATTTTATTTATATACTTATCGGTGCATATATTCAATATATGCTGGGTGATCTAGACCTAGTGTTAAAAAATTGTTTGGGTGATAGAACAAGATAAATGTGACTCAAATACACAATTTAAAAAATTCTATTTCACACACCCACTTAAAGAGAAATTATTTCGATTTTTTTCAAAGAAACTATTCATTTACCCCAAAATGTAGAAATTCTGTGATATTTTAATACATTCCTCAAACTTTAACATTCCCATCATATTTTACATTAAATTTCAAGTAAGGATGTATAGCTTTTGATGAGCCTGGATCTGCAGAATCACTAGTTAAATTGATTAGAACTGTAAAGTTATTATTTTCTTTAAAAAATAAAAGAAAAACCTTACACACACAATTCTTTTTTTAAAATTGCTAGAGAGTAGCAAATGCTATAAAAAGTGCTTCAGAATCTAAACTTTCAGAAGATATGATACAACATTTTATTCGTTACCATTTAATTACAGTTATGCGAGTTTGAATAATGTAAAACGTGGTTTGAGGAAAATAATAATTCAACTCTATCAAACTAAAAAGACACACATGAAGATTTTTATTATTATAGCTATAACATAATTTTACAATTAATGTTGTACCTATACAAGTACAATACAAAATCATAAAATATTACACTACTTTACAGCTTCATTTCAGTTTATTTTCGAAATGTCCTCCGTTCTCAATTATAAGCAGGCTCTGGCTCTCTTTCGCATTGCTCCAACAATCACTTTATGGCTTACCTTTTCCCTAATTTTCTGTGTTGCACCTTGGATCCGGTTTATAAGTTCATCTTCGCTATTTACAGGAGTTGTGTACACCTCAAACTTCATAAATCCCCACATATAAACGTCCATCAGATTCAGATCGGGAGATCTTGCAGGCCAAGGTACAGAACCTCCTCGGCCTATCGAAGTTGGGTAGTTAGCATTCAGCAAATCTCGGCCATCTTTGTAAAGTGAGGAGGTGCACCATCTTGTTGATAAACTTCCCTGAAAAATGTTAGGTCCCAAGAAACAATCTCCAATCACAGCTGCCCAAACGTTTATGCCAAATCTTCTTTGAAATGACATTTCTCTTGCTGTTTTCAGTATCCCACATGTGAATGGTGAATGCATCTAGTTTTGTAAAAAGAGCTTCGTCTGTCCATAAAGACGATTTTTTTTAAAAGATATATTGTTCAATATCAGAATTTAGTAGATAGCGACAGAAATCTCGTCTAGCAGCATAAACATTACATTCAAGGCCTTGAACTTTTGTGAAATGGTAAGGGTAGAATAATTTATGTTTGTGTAAAACAGTCAAAACTGTACTTTTACTCACGGCAGTTTCATCTGGAAGTTTCCTGCAACTAATCTCCGGTTCTTCCCTAACTTGGTCCAGAATTTGCTCTTCAACGTACACATCCACAGGTACTGCACCCAACTCGTTTCGCTCCTTGTACACAGATCCACGTTCTACCAAACACTGATGCAACCGCGTAAACACTTGTGTACAGGTAACACCCCGACCAGGGTAGCGAATGGCGTACTCCCTTTGAGCCGCACTCATGTTACTATTACAGAAAATACAAAATGCATTTCTGCATATTCCTGATTTGAAAACGACATCTATGAGATCACTGCTAAAGAGTAAATGACCAAAATCCACAAAAACTACTTTATCCAAACAAAACATACTTTATCTCATGATAAGGTTGGCTATAATTATTAGATATTAGAAGTTCTTTCAGGTATCCTTGCATGATGATTTAAACATAATATTTACTGTCCTTAAATTAATTATTTTTTTAGAGAAAATGTGGATGTCATTGAACTATTTATGTTAGTTTAAGTAGTAATTTTTTTTTATGTATCTAAAAGCCGTTGCTTTTAGCTAGGGTAATTTTGGTCAAACCATGTTTTACACTATTCAAACTCACATAACTCTATTTAAATTGTAACGAATAAAATGATGTGCCCTATCTTCTGAAAGTTTAGATTTTGAAGCACTTTTTATAACATTTGCTACTCTCTAGCAATTGTTTTAAAGCATTGTGTGTGTAAGGTTTTTCTTTTATTTTTTAAAGAAAATGATAACTTCACAGTTCAAATCAATTTAATTAGTGTTTCTGTAGATTCAGGCTCTTCAAAAGGTATACATTGTTACTTGAAATTTAATGCAGAATATTATGGGAATGTTAAAGTTTGAGGAATGTATTAAAATATCACGGAATTTCTACATATTTGGGTAAATGTATAGTTTCTTTGAAAAAAATCGAAATAATTTCTTTTTAAGTAGGTGTGTGAAATAGAATTTTTTAAATTGTATGTTTGAGTCACATTTATCTAGTTCTATCACCCAACAAAAAAATTTAACACTAGGTCTAGACCATCCTGTATATGCACTAGACATCTTGGGACATGTCTAACTTCTAGTTTTGGTTTACCTAGACAATCATTTCAACATTATGTCATGTAATAACTTCAGATCCTTAACAACGTTTATATTGAGATATTAAAATTGAGTTTTAAATAATTTGGAAAGGTAATTAGATTATGAAAATATAAAAATTTTAATATTGTAGATACATATCTAACACATGTTTAATAAAATGGAGGAACAATTTTGTGATTTTATAATTTATAACATTCCGATTTAATATTACAATTTTGAAACATTTTGTAGTTAAAGTACAGAATTTATAAATAATATTTGATCCAACCATTAGTCTCAACTAAAACTAGTGATGTCTGACTACTAAACTTTTTGGAACATTCTATCTGTATATATACACTGCAGCATCTATGAATTAACTTCATAGTGCAGAACACTATAGTATTACTAGATATACAAAATATCATATGAGTACAAAATATATTCACACTACACAAATTTCTCAATATTTTTAATATATATATTTTGTTGTTTTTTTTTATTTTGCTTGATTAAAAAATGTATCAAATAAATATTAATATCAATTTGTATAAATAATTTGTACAATATGTGGTAAGATTATCAATTTATATGTTTGTTTGTAATTTAATAAAGATTTTCTGAATCATTGTTATACACATTTTTTAATATTTACTGGCCTTGGATATAATCATAATGGTTTAATATTCACTTCGTATATTCTTAGTTATATGAATAGTTTGTTTAACATATGTATCTCATAGTTATTATTAATGAAACACAAGTGAAATATTTTGTATTGTTTACAAAGAGATGGTATGGTCATAAACTCATGATGATTACTTTTGTTCATTGGGGATTACAAATAAATAGTTTTGCTCTCAAGCAATAGAATATTAACCATTATCAAAGCCTAATGTTAATTATTAATTCAACAAGAAGGAAAATTGTACACAATTGGTTTCACAGAACATGTGAATGTGGAACAATTTTAAAATATGAAATACAGCGAATTAATCATAGGATGCTATATTGAGAGTGAAAACAAAAAAGAGGTACCCCCTCTCAAAAACAAGATTAATTTAAGTCTCGATAAAATAGACTGTTGATGTTTTTGCCCACGTTTACAGATTCTAAGGAACTGTAGTAATGTTTCCATTATTAAAGTCCAATTCACCTTCGATTTTATGTCAAATGGTGAATATAATTCTATTCTCTCTTCCTCAGCAATACAGCCTGGAGTGGGCCTTAGCCACCCTCATGATGCCTCTTCTCCAACCCTCTCCCACCAACGTCCGACTAATATAGTCCATGATTTAAACTATCATTTAGACATGGTTATTGTTTATTAATTTGATTTTAAAAATAAATTAAACAGATTCTTATTTTTATGAGTTACTGTTTGTTATATGTTTTCAGTTTTAATTTTGGTAATTTATTTATTGGTGTTATTGTTTATTTTAATTTTAAATTAAATAGTCTTCAAACATAAGAATATAACAGACACAACATAGATTTACCATGTAATCGTAATGAAACACTCAGTACTTTTATTTCTGGTATGTTGAACACTTGTAGTATCTAAGTTATGATTTTATGAATTTGGCCTTATGAAAGCGATAGAGGTTTTAATAGGCATAGAAGAGAATTATTTTCTTGAAAATTTAATGTCAAATAAGTATGATTTCTTACTAATAAATATGGATTATACATAAATTAAAAATTATAATTGTGATAATTTATTATTGGAATAAACCATAGAAGTATTGGTCTTAAACTACCAATACTATTTGTTGCTTTGTTAAATAAGTAAGGAATTTACTTTCAATTTCTGCCTAGTGTAACTAGAAAATAATTAGTGATAGGAGAAATCCACAATCTCCTCATATTTTAATAATTATACTATCTGGGGTCCAAAATAATGAAAATTCAATTTTGGCAAATGGTAAAAATATAAAGTAGAATAAATCGATTAGTTAAAGAATTGATTAAAAAACCTGATATTTTAACTATATGATCTGGGGTCTATAAATAAATTCAACTCTGGTTATTGTAAAAATGTAAAATATGATAAATTAATTAGTTAAAAATTCGTAACTAAGAAGTTAAAAAGAACCAAGAATGTTTTTGTATAGTAACAACTAAAAAGGATGACTTAGTCATTGAAATGTCTTGAACAAATAAAATGTTTATTGTGATAATTATGTTTTGTTTGTTTATTTATTTATTTTTTTTTTTTTTTCATTTGGTGTTTTTAAAGTTGACATATCATTTTGTATAAATTGTTTAAAGAAGTCTCAAAACAAATTTGTCGATTCCACTGAGATTTGAGTATTTTTTCTCTTAATTAAAGTGGAGGGTAATTTTCTACTGTATATATTTCTAAAGTACCATAATGAAAAATAGAAATAACGAAAAGTTTAATTCATATAAAATGTAACATCCTTTATAAATAAAAATTAAAGTATTTACTTTTTCTCTTAACAATATTTTTAAAACTGAACTAAAATATTCTAATGAAAATTATTCCTTTGTGTCTGGAATTCAGTAGTACATTAACACAATGTGGAAACAAAGTTCTTGAGAAATTTTGTTTATTATGAATGAATGTTATTTTAAAATTTACTTAGAATTAACAGAAATAAACACCACACAAACATTGTGCCAACTTTCTCGTACACTTAAAGATACACAAAACCATAGAAAAATAAACAGCCATCATCGCAATTTCCCCAAAAACCTGGTTCTAGAGTTATTAGTCTAAAAATAGAAATGAACCATGAACACTGGCTCAGGTGGTATTTTAGTGAAAATATAGAAGTTTATGTTTCAAGAAGCATGTTAAAGAAAATTACTGTTTGTGAGTACTTACATATTTCACCAGGTAGTTATATTTATAAATACTACCAAACAATATGCTTTAAATATGCCTGAAAATATACAAAACTTGTTATAGGAGGGGGAACCCAAAAAAAAACAGGAATTTGGTCATAACTCCTTTATTTTTCAATATTTTTACACCAAATTTCGGTCACCTTCAAAGTAATTACCATTGACTGCAATGCACTTCTCTAATCGTTTCTTCCATTGTTCAAAACATCGTTGATATTCACTTAATAAAATGTTCAAAATGTCCATCCAGTGATTTGTTTCACCTCTTCCACAGTCTCAAAACGTTTACCTTTCATATCCCTTTTGAGTTGGGGGAACAAAAAAAGTCGCAGGGAGCGAGATCCGGTGAATAGGGGGGGGGGGAGGTGAGCAATCGGTGAATCGGTGTCATACCGTTTTTCGTCAAAAACTGCTTCACAGACAGGGCGGTGTGAGCAGGTGCGTTGTCATAATGGAAGAACCCATCCCCTGTACGCCACAAATCTGCCCTTCTTCGAATGCTCTCCCTTTTTTCTCTTCAAAACCTTCAAGTAGAAATGTCAGTTAACCGTTTGACCCGGAGGAACGAATTCTGAATGCACAACACCTCTGCAATCAATAAAACAAATGAGCATTGTCTTGGTGTTTGACTTCACCATGCAGCATTTTTTTGGACGAGGAGACTGAGCTGTCTTCCACTGGCTTGATTGCCGTTTTGTTTCAGGGTCATATCCATAACACCATGATTAGAAAAAATTCTGGGTCCTCTTGCAGCTGATTTTGCAGGTCGAAACAGGCATGAAGTCAGTGCTCCCTTTGCTCGTCTGTGAGAAGTTGTGGAACAAGTTTGGCTGCAATCCTGGAAAAGAATTACACACTCATTGTCAAAAAATAGCTCCTTGGATTTGAAAAACTGAACTTGTTTCAATTAAATAAAGTGAGAAACAAATGTATCACTTAATGTGGAAAATTACTTGGAATATCTGTAAATCAATGTGGTCACATATTCCATTCCTATGAACCAAGAATGGTAATTTATGTTCTCTATTTAAATATCCACCCCTTTGAATTCCTTCTATATTATAGAACAAATTAACATTGCCCAACTCAACTTAGAATCTCAGGGGCATTCATGAACAAATTTATGGTAATTTCTCAACCCGTTACTGAAATTCATAACTATGCATAAGTGAAAAAGCCTCGACTCACTATGCATGTGTCAATTAATATGACTTTGGCAATCTTTATAACTGCAAATATTCAATTTTCTTGGGATATCCAGGGCCTAAAATTTATCTTTTTTTAGGTGTCATTAAAATTTTATCATATAGAATACAGTTAGAATTATTATAATTACATCTATCAATTTTTTTTTGAATCTCAATGGATTTTTATATAATCCCGCACAAAATCCTATCATACCAAATTTTAAGGCTCTGTGGTTGTTATCATGGTTATATACAAATGAATCACTGCAAGAGAGGAATAGTTTAATATAAATAGATTTTTTAATTTCTTATCTCATAAAAAGTGAAGATAACAAAAAATGAAGGTTGAATTTCTTTTACTGTAAATTATCCCAATTACCCCATACTACATAATATGCTGAGTAAATAATAACTATGATTTTTTCCCCTTTACTTGGTCCATTTTGCATTTGTAATATCTTGGTCCATTTTCCCTTCTATATCTGAATCTTATACTATATAATTAAAAGGGTTGTCTTGTTTTGAAAATTAAATTTGTTTCCAAGGTACAAGGAGTATACAATGCGACTTATAAATGAGAAGAGTTAAAAAAGTAAATTAAAAATTTTAGCAATTATTGATTATCATCTTTTATTTGTATATTTATTAATTTATAGTACTGTTTTTAAATAATCCTTTATCTAAAATATTTTTTTCAGTTTAATTTTAACTTTCATTTTAATTATTAGTTTTTATTTTTATGTGTTTGTTTATTTGTTAATTAATATTTTAATTTTATTATATGTAGAAAATATTTGTTACTTAAGTATTTGTAATATTATATATTTACTCAGAAGGAATTGATACTAGTGACATGTAGTGTAAAATAAATCATTTGTTCATTGGTTAACACAATGTTGTTGCTTATTTAAACAGAAAAGGTGTGATATGTACCCTATAGTTATAAAAAGATAAATTTATTTTGTGAACCTTTATATTATAACCCCAATCAAGTCATGACCATAAAGTCCATCTCTCACCCACCCTCTTCCGCCCTTCCTGTCCACAAACAAATACTTGCCTTCCTCCTCTCAACCTATTCCACCCATTTATATAAGGGTTTTTAAGTTCGGAATGGTGTATGTATATATTAGAAAAACTAATGTTTGGAAAATACAAGAATAAATCAATTTGTTTACTTACCTAGTCAAAACAAAGAAGGAATTATCATTGATATTCCCATTTTACTACAGCATACATTACTTGAGATTAAACTAAGCACAGTATGCTGTTCTTGGTGTTTTTCTGCTACTTCGCATAAATCTACTGGTATTGTGTTTATTTGATGGTGTGACGGTGCACCGTCATAGTGGTAAAGATCTGGAGTGATGATTAAATTCAGAATATTGGTTACGATGCTTACATTTCCTCTTTTTGTTTAAAATAGTCTAGATTAGAGACAATTGCTTAAAATAGAAAACAATTAATTGAAATGTATATTAAAGTATGTTTTAAAATGAAATGAAACAAGAATTATAGCCATCAAACCTTCTTGTGAATGCCCACTGTGAAAAGGTCCCTGTGTTGCAGTATCAGAAGAAAGCACATAGGTATGTTTTTTATTTCTACTTTCATTTAGCAGTAGCTTGCAACATATTGGTTCCTTTTCATTCTTGGGCTTTATAAGATTTGATTGGCTTGGGTTTCATCATATTTTAGAAGAGGTTACTTAATTATAGTTTCAAACATTATTTTTATAAAATTTGAAACCTGTATCTTTTCTTTAAAATGTACATTTAATTATGATAATGAAAGCAATATGTTGCAAAGCTATTACATAATTAGTATGTAGTAAGTTAAAAATTATCACTTTTTAATCAAATTGTGTTTAATAATATAAAATGAAAGCAGCAAAATATGAATTTTGTCATCTGAGATTAAACTATTTTTATTGTTATTAGCATATGGAACTTAACAGGTTATTATTTAGAAAAAACACAAAGAAGAATGTTATATACATTTTATTTTATGTAAATTACTGCATCTTTATTAAATTTAATAACATATGTACATACTTTAATACATCCCTCCCCACTCGGCAGTACCTAGGCCACCATATTAATTCACTAGGGGCCTTGTTGAAAAATGTAAAAGGTATTTATAATATCTGGTCACATAGGATACAGTCATAGTCTTGATTGTTCCTGCTTTAGCTCATCATTCTATGTTCTTACTGCCTCTAAATTCAGTAAAAAACTTTTGTATAGAAACCATGTTTAATTTCATTAATCAGAAATTCCATTCCCATTTCAAGTTTTTATATTACAGCAAGAAATAGAAATATTTATTGTAGGTGAACATAAACCAAATTTGCTCTTTGTTCAGAAATCTTACTTTTGCTGCTTTTCTGGAATATGTCTGCGTAACGAACTACATTATAAATGGTCAACGTTTCAACAAGATGTAAAACTCAATAAATATGTTTTAATTATTATCATAAATTTAAAGTAAAGTTGATAACAGAATTGCATTTGTTACGAAATGATCTTATTTTATTTGAAAATATAATTGATGAACATATTGTTATGTAATCTGCTATATATGTTTTGATTGTATACCTTTTAACAAATTTACCAAAAGCGTATTAACCTTCTCTTATTTTTAGGTCATGAATATTACTGTTATTAAGTTATGTTACCTCTAAAAGTTTTTGAGATAGCCGAATGTCAAAAATTTATTTTGGGAAACTCTTTTGTACAGAGTATTATTATTTTAAGATTTCTGATGTTTTATCATTTTCACACTAAAAACAATAAAATCACAACATGGCACAACAGTCCTTGTGAGCCTAGATCTGCTAGATTGCTTTCCTAAGCAAGTTTCTCTTCCCAATTTTACCTCCAGAGTTCATATATTTCAACATGAGTGGCTATTTAAAATACAGTACACTATCATAAATCCGGACTATTTTTGCGGGCGGCCAGTCCGGATTTCCCGGAGTCGGAGATAAGTCGGCCGTGGGGCCTATTCGAGCGGTGATAAGCCGCACATGTAATCGCTACCAGCCTATGCTGATACCCAACGACACTTGTTACACTCTGACACATTAACTAATGGTACTGTTACTGTAATTTATAATACAGTAATGGACTGCAAATAAGTAAAACACAGGGTGGGCGTGTCAATTACCTCAGCTGCGCGGAAACTTCCACTGCCCGTGAATCATTACAAAATACGTCATTCATGAAATGCGGAAGATCGTGTGAAAATTGAAGGCTCTGAAGCGGCAAATTATTATTAAAAAATTTTTACTGTCCGGTCCAGATTTTCCGGAGTCTGGATTATCGTGATCCGAATTTATGAGAGTCTACTGTATTTAGCTAGAACATATTTTGTCTATGTTACACAAGTGGTCAACAAAACGTTTTAAAAGATCTTTAACATAGACTCAGTTATGGCTTGTTTGGAAATAGCAATAAATTTGTTCAAGCAATAAATGTACTTGAAAAAAAAAATATATATATATATATATATATATATATATATATTAATGTCTTGCATAAATATAGCATAATCCTTGTATATTGTTATTTTACACACTTCAGTAACTAAATAAAGAGATTTTAAAGAAGGAAGTCATTTTTAATAATTTGGCAATATTTGGTATTTTTTCTTGTAGATATAAACAAAATGGCATCTTTTTCACAAAAATATTCCTTTATTTAATTGAATGGGAAAAATAACAAATTTAATCTGTGTAATTTATTTACATCCCAAAATCTCGATGTTGATACAAATAAATATTGATTTAAACAAATTTCTTTAAAAAAAACTTCCCCAACTTGTACTCATATAGTTTTTATGATGTTTTCTATATACTATTTTTCATATAACTGTATACTATTTTCTACAAACAGTTACCATATACACACAGAGTCATCTCGATAGTTTAAACAACTACTTTCTATTCTCATTGTTTTCAGTCTATCATTTTGAGAAGAACTATTTCAGGTCAAGATAAAGTTGTTTTTTTTTCATAACATTGATGGTTTAGATAGTAACACAATTTAATTATGCACCAGTTGAACAATACCTATCTAAATCATACCTGCACTTATAATTTTAGATTGTGAGCTTCCTGCAGTTTCTCTTTTGGTATTTTAATTCCAGTATTGCTTTTTTTCTTACTTTTGCCAAATATCACAATATGTTATCAATTATTTAATGATGTGTAATGTAGTTTATGGATGATGGATAGTAGAAATAGGGGATATAATATTATGGATTGGCTTATATGTTAAGGAAGGGGCTGTCTTTACTTTTATACTTGAAGTTTGTATAACTACAAAATAACTTAGGTTTTTTGAAAAATTTTAATTGGTTTATTTTGTGAATGGTTTTCTTGTTTTAGGAAGAAACTCCTCAAGGGTTTTTTGATGATCATGGACTCGGTTAAAGCTGTACATATGACTGAAGAGGTATGGAATTCCTGCAACCACAACCATGTTCTGCTAGTATTTATGATTATTGTTTTAATTTATGTTTTAATAACATTGTATTTGATTTTTGCAGGCAGCTTAAGACAGTTATGTGTAGTAATTTCCATGTTGACAAACTTAGAATAACAGTTAGGTTTTTTTAAATAATCATTAATATCAGTTAGTTTGTGCAAACAGTTAGTTAAAGTCAACTACACCAAATTCTATTGTTTTTCTCCTTTTGTAATTTGTATGCATTGAAAGACAGTTTTGTAATTTATTTTTATCAGGTTATTAGATTTATTTATTTATACAAGTTATAACATATTATTTGAATTTCATATGTATAGAATTGGCTTTTAAAAACTATTATTATTGTGAACAAACAAAAATAATAGGTATTTAACAATAAATGTTATATTTTAAAGTTTTGGTTTAAAGCGGGATAAGGCTTGCAATAGTTTCCTACTGTTTTTAAAAGTGCTCTAACACTAGCATTAACTCTTAGAATTATTTATAATAAATATGTTGTAAAACTTAATACTTTTCGAGATAAAATATGTTTAGTCTTCGGATCTTTTGTTTTAGAATTGATGTAATTACAAGTGTTGGTTTGGACAGAAAAGTAGGTTTTTTCCTTGGTCATTGTTTGTTCAAAACTTAGGTACTCCTTCACTTTTCCTCTGAATTGTAACAGATTTCAGTTATATAATTTCAGTTTACGTCTTCATTAACAATGCTAGTCATAAAGATGAAAATACTAATAATATAGTAATCTTTCCTTTATATTCTTTTCCACAAAGGAACTTTATATTAGAGCAAATTTGTTGTGCTGTTTAAAGCCATTCTGTAGTGAGTTCTATTTTATTTTCTACTACACACAATGATGGTCAAATTAAAAATTTAATTTTGATCCATGCTCATTTAAGATATACTAGAGCATATTAACAAAAAAATCATGTCGAACTATAATGAAAATTTCTTTTTTATCACTGCTAATAAAGACTATTATGTATTATGCACACTCTAAATTGTGTCGTTTTCTGTGAAATGGAAAACCTGTTTTATTTCAACATATACAATGAGATTTAAAATCTTCTACTTTTGATTAAAACAAAAATTTTGTTAGTGTATATTGTTTTTTGCCTTTTATCCTCCCCAAGAATTAATGACCTAGTATGGTTACTATATTTAGAAGGTATCTCTATAAACCACTGGTAAACATAGGCCTTATAAGTGTAACTTTTTTCATCTAAACGAGAAAATATTTTTAAGGAATTTAAACAATTATTTCTTTGGAAAGAATTTTTTTTTTTTTAACATAAAAAATATTATGAAGTAAATTCATACTTCATACTTTTTTTTTCAACAAAAATTAAAATATAGTTGTTATTTACAAATCTATGATATAATAGGAAATTACCTTTTTTTAAGGCTAGGAGTTAAGTAACAAATTTAGTTATTAAGATCTTATATTATAATCAGAATTAAATCATAGTGGCACTATTAAAAATGTTGATTCCATATACCTAAAAAATCTATTATCTCAAGACAAAAATGTTCGTCCTTTTAACAGTATATATGACAAATCATTGTTTTTGTTTTTTTAGTCTGAAATATTTGTAAAAACCAATTCTTGGTTATTGATTTTGGATACAAAAATTCCCCATATAGGCTATAACATCTTAAGTTTTAGAATCTTCAAAAAACAGTTGAATACAATTGCAATTTTTAAAATATACAATTTGTCAAACTAGCATCAGAAGAAAAAATTTGTTTATTATTGTCCATTGCTATGGACCTATTATTTTAAAAGGATTCAATAGTTTAATGTCATTATTCCCAATTTGTGAGTTTTTACAATTTTAAAGTTGTGGGGGCCTATTAGATTGTTTATAAATTTAGCTTTGTTGAAATTTCAAAACTTTTTAGGCTGAGGAAAAGTTTTTTGCATCTCCTAATCAATTGCCAAGGGTTTGATGATTTACTAATATCTAGGTAATCCTTTGATTTATTTTTTAAAAAGTTATCAAATGAAGACCACAGACAAGAACATTCATGTCAGATGTTGTTGATTTGGATAAAATAGAAAAATAAACTTCAAAACTATGTATAATGATTCAATTGAATTTATTATACAACTGTATATATTTCTAGAACTTATTAAATAGTTGAGAATTATATGAAAACCGTAGATTGTTGTATATTATTACCTATTTAAATAAAAAATAAAGCCTAACGTAAACTACATACATTTTAGGAAAAAACATTCTAAGTACATCAAACCATGAAAATATCATTCTATGTTCAAACATGGAAAACATGTTGAAATCTAGTGAAATTCTGTATTGTTTTTAATCTTGGTTTCTCTAATAATACAAAATAAGACTTTTGTGGGAATGTAAAACCCCTTTTAAATATAATGAAAAACTAATCAAATTAAATTCAAAAATTGTCAATTTTAATTAGGTTATGTCAAAAAACAAATAAAAAAATTATTGCGGCTTTACATTTTTACCAAAAACGTTGTTTGTAGGCCTATAGATAGTTTAGTAATACAGTAGAACCCCTCTTAACCGGTCTAGTCGGGACTGACAGCCGGGCCGGTTGCCCGTTTGGCCGGTTAATCAGAGGTTCCCGTGAAAAATCGGTTTTCGTTCAAAGTAAGCTTATTTAATCAGGTAGCGCTAAGAATTATGCAATTAAGGTGTTATTGCAACTCATTTTATTGTACATAAATGTATCGTATATATTATGTTATGTATATTATACATCAAACATGAAAAAATTAAACACTACAAAGCTCTTTTACAGATTCCCCTCTGTCAAGTCTTTTGACTATTTAACCGCGCGCCTCAAACGAAACCAACACACGCTTCCGTTTTTATAACTCACTCATTTTTATTTACTGTAATATACCAGTCAAAGACAAGAAGAAAATTGAAAAGAAATGTTATATTTTCACTAAAATGATTCGTGGAAAAAAAAAGCGGTCCATCAAACGTTTTTGTGGGTGTATGTCTGCTATACCGACGGGTGCCAATGCCGCGGTGTTTTTACGGTGCCGACAATGGGATACCGCTATCGACAAAGTCGTTTGATATCGCCTCCGCTTTGGTACCGCGGTGTTTTTACACTGCCGACAATGGGATCCCGCTATCGACAAAGTCGTTTGATATCGCCGCCGCTTTAGCGTTTCAAAAACAATTTATTTTCGGAAACTCTCATCCAACCAGTACACTACGATATAGGCCGGTTAATCCGAGGACCGGTTAATCCGAGGCCGGTTAACAGAGGTTCTACTGTAATATGATAGCAATAAATGCCTACTGTTCATTGTCATGTTTACTAATGTGGTAAATTTGTTAATTTTTTTTGTTTCATCACTACAAAACCTTTTCAATATTTGTAAATCACTGTATTTCTCATTTGATAACTTTAACAAACTATTGTAAGAATTATCAGCCGGTTCGCTTAAATTTTTTGCTTTAAACGTGTAGTCATCTGATCTTCGATAATGTATGAATTCCAGGCACCATTGTAAGTTGTACGCAGAAGTACAGTTCTTGCATGACTTGAATCAAACTTGATCTTCAATATTGGTCTTGTTGCAAATCCTGATTTTCTTTTGTATCGTAGTTTGCAAAGATATAATCCCCATTGTTTAAATAGAGCCTGCTCACAAGAAAATATTGTAAAAGGTGAAGATTTGAATCTAGAAGATGCAACATGAGTAATCCAGTCCTTCGGCATCTTAAGAGAGTAGTTTTTTGCTCTATTAACCCCATATCTTTGTCTGGTTCCATGTATGAATGTCCACGAATTGGAAATGTTAATTTTACTAAATCAAATCTTTTAAAATCTGTACACAAATATAGTAAAGTTCTTATTTTGATTAGGGCATCAGTCGAGAAAAATGTCCAAATGCTTAATCTCTTGATTCAAAAATGTTGTCACAAAGTGAAATAACATTGAGCATACCACATCAGCTCCTTTTTTTGCAATGGTTTCATCATACGCATAAAATACAACATCATGGTTTGAAAGAACATGTACATTGAAAAGGAAAACACTTAACTGCCGATGGTAATATACATCATTGGTTGAAAGGTTAGGACTGGGTAAATTTTTCATGAAATCTATACAAATAGCTTCAAAATTAGGGTCATGTTTAGATTTGAGTTTTGCACACTTTTTACGGGAATAAAAAACTTCAGCTTTCTTCAAATGTAGCAAATGCTGCATAGACAAACTACTGAGTTCATGTTCTTAAACGAAAGATTGACCACGTTCAGCTTTTTTCCTTTTCTAGAATATCCTTTACTTTGAATTCATCACATTTCGAACACGAGTCTTTCCTGGGATAGCCAAATGAAAAATTGTATTCTGTGTTAAACACATTCCTTATAAAATTCATATGATACCGGGTGATTTGGATACAACTCAGAGTACATTTTATAGATTTAACTGTAACAGCAGTAACTACTTGTTGAAACTCCATAATAAGGATAAAATAAGCACTAGGCTATAGTTTCAAATGTATTTAATAACTTAATTAGCTACAATTGGAGTTTATTTATTATTTAGTAAAGTTTATTTATATAAGTTCTTCGGGAAAGTACACTTTGCTTGTTTTTCTTAGGCTATAATGAGATTTGCATCCTTTTAATGATGAAAGATGGTCAGATACTTTATCTTTTATTTCTTGTGTTTTAGCATGCTTTCTGTTTTTGTGTTTGCCACGACTGTCTACCGGTGCTTTCCCAGTTGTATTCAATGATTTTTTTTTATAGTATTAATTGTCTGATTGGTAATCCCATGCAAAGAAATGAAAACCTTCTCGCAAATTGCCAATTCATTAATTTTTCCATCTACGATAACTCTTACTTTATATTCATAGGAAACTGCTTTAGTAAATTAAGAGTCCTCTTCACTTATTCCTAGGCCTACTCTGTTTAACTAGTAACACACTAATCAATCCTGACAAATGTTCCATTTGTTTATTGTATTCGCCCATTAGATTAAATTGTTATAATAATTCATGTCTATGTTTTTCGTCAATAACTTCAAAACACTTAAACCATTTACAATTAATTACAAGCTTCTCCAGTGATATGCGACATAGATCAAATTTTTTTAGATGCGTCAGAGAGTCTTTCATGTCGTTACGTTTTGTAGTGTTTAGTTTAACTATTATATTATCAACAATGTCGCTATCAATAATATCACTCATTTTATAATAGATTTTTGCTTCAACAAATTGCACACTTGAAGAGTAACACTACACTACAGACAAGAATACTACCGAGTTATGAAGGCATGTGACATATTTACAGATGTATTTACTTATTTCACTGTATTTTTAACAGCTTGTGCAACATAGGAATGTTCTTTCATTGCACAGCAATCAGCTGATTTGACATAGAATAATATTTCCCTGTGTATTGTTTTTAGAGTCATTAATTCTATGGACAAGGAATGTTCTTTCCATTAAGTGAATTAATATGTTGTGTAGTACTCGAGTTCAGCCACCAGATTTATTAATTTTTTTTTATATACAATTAAAAACTATATATTAACAGTTTTTGAAATATTTTTTATTAAAATTTACAAATACACACAATTTTGAAATGAATATGGATAAACTTTTCATTTCTTTTGGCATGTAAGCACCATATTTTATATAAGACAAAATATTTTGGGATAATTATCATTGCAACCTTTTGTTTAGTCCACCAACAAAAGGATATCATTATCTACCCATTATTACCACTTCAAACTGAATTGCTATTATATTAGCTTAGAAATAATATCGTATACTTTCTTTATTTCCTCTGTCTTAATCTAAGGAGATATAGATAACTTAAAAAATGTAATTAGATTTTTTTTAAACACAACTGATAACAATATTTTTGATTTTAAAAAATTGATTATATATGAATTTTTGACAAATTAGATTTTTTTTAAACACAACTGATAACAATATTTTTGATTTAAAAAAAAAAAAGATTATATATGAATTTTTGACAAATTCATTACTTGTAAAACAAGATTTTAATTATTAAATTGACTTTTTCTTGTATGTTTTATGGTTAATCCACACTATTGTTTATTCTTTTTTATTGACTGATAATTAACTGAAAACATGTATTAAAAAAATATAATTTGTCTACTTCATTTATGTTCTTTCATGATTTCGTTTTAATTATTTTTACTATATATATTTATTTTATTTAATATATTACATCCTCAGTCTGGTAAATGATTTTTAAATCATAGAATACTTCATAAAATTGTTTAATGTTTTCTGATTATTTTAATTTTTTTCATAATAAACAGGTATTATGTTTAGCCTGATGTTTTACTTGACAAAGAAATAAACATTCACATCTGAAATATGTTGAATCTGTATACAGTTTTCCAATGTATAAGATATGTGAATAGTATTTTTAATGTGAAGTCCAGTAAATTTGCGTTAGGTAAAAACAAATATTTTAATATATGCACTTAACCTAACCATTTAAAATACCACAAGTTTAAAAAGCATAGTTTCCATTTCAGTTTAACAACCTATTTTTCTTAATAATTGGTAATAATAATTTTTTAAATGTAATATAATTTAAAAAAATTTTTAGTTATTTTTATACTAGATATATTAGCTTTTTGTAATAAATTCAATATTTTTTCCAAATTTTTAGTCTCAGAATTTAATGATTATAAGCCTGATGATTATATTTTTATAAAATATAGAAAGTATATAAAAAATAATATCTACATAGTTTACCAATTTAGTTGCCCTCTGCTATAGTACTATCAATGTTTTGGTCATAGCATTCAAATATTTCTTAGTAAGTAAAACATAATCAATAAGCATTAAATCGGATTGTTATATTTTCATGTTGTGTAAATTAAATATATTTTTCTATTTACTAATAATATTCATGCTTTCCATTCATATAATATGTGCTCTTGTAAATGAAATACCTGTAAACTCATGGCAATATCCTTAGTATTGGTTCTTATTCCTTATATCAAATTTAATTTAATGATAATTTATTGTACCAAATGAATTATAAACTCTTCACACTTTTTCAGTCATTTAAAATAATTATTAATACTGATGTTGAGAAAAAAAAAGAGTAGTAAATGTATACTAATTTTCAAAATCGGACACATATTCAAGTCTTTGTTAAAATGAATGTGCCTTTTTATATTTGTAGTTTATAAGTAGGATTTAATAGCTTAATGAATTATATGTATTAATGAAAGAAGAAATTTAGCTGAAAATAATTTAGTATAAATAGTTCAATGTGTTTGCGTTCATACATTATTTAATAGTTCTATATCTCAATGTCAAAAGTTATAATTTGTAGTTGATGTTATCATTTTGAAGTTTAGATTCATATATGAGGGCAAAATTGATGGTATAACAAGTGCGCACACATATGAAAAGAGTAATTATTACAGTGTTCGAACATAATTTTTAAAATCTTTCTCTTAATACGTTGTATACTTACATATATATTTAAGATTAGTTTATTAATTTATCTTTATGAATAAATTGCTATTTATTTGGGTTTTACATTTACAGAAAGTATAACAATATTGTGTTACAAACATTAAACAACTGCTATCTGTGGAGTATTATAGAAATTGCATATTAAAGACTGATATATAAAATAATGTAAATTTTAAAAAACAAGAGCTTTTGTGAATACAATGTTATGTTCCTAATAGGCACTGCTTGTTTTGTTAGCTTTAGACAATCATATAATGTGGATATTATGTTGTATAGATAAGAGTTTTATCTTTCTTTTTTTTTTTATTGTTGCTTATATAGCCTAGTGACCAAATTTTAATAATGTTTTCAATGTATACCTACATAATACCATAAAACATTCCACGATATAATAAAAATGATTATTCATAAATCACTCACATTAGTTTCAATGTACTTCATCTGACATTTTAAAACCTTGTTTAATTTCAAACTGAAAACTATTATTGATGTGGAAAGCTCTTGTAGATCTATATTTTATTCATGATAACATCAGGTTGCTTTTGTGATAAAAACAAGCCACATGAAACCTCTCTCTCTCTCTCTCTCTCTCTCTCTCTCTCTCTCTCTCTCTCTCTCTCTCTCTCTCTCTCTCTCTCTCTCTCTCTCTCTCTCTCTCTCTCTCTCTCTCTCTCTCTCTCTCTCTCTCTCTCTCTCTCTCTCTCGCTCTCTCTTTCTCTCTCATTTACAGCATCTGTGTGGCTTATTTTTAAGTATGAACTTTTTATAAATTGCTATCTGATAACAATAACATAAACCTGATATAAAAACATACATTCTGTTTAAAAAAAGTTTATATAAACTTGTCGATGTGTATTTTCATACAAATAAGTTTTGATTTAACATGATCTAAGTATTCTAAACTCTACACAATTTAGAACACTTATAATATATGAATACAAATTAACAGTACATAAATTTTTGTAGAATATTCTGCATAAATAAAATATACCAAATTTTTACACACATATACGACTAAAGGAACTTTTTTTTCACAAAAACTAATTGATGACAAGTTTTGGAGCTTTAATTACTATAATTTGATTCCTCCTATTTAATTTAACAGTAGAAACAACATTATAGTATCAACAGGACATTAGCACTCAGCTGAGAAGTATGACTTCAACAATTTTTTAATTCAAGATATTTTCTATGATTACCACAAAGCAATACATATAACAAAATTAACTATTATAGCAGCCATGATCACAAAATGGAAGAAAACACAATTTTCAAATCCACAATAAACAATTTATTTGTAACAAGAAGTTGTTTCAATGACTAAGTCATCTTTAATTGTTATATGTTCACAAACCTTTAATGGATGACTATAAGTCTCTGGCTAGTTATGACTACCAAAATAGAGGTTGTATTGTTGCCAAACATATGTATTTCTGCCATAACAGTACCAGGATTACCGTTGAATAATCTAAATGACTCATATCTATTATAGTAGTTGTGCCCCACCAGGACTAGAGTGTAGAACTCCAACTGAACAAAACTGCTATAATCTTTTGTAAATTATTTTATTCTGTGCCTAATTTCTGGGTATGAATAACCTTATTTAAACTCTGTTTTAAGAACTGTTTTCATTTTTAGAATTATATTAGTCCTGGACGTGTTTGTGGATACAAAGAAGTAGACTCTGTTATACAAAATTTATTTGTTAACTATAATTTGCCGCCTGTGTCATTGAAAATACAGTGATATACAGAAAGATCCGATAGACTATAAGGAAAAAATAAGAATATACTTACAAAACATTTTTATTCTATTTCAGTACTTTTCACACAGTTCCCACCATCTTATTCGACTTCCATATTGTTATGAATCAGTTAAGCATCTCACAATCCCTATTTTTTATCTCACTTAACACAATTTCTAGTAGTAAATATCTCCATTTATTGTGGAGTATTAAGGCAAGAAGTCCACAAGTAAAACACTGCAAACTATCTTTAAAGTGGAAAATGTGTGCTTAAATTTTATCCTTGGTAGCAATGAATTGTTCCTCCACTCCATTGATTGTTGTTTTTATTTAGGGGTTACATATAACATCCGTGTTTCGTCCCCAATCACTAAAGCTCAAGAAATTATATAATCTAACCTAACCTTAACTACTGTATCGTTTTAAACTCATTGTGTTTGTATCAGGGATATATAGAATCAATTGTGATTAATGTGAGTGTTTCTATATAGGGCAAACTGGGAGGCAATTTAAAAAACAATATAAAGAACATCTTCCAAGTAACAGAGTAGTGTATGCAAAATCTAACTACGCATGCCACATTATAGAAGAAAACCACTCATATTCTAATTTTGAAAGCTACTTCCATCCAATTCACATATGCAAGAAGAGCAAACAAATGGACGCGCTAGAGGAATATGAAATATATAAAGCGCAGTTAAAAAGTCCAGAACATATGTTGAATGACCAATTGAATTTTAAGTCCAATTTGATGTACGACTTTGCTAGAGGAATAGATAAGAAACACAAACACTAAGCGGTACTGCAGGTTAGGGATCAGTATATTAAACGTATTCGATGGTGTGCACACGCGTTGATATTGTCTGTGTTAATGTGCACGTGTATGTGTATATGTGTTGCGATATGTTGTGTAATAATTTATTTTAATGTTTTAACGACCTCAGCAGAGCGATTTTCTGAAGATGGAACGAGTTCCGAAACACGTCATATGATTATAAAGTAAGTAACTACTTTATTATTAAAGAAGTCACATAGACGGACATTATTGTTCTTTTATTATATAGCCTACTGTATCGTGTCAGAAAGTAAGACCAGAACATTTTGTGTTGTTCTGGTACCCAATTCCAATACTACAGTTTCTCAGACACAATTTTATTAAGTGAACATGAAATTTGTGGAAAATGCAGAGAACATTATGCAATGGTCAATAGTCTACTTTTTTTTCCATGCACCAAATCACCAAATCTTTATTCATCAGACAGTTGTCCATTCCATTCATCATCATACATTTTTGTATCATAAAGTTGTATTTTGACACTCACCGAATGTTGTTTAATACAATTTCAGAAAATTGCTATTTCGCAAAAATATTTTGAAAATTGAAAATTTATTTATTTGACCCTCTTTTATACATAATTATAACAGGGAAAATTTGACAATCTTATATGCTTAATAATAAAATAGACAACTGTTCACATTATAAAATGTAATACATATAAAATAAAATTCATAATAACATAATAAACAATAATAATAATAATAACAAAAAATACTTCCTGCTGTATTACAAGAAAATAGCAAAGGGTCACTTCATCCCGAGGTTAAAACCTGTTTGGGATGAAATACTCTATACATTTCTAACAATATAGCTCGATGGGAGAGAAACAATGTGACCGACCAGTCCAACCCACATATACACACACAAATTACATTTAGAAAACTAGGATTTGGCTTTTATGACAAACCATTTCAAATCAATATAAAACACTAAAAAAATAGAAATACAATAATAAAACTATACACATACATATTTCACACACACACTTCTACCATTCATATTACCGGTGAAGAAGAGAGCTTTCAAGAATAAAATACAGTCACTTACTACCAGTTTATTCTCCCTCACTGGTTACTGATAAAAAACATATAGACCTGCTCCTGTTCTAATAAATATTGTTTCACGAATCTACAAAACTCGATTTTATTTGTACACGTTTTAATTTTTAAAGGCATCAGATTAAAAAATTTTGGAGCAAGATATAAGTAAAATTTTTTAAAAATTGTTAAATTTGGTTTTGGAAAAACTACGTTTAAGTCATTTCGTAAAGTCCTCCCTCCACCCCCTGTTGTATAATTCCCTCCGCTTCTATTGTAGAATAATCTTAACACTTTAAATATATATAAATTTCTAACCGGTAAAATTTTGAAGATTTTGAATAATGGAGCAGCGTGTTCCAATTTAGTTCTATTTGCCATAATTCGAATAAAATGCTTCTGAAGTACAATGACTGGTTTTAAGACACTGTAGTACGCACCTCCCCAAACTTCAATACCATATTCTAACTTTGAGCCAATCAAAGCATGGTATATTGATTTTAATAATTTCAATTTAGTCACCGACCTTAACATGTAAAAAAACCTAATATATTTAATCAATTTCAGTTTGGTATTATCAATATGCGTTTTCCAGGAACAATATCAAAAACTATTGTTTGTGGCAAGTTTAATTTAGCAACATTTAATTTTTCATGATAAAATAAGTGCAAATTGAGCTCATACAATAGATCATTAACTACCATGGTTGATGGTAGAGAAGTCATCTCATCCTCAAAGATCTAGCATTCCAATTTTGCCTATCCGTGGTTATTAAATTTTGTGGAATCAAGTAAATGATCCTCATCTCTAACAGTACCTAATGTAGTCACTAGGCAAATTTCATCTATACGCCAATTTTTTTCTAAATGTGCTCCCAAGTACTTGTTTTATGTTGTACAGTATTATGTTATGTGGTGATTTGTTCGAAGATATTGCTTGTGAATTCTCCAAGAGAACCACTTTCCCAAGGTCTGTATATTGAAACCATTTTGGCACCATTTTCACGTACAGAACTATACTAAAAATCTACACTCTTAATAAAATGTTTCTAATCTCGTTACAACTTAGTACAGTACTGACAATGTAACAAACTGTTGCAGTGGCAAAACGCGTAAGGTAAAGGGCGGGACTACTAGACAAACGGCCTTAAATTCCCTTCCCCTTAGACAACCTAAACCTTCTCCACTCAAAGATGTACATTTATAGGTGAGTCAGCCTAGGCTTTAGTGCTTCCACTGCGAAAATTTACCTATCAAATACGTACTGTAATTATTATATTGCAATGATAACCGATCAGGATGGTATATTGGTGTTTTTACTCTATATGGGTCATGTTTCGATAATAACTTTAAAAACCTAAATCGGCTTGGATAATCCAGATAATGTCCGTATAAACGCGATTATACATCAAGTTGTACGTGTCCCTTGAATGGTGCCAAATGAGTAACAGCGCTGGCAGACAGCATTCCAAAGCAATAAAAAGTTATAGATTTCCCACTCTTTTACATGAATAACATGTAAATTCATGGAAATCCAATAAATTGGTGATAAAAAACTACAATCACATAATATTTCTTGTTTTCATCCATTAAAAATTTAAAATTTACACAATAAGTAGCACTTTTTTTTATTATAGGCCGACTTTTATTACACTGTTTTCCCACATTTTGGAAACAATAAAAACTAATTTCTGTCCAACTCAATACAAATTTCAAAATAGTAACCATGCATTTAAATCCTTGTAATAGTTATTGCATTTTTCTATTTTCACTTTTCACAAAATTTTGTTTCTTGAAATTCAAGTCATTTAGCTGTTTTAAGAAGTAATGTTATAGATTATACCTTTTTTTCTTTTCGTAACCTTGTATTATGAAGCAGCAACATAATATCAGTTACAGTATTAACAAATCAAAGAGTACAAAAACCTAAGTTTGTAACTGAAATGAAAGCCTGAGATACTTAAATGAGTTGATTTTTCAAAAACTATATAATAGACTCATAAGGGTTTAGGTTTAATAGAAAAATCTAATTTAATACCATAATTTGATACAAATTATGAACTTTAACCACATAAGCATAATTAATTCAAACAAATGAATTGTCTATACAAAATTAATTATTGAGAATCACTAGAAGAGCTGCTACTTGAATCTGTTGACATAACTTCCACATCTTCTGTTTCTTTATTATGATTTCTGGTATCCATTGGAACTGTGCCTTGTCCTGCCACCGCCATGTGAATATCTCCTGATGGATGCCAAGCAAACTGGTTCTGTTGTGACGCTGGAGGCTCTGCTCCTGCAGGCAGAGCTCTGTGCATATCACCAAGTCCACTTGGTTGTTGTAACATGTGCCCATTTATCGGCAATGCATCGTTCATTCGGCCCAAGAATCCTACTCGCATTTCAATGTCTGAAAAAAAGAATATTACATATTTCAAACAGTTTGGTATACAAGGTGGTTGAAAATAAACTACCACTCCCTCTTATTTTTTTTAATATGTAAGATATAATTCTGTTTGCAGCAATCTCTTTAGGCGAGTAGGATAATCTAAAAAAGATCATTTTAATTGTGGGGGTTGGGGGATTGCTTAAAAATATCAAAAGGCACATAATATAGACTTGATACATTATTTAAACGTCTCTGTGAAGCAAGGCTATACAATTCTAACCCGCCAAAAAATATTTATTTAATTTTATTTTATGAAACTAGAATGATATGGAAAATCGACTCAGAATGCAAGACAATCGATTTTTCTAAATGTTGGTTCACTGCTTCAAATACAAAACCTCCTTTTTTGGTGGGGAATCTCTAAATCACTATTTAAGAGAACGGATAGTAACAGAATGGAGAAGATGAACAAACCAATTTTTTGAAAACATGTTTGAACAAAGACTGTATTACTGCATGAAGGTACAGGGAGAACTGAACATTTAATTAATATGAGGTAAAAACATATTAATGTCATACATGGCAATGTACTGTACCAATCTACCTTCGTAAATAAAATATCTCTTTTGGGTGCTTAGAATTTAATTTTCTATAACATATTTCTTGTCTCACAGAAACATTTAAAATGAGGTATCACAAACCGTTTGAATTTTTTGACCAACCACCCATCACCACTGCACAATTAAAATAACCTAAACCTTTTGGTTTTTTTTTTTTAGGTTACCCTTCTCACATAAAGATGTTGATGCAAACAGAATTCAAATATTTGTTTTTAAAATAAGCGAGGGTGGTACTTTCTTTCAGTCACCCTGTATATTCACTATGATATTACATAATTAAAATTTCACAATATTTAAATATATATATATATATATATATATTTTCAAAAGCCTAATTTAAAAATGGATTGATTACATAATTAATCTCTTGCTGCTTTTGTCTGTGATTATTATATTTAAATTAAACAATAAGTAATGGAAATAATATTTACTATGCATACAATGTATATAATATAAACAGTTTTACAGTTCAAAACCTAAAACCAACCAAAATTGACTACTGCTAATCACCTGTAGGATATGGTCTACGAGGGTCTCCAGGCTGCCATGTTAAGGGAGCACAAACTGCATTAGAGGCGCTAATGCGATGAGCAAACTTGATTAGTTCTTCTGAAGCCACAGGCCTTTTATTGGCTCTATTTATAGACTGAAGTTTCTGCCTAGCTTGAAAAATGGCTGTAGCCTGAACAAAACACATATACACTATAAATATGAATACCATACAATACACAAAAATATCAATAAAGCTAGTGATGTAAAGCTCCTAGTATATACTGTACGTAGATCATAACCAGTCAAAGACAAGAAGAAAACTGAAAAGAAATGTTATATTTTCCATAATGTATACTAAAATGATTCGTGGAAAAAAAGCAGCCCATCAAACGTTTTTGTGGGTGTATGTCTGACATATAAAGACAAAAAAAATTGAGCTTTGATATTTCTAATGTTAGTGATGTAAATTTTATCAAAGTAGTTTATCCAAACAATCCTCCTTAACTCTTTTCAAAATAACTATATATTGTGATGTTTGTAAAAAAAATATGACTAAATCAAACTGCCCAAGACATAAAAACAAAAAAGCATTTGAACCTTAAACATTTCAAATGTTTGTAAAGTAAGTTTATATAACACCAATATAAACTTAAAGTGAACAAGATTCACTTGATCATGATATCAAACCAAATTATAATGATGAAACACTTCTTAAGCTCACTACACTACCCCATAGTATGATTCGAAAAACTTAATACAATTCTATACTCTAGCACTGAACAGAACAATATATTTCCTCCTTTAATTAAAAAAAGCATTCTGATTTTTAAAAATAAAATAATCAACATCATTTAATTGTGAATACAAAATTTCTATTCCTAACTGTTAAAAACAAATTTTTTAACAGTTAACTTCTGAATCCGTTCAAATAAAAGCAGTTCAGTCCCACCGACGGAACAGGTTATTTCCTAGTCTGGGAATTTCAAATTAATTACAATGTAAATAATGTCGAGGATATAATCTTGTTTCTCGATTCATTAAAAAAACATTATCACACATACATAGAAACATTTCTATCATGAGAAACAATTATGTAAAATACAAATGATGTTGGAATGTGATATAGAAAACAAAGAATCGATGAACAAGAACAGTTTTGTTGTATGGTTTTCAATACAAAAGTATTGAAAAATTTCAAAGCAAATAATATTAGGGAATTTATAACAAATAATCCTTCCAATCAGAGTCTAGAAGGAGTGACCCCGTATAAACGAAATATTTAGAGGTTTCGAATATCCCATAAAGTTGGGTGATTTTGGTGTTTGAAAAGAATGGCTTAAAATATATGATGGTTACCCCACAATGGCATTTTTATAATTACACCACTCAATTCAAAATTAGACCGTAACAAGTATCCAATCAATACTTATCTGAAAAACATATTGATCTTCTACACACATTAGTTGATACACAAATATAAAGTAGTATCGTATGTGATGCTTTCATCTTTTCATCAAGAATTAAAACTGAATGAACATATGAAAACCATAAAGCAATGAAACCAATGACAGAAAATTTTTTAACAATTTGGTAATGTTCAGGAATAATAACAATAAATTTGAGTATCCATACGCAATACACATAGACTTTGAATGTTTGCTTAGAAAATATGTGATGAAAAAAATAAAGACTTAAAAACTGTATGAAAGGAAATTCACACATCGTATGGATTTTACTATATATCTGGTTTCTCGTGTTAGCTATGAACAGTTTCAACTTATAATATTTAGAGTGAGAGAGGAGTCAGAACTACACAATGTTTCCGAAAAATTTATTCAAAAACTTATTAAAATAATAGAATTGATTGCAATTAAATGTGAAAATATACTTCCAATAACCATGAGTGGAAGAGATTAAGAAAGATATGAGAATGTTACATGTAACTGTGCAATGTTACATGCAATGTTACATTTGTGGGGGAGAATTCAATGATGAAAAATAAAATAAAGTTAGAGCAAGAGATCATTGTAAATTGGCTGGGACATTTTTAGGAGCCACACATGAGAGGTGTAATAACTGTTGATTTGTCTGCTAGTTAGAGATATAAAGTGTGTCCAGCATTTAAAAAGAAATCTAGTGAAGCGAGTGAACAATTAGGTGAACTATTGAAATATCAAGTTTAAAATAATTTGTTCTTCTATAACGATAGAATTCAAAATTATAACGATCCACTGATATGCGGCCATTTATACAATATTTTACTATTTACTATCCCAAAGGCTATTGTTTAATAGTGTAATAACAAAGAAAAAAGAAAATGAATATTTCTAGTCCACTAGTTTTGAGTAATAATTTGTGACAATTCAGTTTAACATTAATAATATGTAGTAACGCATAATATGAAAAATATATTTTTTTCATAAACAAATTTTATAATATGTAGGTTTATATATAAGAGCAAAGAAAAATAGCAAGTGTATTCAAGAAATATATGGATGATATTGTTCGATCGGAATATAGAACATTTTACCCATTGAGCAAATTAAATTTCAATTCTCCAAATAAAAAAATTGAATTTATGATTGATTATGCTGACATGTTTTTCATGTCGAGTTATCAATTTTACATTGCTGGTTTGTTTTCTAACAAGCCTGACGTAGTGCTTACACTACAGGATCTAATATAAAACTACTTTATCGATATAAAACTAATATCGATAATTTTGTACCGTATCTATTTTCAAAGATTGAAGTCAAGAAACGTAATTGATTGATGATGTTGACTACTCAGGCATAATGAGTTTCATTAAAAGTAAATATATCATACAAAAATACAGATTTCAATGCGCTATAAAATTGCTGTTTTATATATACAGTGGAACTTGGTTATAACGTCATCAAAGGGACCGGAAGTTTTTTAACGTTATATCCGAGTGACGTTATAAAAAAGCAGCCTTAAATCTGAGTGAAAGGACAAAGTAAAAACGCAAATGTTCTGCTATATACAGTACAACACTGTTTATTGAAATCTACTCGTACATTGGAATATAATAAAAAAAACATTAATAAAAAAATGATACGTTTTCACAATTAAATATTTTATAATAAAAATCTTACTTTACTGTCGAAAAAAATCTGTGATCTTCTTTTGAACGGTCCTTTCAGAAAAATAAATTCTCTCCGTTGTGCAACAAACGTCTTGAAGCGCACTGAGTGTTGAAGCAGTCGTTTCCCTGAAGCTAAAGAACCGGGAGAGAGTCTCAGCAGCCTTCATTGCTTCTTGAACAGACGGACAAACGAAGTCTTCTGCGCTCTGGTCATCATCTTCATCAGGACTATCTTCGGCATCCTTCTTCTGAACATCTGCGACGATCTCTGCATCACTCAACATTTGGAATGTTTCTACTTGATCATCCACTGAAGCGTATGAATCAATATCATTTCCAAAGTTGCTCTGGTCAACATTAAACTGTGCAATCCACATTGAAAGAGGCAGTTCATCATCTTCGTCATAATTTTCAAGTGAAGCTGTAGATCCCAATTGAGCTTTGCGGAAGCACTTCGAAATGGTTATCGGCGTTACATTATTCCAGGACTTGTCTAGGAACCTAATGGCGTCCAATATTGAGATGTTCACGGGCTGTGCGGTGTCCATGCTAAGAATAATTTTTTTTAACAAGAATTTCCGGTAGTGACACTTTAGACTTCTTATGACACCTTGGTCCATGGGCTGAAGAATACTTGTACAGTTGGCAGGGAAAAAAACAAGATTTATGTTGGTTAAATTTAATTTCGGATGTGCTGCACAATTGTCAACTAGAAGAAGAATTTTTCTGTTTTTTAAAGATAACTGTTGATCCCACTTCCTTAACTCTTCTTCAAATATGGCAGAAGTCATCCACGCTTTTTTGTTAGCAGTGTAATTCACCGGTAGTTTTTTTACGTTTTTAAAACATCTAGGGCGCAAACTCTTTCCAATCACTAAAAGCTTTCTTTTTTCAGTTCCTGTCATGTTTGCACAAACGAAGGCCGTTATTCTCTGCTTGGAAAGTTTTCCACCAACACACTTTTCGTTTTTAAATTGTAATGTCTTGTCCGGAGTTAACTTGAAGAAAATTCCGGTTTCATCTCCGTTGAAAATGTCTTCGTCTTTGTAACCTTCACTTAGAGTTGGCCACGTCTTCTGCACCCATTCACTCGTAACGTTCTGATCAACACTTTTTGCTTCGCCACAAATTTTCGCAAAGGAGATTGAATGTCTCGCTTTGAAACGATCAAGCCAGCCGTTTGAACATGTAAAATTAGAACCGAATATTTGTCCAAACTCAGTCGCTTTTTCTTTAAGAATTGGTCCACTAATAGGAATGTTGGCGCTGCGGCATTGCTTAAACCATTTAAGCAACGCCTCATCCACATCACTATGTTGGCACTTTCTTATTTTTTTTACGTTTTCTCCGTCTTCCTTAAACGCGGTTAAAATTTTGTCTTTATTCTTTAAAATTGAACCTACTGTAGAATTTACCAGACCAAACTCACGACACACATCAGCAATTTTAAAACACAACTAACGACGTATAAAACAACTGTCAACACACGCGATGCTCACACGGAGGTAGGTAGTGATGTGACTGATGATTTACCGTAACTAATGAAACAAACAATACAGTACAGTGAGCCTGTGCCACCACAGTCATTGACCTTGTAGAATGTAGGGGTGGGAAGGGATAAGACCCAGGTATGCGGGACAGCCCCCGCCCCCTCGAGACACCAATTACACAAAAGAGTTTTATCCCGTCACCAGCTCAACGTCTGGCTTGTGACCTGTTTTTGCTTTTGTTGTTTCTACACATTGTTTCTATGAATTTTGGGACATAATACAAGCACACTACCACTTTTGCAACCTAAGAATCGCAAAATGTTTGACGCTATAGCCGAGTGCCGCGATATTTGTTGACGATATAAACTGGTTTTCGTATAACATAAAATGTTCAATTTTGGCCGGTCTGTATAAAATGTGACGTTAAACCCGAGTTGACGTTACAGCCGATGCTGTTATAACCAAGTTCCACTGTATAAAGGATTCACAAAATATTTTTATTTGGATTTTTTTTTTTGGACTTGACTAATTTAGGATTAGAATTTTTCAATGGTATCAAAATTCCTTTTTATTAGGGTGGATTTATAATCATGTTTATTCATTCTAATAATGATGATGCATTATATCAATTGAAATCTATAGAAGAAGATAGAACATCAAAAAAAGATTCATTACTTGCAGAAGGTAAAATTGTAATAATAAAATTTTGCAATCGAGTACCGCTGATCGAATTCAAACAGACTATATAGAAAACTATATTGGTAAAAAAAAAAAAAAAAAATTTTTAAAATGACACATAAAACTATTCTATTTCAATTTAGAAAATGGCAATGTGTTCTGAAAATTGTTAACACGGGAAAGAGTATAATACATTTCAATATAATTCTTCATTCTTTCTGGTCAGTTTCCAGCAATCATCTAACAATTCACAATAATTATTAGATGCTTCTATATTTAATTCAGAGGTAGTAAACAACCATATATAAAAAATGAACAAAAAAAAAACTATCCTGCTGAAATGATAAATTTAGTGATTGAGCACGGAAATTATGCAATAGCATTCAAAATGAAGAAATATGTTTCCGCACATGATTTGGATATGATGCAAACACAGTTTTAACTTATTAGAAGAATGTGTATTTATGTTATCGATATTATTAAACAAGGTGATAATATTTCATGATCATGAATTATTATTATGAATCCAGTTGATTTTGCTAAAACTACAGTAGCAGAAGTTTAAAGAAAATAAAGTGTTTTCAATTTGTATAAATTTAGATTTTTTAATTATAATGAATTTAAAAAATTTATTATTATGTCTATTCTATTTTACAATCTAAATATTTTATTCTTCTTAAAAAAATTTGGTGAAAAGAATGGAAATATAAAGGGGTGGCAACACCTTGGAGAAATTCGACAATCTGAGGAGGACACATTTGACACTAAAAAGATTTTTCTGTTAAAAACTACATCACATTACAAATGTTGAACAAATAATGTAATAACATCCTGTGAGTGTGATGACGTGTAATGGTGATAGCTCTAAAGATGTTTCATTCACAAAGCCTATATAAAAGATTCATTGCTTAAAATATAAAAGATGTCATCTAGGCCTAACCAACGCTTGATTAGATTAACTTCATTTTAAAGAGTTGTAAATAAAAATATATTCACAAATAGACAGATAAATTAGCAAGATTCAAGCCTTATTTTAGGTTCACTTTAAAATATACCCAAGCCCCCCACCCTTTCAAAAGTATATTTTAAAAAATGATGTAGGATGTTCTGCTGTGCAGGCTGTATTCGTGAACATTGCTCCACTATGAAAGGGACAGCAAGTTCACAGAAGATTCTAAATCAAGTTTGACTAAAATATCTAGTCCTGCATAATGACTGCACAAAGTCCATTAGGCCTTGAGACCGGTGTGATAGGATTGTTCTATACTACTTATGGCTGTTCATTCAGAATGAGGAACCCATAATGTACTACATATTTAACTATTTTGAATGTGAATATTTATAAATATTTATTTGTTATCATTACCAAAAGTTGTTCTGCTTCTTTCAATTGTCGCTGAAGCTGTTGTATATCTTGGTCTTGCTGATCAACTTCTCCTTTCAATATATCCATTTTTTGATTAATTTTAGCTTGCTCTGCGGCAAGGTTTAACATTTCTTTCAATTCATTGTCTTTAGCTACCAACAGTTCTGTTAGATGAAGCTGTTCTTGACCACTTAGTTTCTGGTGTTTTACAGCTATAGTGTTCTCTAAAATTTCTCTGAAAATGTATACATTTGCTAGAGGTAAATTACTATAAACATAATACAAACAAATATTGTCATATAAAAAATATATAATAGATAACCAGCATATGGGATTTTGACATTGTTGTGGATGATGGGGGTATATGAGACTGTATACAACTGTTAAGAGGAACATCTTTTTAGATGAATAAAAATAATGAAGATTGGGGAAATCATTCCAATCATTAAAGGATGTGGGGAAATTAAGATAATGATAAGAGTTATTGAAAGCGCTTAGAACATCATCCAGGACTAGATACACAGAATGAGCTATCAATGAGGAACAGTGGATGAACTACTTTCAACTATCTGTTCTAGGGAAACAACGCTGATTTTTTTCGAGAAGGCGGATATATTGAATGTTAATGAAAGCTTTTTGCAACTAGATTTACATGATTTAAAGAATGCTCTTAAGAAAGCAAGAGTAGAGATCTTTATAGAATGATTCAGTACCCATGTCCAAAACTGGTAAAAATTGAGCTTGGTAAATTGCTAGAGATGTTGAAACTGGACTGTTTAAAAGATGCAGATATAACCCATATTGAATGGAGATTTTTTAGTTATTTTACACTCATTTATAAAAAACAAAGAGATGTGGAATAATACCTTTTATTCGAAGGTTATACTATATATAGTGTTCTTAAAAATCTTATAGAGCAAGATACTGATAAAAAGCAAAAAGGAGAACAAGGCGAATTTTGGTAACATTTGACAAAGATAGAAGTGAATCCAATTTTGATGGCCGAAGTGAATTACTTATAGAAGGATAATGTGACTTGCATCAGATTAAAAAGTAGAACAGATAATTTTTGTGTCACAAGGCTGCAGAATTAAATTATATATGGATTGGTTTTTAAGAGAAGGTTTTGGAACATGAAATATAGTGGGGGAAGGGGGAGAAGACCTTGTATTTTGCAGATGATCAGACTGTAATAGCAGAAGACCAACAGGATTTGTGTTGAAGCTTAAAGAGGAAGCAATTAGATTGAAAATAAATATGGAGGGTACTGATATAAAGAGGGTAATAAAGGTTGAGAGTGGTTTGATAAGTTTGGGAATAATTGAAATGAAATTGTTGAAAGACAAAATAAAGGTAGAAAACTGACCAAAATATAGAATTTACTTTTATGGGATAAGGAGTGACAGTAAAAAGTAGAAGGAAACATATAGTACATTAGTGCAGTGTGGTATTACATGGAGAGTGAAAGTGTGGGATTTATAGAAAAGGAGCAATGATTCATTATTAGTAACAGAAATTGATTTTTGGCAGTGAAGTGAAAAAAAGGACAAGTTTCGATAGTGTTAGAAAATTATCTTCAAATAAAGTAAATATGGAATACGATAAGTTTTATTTGATGAAGTTCAAAGAACTAAATCAGTTGGACATCTTTTAGTATGTCAATAAGTAGAAGGAGAGGTGTGCTTGTCCATAGAGTGCTGTAAAAGTTAGCATTAGAAAGAATGAAAGAGGGAGGTATAGATGTAGATGGAAGGATGACATAACTGAGGTGAGCAGCAAGAATTTGTATGTGGATAACTACCAAGAAAAACGCAATAGAGAAACGGCAATATCTGAACGGAATCTTTACATAACCCTACTAACAATGTTCCATTATATATATCAGCTTTCTAACATTGAATGAGAAGGAAATTAATGTCTCTTCATTATGTATGATTGTCATACATGTGATACCCCAACTCGTTGAGGTTGGCATTCCAGTTGCATATAGATGAAACTTCGGTCGGGCCCTTTAGTTATAGTGCAATCTTGGTTGCACGGCTAACCACAATCACCAACTAGAGCTCAAGGAGAAAAGCTTATGATGTAGGGGAGTAACAGGCAGAGACAAGAGATCTATGTGGTGTGCAAAACAGCTTAACAAACTTTTATTGAATCCCCTCAATTTATAATAGTTTATTTTGTAGTAGAGTTTTCTAAATTATTGTCATGCTAAGTTTCGGGAAACGGCATTCCCCAGATTCTGGGAAAGGCTTAATATGTCGCACCGTGAAAAAAATATATATATATATTTAAATAAGTGAGTTACTAATAGGCCTATAGTATTTCATATTAGACTTGTGTGCATTTATTTTAACACTTTGAAGCCTAACTCTCTAAAACGCTGCTTTCCTAATGTGCATGGAAGCTTTGGACATGTTTTTTTTTTTTTTAATTGTGGTATTTGTTATATTTATTATATATGACCTATTATACATCATTTTAAACCCAAATAAATTACCTTTTTAAACATATATACATGTAAATACATATTTTACTTACAGTAAACAATCCTTAGTATTGAAAAAAGGTAAGATACACACACAAACAAAAATCGCTACACAGCACTTCACAAAACATAATTGGCCTTTGTATGATACAGTTTGAAACATTCAGGTACACAAAGGGGTACTGAACATTCTAGGCACCACCATGAAGTTTCTTTCCTTCCAGGCTGAGCATCGGTCGTAACTTGGGTCATCTTCAAAATCTTCATTTGGGTCATCCACATCGTCCTCTAAATCACTTAGGCCTAAGGTTGTCACTAAAAAGTCTGGATGGTTATTGTCATCGATTTCGCCCTCAGAATCAAAACCAAAAATCGGTTCATTCACATTTTCTCTCAAAATGTCACTAATTGAATTATTTCCATCACCTTGGCCTATGTCTGGCTTGGATTCACCATCAGATTCATCAAACAAAAGATCGCGAATTGTATCACTTTTCAATACATCTTCTGCCATATTTTGTAAACTATAACTAAAATATTTATATATACAAACACTAAAATACTGGGCCTAACTACTAAAATAAACTAAAAGATTACTTGTATAACTCAAAAAGTATTTAGTATTCAAGAAAAACCACCAACCAAACATAACCAATCTTGATTACTCAGTCAGTCACTTTGCAGTAAACAGACGTCTGCTGTGTTCCTTGTAGACGTGTTACGTTGCCTAGCAACAGCTTCGTAATATTTTTATTTAGTCCAAATCAAAAGCACAGACTATTCGAAAAGCAAAGACATACAAAGATAAATAACCAATTAGCTATACGAAAGTGCCGAAACCCGAGTATTTGCCGACAACGCGATCGTATAGAATTATATAACGAGGTCCAAAGTATACTCGGGGTTCAGCGGCAAGTGCTGGCGCATCTACCCGACCTATACTCGGGCTTAGGCTTCAAAGTGTTAATAATTAGAACATAAATCCTACAAAATAGTTTTGTTATAATGAACTCGTTAAGAACTGGTTACCTTGAATAGTTTTTTTTTTTTTTTAATTAAGGGAATTTAGATATAATAGGGAAGAGGTGAGCACAGTTTCCCTAATTAACCCAATCTTGAGTTACCCTAGTTTCAGTATTAAATTATTTAGTTTTGACCCCAAGCAACCATAATGTATTGCATGCACATACATGACTGTAATAATCACGACAAATAGACTCATATGCCTATTACTGATATATAATTGGTAATTTAATAAAGTTAATAATAATTCAAGTTGATTATACCAGCTACTATATTTTATAGATTTACCATGGGGGTCTGGATATTGAGTGAACCCTTAACGTTGGAGCACTTATCCATCTTAAATTGTATGAACCAACTCATCATTTCCCCATTTCCCCCTCTGCACCATTTAAAAAAAGTACTCATCAATCAAAGTAGCTTAATTGTCACTCAGACACATAATAGAGAGAGCATAAAATTTGGAGAGTCTTCATTGTGATTTATGAAGTTTAATCCTACAATTTACAACATGTTAGTTTTAACATTGTTTTCCTCCACACCTGCACTGTGTGTAATACCGTCTTCTTTTTCTACTGTTGACTGTTGTTTCTTTAACAATTTTCTTCTGTGTTTTTACAGTTTTCGAGAAAACTATTATTTTGTGTGTATCTATGAAAATATAACTTGTTGATCAGTTACTGTAAGTGATTCAGTAAGAACTGTAGATACATCTCGGCAAAGTTGTAAAAACAATCTGAACAGAACAATGACAATCAAAATACATGAATTAGTTGTTGGGGAAAAAGATCTATAAATGGTATTTTGTGAAAAAGTGGGTACATTAGTTAAAATGGCCACCTGCTGTCTAACAATTATCTAGATCATGCAATAACATCAGCTATGTTTATAGAACTGAAACTTTTAGGGGCTCACTTTAGTGAGTACAAGGCTTCGAATCCCGAGGGGACCTAACTCGATCCACTTACCTCATATAGTTTTGGGTTAGATCCATCTCTTTCATCTTTTCTATCAGAGTACTTTTGAACAACTTTTGTTCTTTTTCCACCCTAACCCTAATAGAGAGTATTCGGGGGCTAGGGAAATATCTTTTTTGTTTATAAGGTGATGATGACCAAGAGGTTTTTCATCCTTAAACAACAAAATACAGATCCAATAGAAAGAGAAAACTAATAGCCTTAGTGATTTTCAACATATGTGTTTCACAACAGAAATAAAATAAAATCATTAACTATACAAATAAAAAAAAAATGATTGCTAAAATTGCCTACTAAAAAGTTCAAAGTATTGTTATACAGTATCTTAATTTTTTCCAGCAGAAATTGCCACTTTATTACACATTCTAGTGCTGAAAGAGTGACATCTTCCATCTAAATGAGATATTTAATTCTGAATTTAGTGGAGCATAGTATGCAAAATGGGCTGAAATTTTTTATTAGAATATTGCAATTCGATGAAGCTGAGAAAAGAGAAAAAAGGGAAAAAAAGATTACTTTGCACCAATCAGAAAAGTGTGAGACTGTTTCATAGCTGAATGCAGGGAAGATTACAAGTTTGGATTTAATTTTAAGATGGATGATCAGTTGTGGGTTTTTCTGGATAGGTGCCGTTTTCATATGTAAACCCAAATAAACCAGCAACCATTATAATAGCCTAGCTTAAAAATTAATTGTCATGATGTGGGACAACAGACAAATATATGCTTGACACTATTAAATAACGTAAAATAAAAAAGTAGGTATGTCGGAAGCTAACAAAAAGTGTCCATGTTAAAAATAGTAGTATAACTGTGGACAGTTTCTTTCATTCAGTACACATAACTAGCCACTTCACGTCTTGATTTTTTTCTATTTTTAGTTTAAGGTGATAAACCATTTCAGTCAATATCGCCTTTCAAAAAATTGGGCAAGAAGATGCTCCACCTTAAAACATAGAAATAACACATTAAAAGTAATAAAACAAAAACTCGATAACAAACGAAAATAAACAATAATATAATATATTACAAGGCTATAAATTGGCCCTGCAACAAGTTAACAATTACAAACTATGGTCAATAGTTATGTTTTAAGAACTGTCAGTTTCACCAGGTCAGGGAAGTATTTATAGGTTAAAACATAATGGCAATGTTAATAGTGTTGACGCAGCGCATTACACGTTCACTACGCTAGATCAATATTTCATATCACGACAGATTTGTACAGGAGGCTATATATAACCAAGAGGCCAAACCTTTCGTACATTCACTGAAGTTAATAAATTGCTTACTTTACGATACAATTATATATCTCAAAATGTATGGCCAGGTAGCTATATATATACAGTAGAACCTCTGTTAACTGGCCTCGGATTAACCGGCCTATATAGTAGTGTAGGCCTACTGGTTGGATGAGAGTTTCCGAAAATAAATTGTAATTGAAACACCAAAGCGGCAGCGATATCAAACGACTTTGTCGATAGCGGTATCCCATTGTCAGCGGTGTAAAAACACCGCGGCGGCGATGTGAAACGACTTTGTCGATCGCGGTATCCCATTGTCGGCAGCATAAAAACACCGCGGCACCAAAGCAGCGGCGAGTCAAACGATTTTGTCGATAGCAGTATCCTATTGTCGGCGGCATAAAAACACCGCGACATTGGCACCCGTCGGTATAGCAGACATACACCCACAAAAACGTTTGATGGGCCGCTTTTTTCCCACGAATCATTTTAGTATACATTATGGAAAATATAACATTTCTTTTCAGTTTTCGGAAGCGTGTGTTGGTTTCGTTTAAGACGCGGTTAAATGTGTCAAAAGACTTGACAGAGGGGAATCTGTAAAAAAGCTTTGTAGTGTTTAATTTTTTCATGTTTGATGTATAATATACATAACATAATATATACGATACATTTATGCAAAATAAAATGATTTGCAATAACATCTTAATTGCATAATTCTTAGCGCTACCTGATTAAATAAGCTTTCTTTGAACGAAAACTGATTTTTCATGGGAACCTCGGATTAACAGGCCAAACGGTCAACCGGCCCAGGTGTCAGTCCCGACTAGACCGGTTAAGAGGGGTTCTACTGTATATATATATATATATATAACCCCCTGACCAAACCTTTTGTAAGTTTATTGGAATTAATATACAAATTAGATTATTAATATGAAGGATTCACAGCATCTCACGTGACCTATGATCACGGATTTAAAGACAACAAAAAAACACATCATAAATGTGTGAATTTATTTGTGTAGTATTTATATCATAAAGTCAAGCTACATTAAACACATTTTTGGATGGGTGACCGCTTAGGAAATAACGCAATTTTTTCTTTTTTTACAAATTTACATGTAGGTCTGGTATGGTGGATATATATATATATATATATATATATATATATAATAACCTGGCTAAACCTTTCGAACGTTAAATGAACTTAATAAGATCACTATTTTTCACTGAAAAATCACAATCTAAAAACTATCAAATTAAGGGGTTTATAGATTACACATAACGGCAAGACATAGGCCTAATAGAAATAAGAATATTGTATGGTTTGACGCATGCGCATTACACAATGACTAAGCAAGATCGCTATTAACCTGCCTAACCTTTCATACATTTATTGTAGTTAATAATTTGCTTTCATTTTTAAACCCCGACTATATAACCACCTGGCCAAACCTTTCGTAAGTTTCTTGAAGTTAATAATTTGAAATTAGATCACACAGATAAAATTTGTGATCATAGATATTATAGATTGAAATATCTTTAAAAACAAGAGACATTAAAGTGAACATTTGCCATTAGATCTAACAAGTCTAACCTATAAATACGTTAGATTTGATAGTTTTTTATTGTGATTTTTCAGTGAATATAGTAATCACAAGGAAAACATTATTTATTCTTATGAAGTAAGGTATAAAGTTTTAGGCTACCTAAATAATTTCACACCCGACACTTCTTATAGTGATTAATATATTTATGAAATTATTAAACAAATAAACATACTCACTTTGTTATCAATTCAATGTCATCAATCAAAGACAAAAGTTTTTCTCTTGTGCTTAAATTGTTACTAGGCCTAGCCATAATGGTAGTTAATATTTACAACAAAAATCTGTTTAATTTTCTATTCTTTTGAAATACTTTTAATAAAAGTTATTGGATAAAATCAATAACATATTATACAACGTATTAAATATTAAACAACGAACAAGAATTAAACGAATTAATTATGGCTTTATGACTGCTCCACAGCAAAACAAAAACATCACAAACACAGATATACAAACACAGTAACGGAAAACAAAAAAATTACGTTCAAAGATAACCTACCAATATTAGGTTTCCGTTTATCTCAGACGCACAAACACTAAACAGAGAAATATTTGGTTACGATCTGTGATAGTAGGTATCTTTTCTCTCTCCAAAATCTGTGGTTTATAACGAAAGTTTAAAAACCAATTGTACAGGATTTGTACTTTCTTGTCATTTCGACACAATAATAATTTATAACGAGTATCGAAATATCGTTCAGTAATCATCACCTTATAAAAAAAGAAAAAGAAATGAGATACTCGAATGCATCATAGTCGTCATAGTCAACAGAGAACAAGAACTGGTCAAAAGTGATATAATAGGAAATTGGAATTAGAGCGATCTAATCCAAGTTTACAAGTAGATCCAGTATGTTTCGTCGGAAATGCCAGCCACTACTCACTATGTATTCAATTTCAACACACCAAGCTAGATCCTCAGACAAAAAAATCACACAGAAAAGGCAAAGCGAACCTTTATCTCATCACATCACAACAGAAGCCAATAAAACAACCAACTTAGTTAACTACTTACTCTGCTTATACCTTGGTACTTCTTGTTTGTAAGAATTCAACTAATCAATTGTTATTATTACGAATAACAGATGAGCTAAACACCTTGATGTTAATGTATAATCAATGAAACCAGATGTTTTTTGCAGTGCTAAAATGAACAGTTTAAAAATAAACATTTTGGAAGATCAGAACATATCCATAGACTGCCGGATAAGAAATCCCGAATGTCTTTCATTTCCCACACAATTTAAATAAAAACAACTATTGATTCCTGACGGGTAGATGTAAAAGTATTTATGTGTTTGTGTGTATTTACAAAAAATGTGTATTAAATATTCTATCTCTGTATGGATCAAGTACCCTACGATAAACGCCAATCCTTCTCAACAAATACAGATATTTTACTCTAACACCCCCCCCCCCTCAGGTTCATTGTGTAATTTCAAGTGATTTAAATTTGAAACTGTTTAAAAATATGTTAAACAGAAACATTATTGTACTATAAGTGAAGGAAAGTATTTACTATTGGTTAAATTTTATGACCAAATTTTATATTGAGTTATATTTTCTTCAAAAATTACTGAAGAATAAGAGTTTATAAATAATAATTATTGCTAAAGATGTTTATTTACATTATGAGTTTCAGTTTGTTAGTCCTTGACACAAATCCTGTTACGTGCTTAGGTAAGCAGGGCATATGTGCCGGTATGTCAGGGCACTATTATTTATGCCAGTTGAAGAGAAATTCTTACAAAAATGAAATAAATATTGTTTCAAACTATAATAATTGGATTCTAGCAAATGTATCTATTATTTTTAATAATAGCGTTACCTTTAGTCCTTTGTATGTAATATTACTTGAATAAACAGTTCATTTATTAATTGTTTTGTTATGAACCTGTTTTACTTAAAACCTAATAACTACTCTTCGATTAAAATTAAAATATCCCATTTTTAACCAACTACAGGAACTTTGAAAAATTTTGAAGTTGATGTTTTATTTTCAATGTCTACATACTGAACCTCACCAATAAAAAAAAACTTAATGGTAGAGGTGCTAAATGTTCTTAATAATCGAAAACTATAAGCAAAATAAATGCAAAGTATTATGTGTTATATGTTAATTTTTGTTGTCCTCTCTAACTCTTCGCTAACAAAAATTCTGAATTTCTTCAAACTAGGTGAAAAATTATATCACGTAAAATATCTCATTTAAGATAGTTAATAAAACTCTGTTCCATACTAAGTTTTAAAATGGCAACAATTCGAATTCTTGGAAATAAATATTATGTCATTGTCTTTGAACGTCTACAATTTTCAATTACTTTCTGACAAACAAATAAATGTACGTTTTAATATAAATATATATTATGAGTTTTAGTTTTTGAGAGAATAATATAAACGGAGTTTATAGTTGTTCAATTTATTTTTTAAATAGTATATCCTTGTTTCTGCTCAAAACAAAATTACCGTGGCGTACAAACTAACGGTATATTAATTAACCTAGTTCAATTCATTTGTTAAGATTGGTAAAAAAAAGAACAAGTACACAAATTTAATTTAATAGGAGCTATAGTGTGTGAAATCGGCTAGATTTCATAAATCTTCAATAATAGAAACCATGACTGAAACTAACCATCATGGGCGGAAGACAGGTGTATGATAATACACAGGTTCCTTTGTGTATATGAAGATAGTTCTAAATAAACGAGGTAGTTTAATATTTGAATTTTGTTTGTTTACAAGAAATATACCAAATTTCAGAAAAACCAAATTACTAAATTTATTTTAAAATTAATGTATTGCTCCATATTTTCGTGTAATTCACCTTTAAAAACATTGCTTTAGACAGTATTCAGTCCATTGCAACACTATGCAGGTCGGAATTACAATTCATCATCTCTCTATTATTATACTTCTATGATCATATGGTTAATAAAACAGCTGTTTTTCGCCATGCTTTCAGTTTCAAATGCAGAATGCAGTTGATTTTTTCGGGTCAATGTTATTCTGTGATTTAGATTTAATTCATAATAAATATAATGTAATTGCAGATTTTTTAAAGTTGTATTTCAATTGAAGATAGACATGCACACCATTTGTATTTACATTTTGACAATATATATGTGCAAAGAACAATTAAAAGTATTCTGAACTGTATCACAGATTTGTAAATCTAACCTAAAGGATATGGGTAAAGTTTTATCTTCATTAACAAGAGAAGTAAAAATGTTCAATATTGAAGAAAGGGCGTACAAAGTTATTTCTAAAGACAAACCTGTTCCAGCTCCTCTACATCCGAAAACGATCCAAGAAATTGAACAGATGATCAGAGGTCAGTGAATAGTAACTATTAAATAAAGATTTGTTTACTCCTGATTTGTTTCAAACTCTAGTAGGTAATTATTTTAAAGTCGATTTAAAGAATATTTTGTAAAATTTGTCTTAATTCTTTTACTACATTCTTTATTATGAAATTTTAACATAATATTTTTATGTGAATTTCACTTTTTCACTGAAAATTTATAATTTTAAAAATACCAAATTCGGTAAATGTTTTCTTAAAGGTAACTTCTAATTTTCGAAGTTTTTTTTACCGTCTACTACACACTAGCGATGTTGATACTCGGGTGAAATGGATAATCGAATTAATCGGTTTCAAATGATTTCAATACAGGTATTATTATTTCGAAATCGAGTATCTGCGCAGAATGATTTTGCGCATCGGATTCGAACTCAGCTTTACCAATCAGATCGTTTTAGATAAACCTACACTTTTGCATTCTATCTGTTAGCCTTATCCACCAAGTATTTATTTTTTTAAACAATATGTGATTGACACTTTTAATACGTAATTAAATGTTATCCTGCCTGGACACATATTCAGTAATTTAACGTAAGTACAATTATTACCAACATTAATAATTTAGTTGTTATTTAAAATAAGTTAATTTACTATATTTTTTATAAAGATGGTAACCTATTAATATTTATTTAAATATAAATAATAACAATTAAATAATAATTAAATTTTCTTTTTGTTAATGTGGAAATAAATGAATATTATTGTTATTTTAAATTGAACTTGTTACCGAATCAAAATCATTTTACCTCAAAATCGTAATGTTTAATTAATGTGTAGTCAAAAATCAGCTTAGAAACTAATATAACCAAAGTAGAAACACCGAGCATTTTATTTCGAATTGACACAACACAAACGAATATCGTTGTCCGAGGATTTTATTTCAAATGCATACTCTCACATTACCTCCTTGTTCCTAGTTACCAGGATTTTGCCCGAATATTTTAATACGAAACCGAGGATTTTAATACTCGGGAATGTTCCAAGGATTTTGATACACGTATTCACCGAGTATTTTAATTTGAACTCACACATCACTACTACATACCTTACTTCTTACGAATAAATAATGTTTTCCTTGTGCAAATCTTTTTTTTTTCACTGAAAAATTACAATGTAAAAACTATCAAGTACGAAGTATTTACCACAATAATAGTATAATCACAATCAATAGTAACTTTTTTTTTGTTAGCAAAAATGTTTTAAAATCATAATTTCAAGTTTTATTGGTTAAAGTATATTAAGTGAATTACATGTTAAAATATGTTTGTACGTGAATTGTTTTTACCTTACAAGGTTAAGTAAGATAGCTATATCTTTTCACACTCCATGTTGACAGTTCAATAGTATTAACAACACTAATCCCATATAAATGTGGGAGAAAAACTATCACCCATCCAAGTAATAATCATGCTCAATGTTGCTTGACTTCGGTGATCAGTCGAAATATTGTGTTTGCCATTAATCTTAACTCACAGATACGTCATTGAAATATGTCAATTTCGAATTGAAAAACATTTGTCATGGCAAATTCCTGACCTTATGTGGTTCTAATAATAGCATGTCGTTGGACGCATGCGCATTACATGTCTTTTGACAAGTTAAATACCACTATGCTGTATGTGTTCATAGTTCATAATGATGAGAACTAGGTCTTGGCAGGTCACCGTGTATATATATATATATATATATATATATATTATTGACCTAACTAGACCTAGTAAAGGAACTACAGGTCTGGGAAGGTCACTATATATACCTTAACAGACCTTCAGTTCATTTACTAGGTCTGGTTAGGTCAATATATATATATACACACACGGTGACCTGCCAAGACCTAGTTCTCATCATTATGAACTATGAATACATACAGCATAGTGGTATTTAACTTGTCAAAAGACATGTAATGCGCATGCGTCCAACGACATGCTATTATTAGAACCACATAAGGTCAGGAATTTGCCTTGACAAAAATAATATTTATATTTATAATATTTAATATTATTATTAATAATAATAATAACATATAATAATATTTATATTATATGTTTTAATAATAAACATTGAGCGATGACACAGTCATAAATATTATCGTATGCTTTTGTTATCAGAGCTGTATTTAACCTAATAACAGTTAGATTCCCTTGTTTTCAATGTGGTGTTTGACAGTGAAGAAATGCATTTTGGGACTGGAAAAGTGTCTTCCGACAAAAAAATATGAACTGGTTGTTTGAATACAAGGTAAATAGGTAACGATTTCATAATTTTTAATAATATAATCCGATGATAATGTACAATAGATATTTAAACACTATGTTTCGACTGACCACCAAAGTCAAGCGTGGTTATTACTTAGATGGGTTATTACTTGGAAGCGTGGTTTGTTTTTCTGCCACATGTGCTTGGGATTAGTGTGTTTCAAGCCATTGAACAGTGAACATGGAGTGTGAGATATGTACTTATATCCGATTGCCGAAGTCAAGCAACATTGAGCGTGTTTAGTCAGTACTTGGATGTTAGACCACCACATGAAAAATTTCAATTGAGATTAGTGTTGTGTCTTATCATATGTAGGTTTATTTAAGCGTAGGTCAAGCAAGCGTAATATAGCTAATTACCTTACTTTACCTTGTAAGCAATTCGTATATAAACCTATTTTAACAAGTAATTCACTTGATGGACCTTAATCTAGAAAACTTGAAATAATGTTTTTTCCATGAAAAACATTTTTGCTCACCAAAAAATGTTACTGTTCTTATAAAGAGAGGTACCTATGTAGTTTAAAAATAACAGAATTTTTTTTTTAATTGGGTGCTACAGTAAACAATAAATTATCGTTCATGTATTCATAGGTTATGTACACATCGCAATAGAAATTCGTAACGTAAGTTCAAAAATAACTTCTAAAATGTTTACTTTAAAAGTTTATTTAAAAATAAAGTAATTATTTAACTGTGAAATTTCAACATAAAAATGAAAAAGCATATAATTTTGAAAAGTTAGAATAGGCCCACTGTATTAATCGATAATTATTTACTAAATCGATATACAGATAATTTAAAAAAATTGGTAAATATACAGGAGACATGTCCGATCGATTTTGAGTGTATTGTTTCAAATTGTACAATTTCTAAGATTGTGAAGTAAGTAATGAATTGTGAGAGATAGAAAACCTCTAGTTTTGTTCAGAATGATCGAAAAAACACAATTTGAAGGCAAAATGCCGAGATTTCGACTTAAAATCAATCGGACATGTCTACGGCATTTACTGATTACATAGGTCTACCTTATTTGGTATGTTTACATAACTCTATCTCATAATCCAGTAGCCTACTGAAAGATTCCTAAGCACCTTATATGGTTCTCTATATTGCTGTGCCACTTTATTTTATTTTTTCGCTTCTTTCGGCAGGACCAATTTGCCAATACAGTATTCCTTGAGTTTTCTTGTTATATCGTATCTTTCTCGTTGCACACCCTGAGTTTTTGTCAACATTCTACTCTATGTATTGCTGATAATACATCATGACTATGAATGGAATGAAGTAAAGCCATATCTATAGGTTATTTTGGTTCAAATCCGTGCAATAGATAAAAGAGTGAATAATATCCTGTAGAGATATGTATCCCGGATTTGTATGGGAAAGTTACTAACCATATGTATTTATCCCTATTGCTTTGGTTATCAATAACGTAACACCTTAACATGTCAACAAGTATAAAATATGCTTCCATTATGCCTTGACTTTGCGGTCTGTATGTAGTGGAGGTTTGTTATACAATTCCCATAGCCTTATATTATTGCTTTAGGTTGCCGAACACTATATGTGTTCTCTATCAGTTTGCACCTCCCATGGCATACCTCAAAATATCCTCAAGAGTGAATTTTCCTTTGTTTGTGTGTGTGCTCTGTCCATCGCCTTAACAATGGGAAATTTTGTTGTGTTGTCTGGACCAGCAAAAATATATTTCTTTTTGTCTGAAGGTGACAGTGGTCCTAAATAGTCCAATGTCACCTTTGTAAATGGTTTTATATGTGGTCATATCAGTAGGTTTTTCTCCCGATGTTTTCATTATCTGATAGCTGTGGCAATCTTTTACATATTTAATGATATCTGCTATCATAGTGGGTCAATAATACGTGCTATTATTTTAAACAGGGTCTTTGATATTCCGAGTGTGCACCTGATGTCAACAAATCGTGCTATGGATGTCAGTGATTAGTGCCTTTCGTATGGCTAACAAGCCTACCCATGCAAAAACTGCTTGACAAAATGTACAAAATGCTGTCTACAACCTTGAGCTTATAAGATGAACCTATTTTTTGTTTGCCTGTATTGGGTCTATAAGGGGTACTGTTCAGAAAAGAACCTCGTTTTGTCTTGCGCAGGTAGAACTGTAGTGGGAGAGGGAGAGCCCGAGTTAGGCCAGACATAGCCTACACGTCTGCTGCTTCATTGCGTAGGGCTTAATATTTCCCAGCGAATAATCCCCACTACCACTCCAATCCCCTTCCCACATTGCGCGCGCAAGCCACTCTCAAGATGACGATTCTGCGCAGGTTTCTTTTTATCTAATTTGCCTGTAGTATAGCCTGCCTGATCTTAAATAGGTATTCGTCTTCCAGCTGCAATTTCTCCATGTTGACTGTTTTGATGGAATTAAAAGTGTACTCATTATATTTAAGAGTTTCTATTATAATATGATGATTTTGATAGTTTAATATTGTATATAAACAGTATATTTCATATAAATAATAGTTTAATTATATTAAATAATAGATCCTAACCCAGTCATGTTAAGATACGGCCCGCGATCACAATGTGTCACAGAAAGAAGAATCATGTTTTATAGAGCTTTTAGACTTCACTCGATTCCTGAGGATATTTACATTTCATGGCCTGTTTTTGACTAATTCTCACATTTCAGTACCCGTTTTTACTGATCTTCACCTTTCAGGCTTATTTTTGACTGATATTCACATTTCAGAGGCAGTTTTTGACAGATTTCCACATTTGGTGTCCTGTTTTTGACTCATTTTCACGTTTTCAAGGCCCGTTTTTGATTAATAATCACATTTCTTAACATGTTTTGAAACGTGAAAATCAGTATAAAACAGGCAATGAAATGTGAAAATCGGCCAAAAACTGGCCCTGAAACGTGAATATCAGTAAAAAACAGGCCAAGAAAAGTGAAGATCAGTTAAAAATGCGCCTTGAAATGTTAAAATCAGTCAAAAACGGACCATGAAGTGCGAATATCAGTAAAAATGGGCCATAAAATATCAGTCATAAACAGGCTATAAAATGTAAAACAGACAAAATGAGCCATAAAACGTGAATATCCGTCAAAACCGTGAAGGCATATATTGTGGTAAATGTGTGAGTGGGTTTTTCTTGGACATTAAAATAGTTTTGATTGGCCTACTGTTGATCATTCGATATTGGTCCATTATTTTTCAAATTGTGACATCAGAGGAGTTGGTTTCAAAGCGATCTTGCTGGAAGGAAACAATGTGTGAGGATAAATGGTGTTATTAGTAAAATGGGTCAAATCAAGTATGGCGTACCCCAAGGGTCCTATAATATTGTTTCTTATATATATTAATGACCTTTGTAATGTGCGATTAAATGGCAGCTCAACATCATTTGCTATTGGTACTGTTCTATGTTATGCTGAACGTACATGGAGTGATGTTAAACATGCCATGAATAATGACTTAAGAGCCATTAAATGGTATTTTAAAACAATCGTATGGTCCTGAGTGTGGGAAAAACTACATTAATTTCATAACTAACTATATTAAAAGGGAAGATATGACTTCTCGGAGGATATAATATATATCCTTGCTCAAATTTTATGCGTGAAAGAAGTTTTTGTAAAAATACGTGTTCAGTTGTTAGCAAGAAACTGCATAATATATTTGGGTGTAGCCCTATTCCTCGACAATGAATTAAATTGGAAAGTCCATTTGTCTAAGCTAAACTCTAAGTTGGGTAGTATATTAAGAGTTTTATTTTCTAAGAAATATGTGTCCTTGTTAAGCATATGATTTATTTTCCTTTGGTTCAGAGTAGGATAGAGTATGGTTTATATTGTTGGGGAGGGACTTACATTAGTAATCTAATACCTGTAATTAATATTCAGAAACAATTTGTCTGGATGATCCTAAACAAAATTAGGTTGGTACATTCAAAACCATTATTCCTTTATTTACTAATATTACCTTTAAGATACTTGTACATTTACAAAGTACTTAAGTTATTTTTATAAAAAGTGGAAACAGGCAGCTTTCCAATGGGTCTGATGATGGGAAGAGGGTAGGGTTAAGAAGTGCAGGAAATTGTCCAGTGCCAAAACCTTTTAAAACTTACTTTATGAAGACTTTTTGTTTCCTCGGGCCTAAATTATTTAATGTTCTGTCTGGCCACATCATATGTGGAAATTCAATTTCTTTTTTGTGCGAAAATATAGAAAAAATTCAGAAAATATAGAAATTGGCTTTTTGAACAGGAGGAGGTTGAACACTTGTTTAATGTATCAAAACCTTTCAAAACTTACTTTATGAAGACTTTTTTTCTTCAGGCCAAAATTATTTAATGTTCTGTCGGGCCACATCAGATGTGGAAATTCAATTTCTTTTTTTTTTTTGCGAAAATTGAGAAATTGGCTCTTTGAACAGGAGAAGGTTGAACACTTGTTTAATGTATATAGTTAATAGTTATTGAATAGTATAGTGACCCTTATGTATTATTGCTCTTATAGATGTTTGAGAATATGTGTCAATTTTTTATGATTTGGCTTTTTACTTTTTTTCTCTCGGTAAGTAAGAACATGTGAATATATATTGTTAATATTTGTGTAGAATGCTCGCCGATATTTTTTGGGAAAAATTAAAGAAAACTCTTTGTAAATTATAATTTTTGTTTTAGGAGCTATATATCGTTAGGTTAATTTTGTCTTACTGTTGTCATATTTTATTTCGCAAAATATACGAGTGGGTATCCCCAAAGCGGGCTATGCCTTTAAGGGAGGCAGAGTGTTATTCTTTGTTTATTTTTCTCTTCCAGCGTAATGTGGGGTTTTCTTTGAACTATATTATATTTTTATTCAAGTAAATGTTTTTTATACTTTTAGGCATTGTTTTTACAAAACAGGCCATGAAACGTGAATATATATAAAAAAGGGACATAAAATGTGAAAATCAGTCAAAACGAGCCATAAAATGTGAATATCAGCCAAAAAAGGGTCTTGAAACGTGAATATTAGTCACCAACGGGCCATGAAAGGCGAAGGATCAGTCAAAAACAGGGCCACGAATCTCCAACATAAAAGGGCTTTGATTCGTGAATATCTGTCAAAACTAGCCATGTAACGTGAAGGTCGGTCAAAAACAAAGGTCGAAATTTTTGACAATAAAAAATGTACTGATGTTTGTCTCTTTTTGTTCAGTGGCACTCCTGTGACGTCAACCTAGCCATGGGACTCATGTGACCAAATGGAGCCCTCTGATTGGCTTTGTGCCAAAGTGTCCTAGATTCTACTCTAAGACTAGACTATTATTTGTAATTACATTGTTAAAAGTATTGTTTTATTTCAGAAAATCCAAATGCTATAAGTGAACAACAAAAGAAAGATGAAAACTTAGATCTACATTTAAGGGATGTTTATGTTTTATCACATGATCCTCCAACTAAACCTGTAAGTAAAACAGTTTTTAGTATATTTTTATAAATTAATGTGATAAGGTAGTTTTTTAAGTAATTTCAAGACTTTGTGCATTCTGGTAGCTTTTATAAAGTTTGTATTGACCCAGTATTTCTCCATAATTTTATTAATGACTCACAAGGCATTCCACCAAAATCACTTGTTAGTATTATAGCTCATGTCTTTGATGTTTGTTGTTTTTAAAACTGCTGATTGCTGAGTTTTCCATTTTAGTTTTACCTCAAATTTTGAATAAAAACTTTCACCTGTATCACATTTTTAAACTTTCAAAACTCTCTGTTCCTCCATGGCTTGTAATGTTAGATGGTAAAAAAAATTAAAAAAATTCATATATCCTCTTCACATGATAGTTTTTCAAGGCTAGTTAACACATTATCTACAACTAAAATAGTTAATTAGTTAACATACCTTAATGTCAAAAGTAGTTCATTATTCTTATAATAGCTACAGCTGTTTCGCCTCAACATAAGGCATCATCAGGCTTAGCACACGTAAAGAAACTAAAAACACGTTCACAACACAAAACTTGTTTGTATATAAACACACACACACACACACACACACACACAAAATAGTAAACCGAGTTGGTTCTTGTTTTATTGTAAAAACAAAAATAAAAAATTATTTTTACAATAAAAGAAGAACCAACTCGGTTTACTATTTTGTGTGTGTGTGTTTTTATATACAAACAAGTTTTGTGTTGTGAACGTGTTTTTAGTTTCTTTACGTGTGCTAAGCCTGATGATGCCTTATGTTGAGGTGAAACAGCTGTAGCTACTATAAGAATAATGAACTACTTTTGACATTAAGGTATGTTAACTAATTAATTATATCAGTAGTTCGGAAGGCAATATAGAAATAATAAAACTAAAATAGCTTTTAAGGGCATCTGAAGACTAATATATTCTATTTTACCTTTATTAATGAATTTCTGAATACATTATGAGTAGTTAAGAGTCTATCCACACAAACTTTTTGGTCATGTATTAAACCACATTATGTTTATATATGGAGTGGGGGATAATATTTTACCACATGTTTGTTCTACTCAGTTTGTTTTAGATAATTTAGTGGGTTAATTATTATGTTATATTAAATTGAAACTTAACAAGTGAAATTTGTTAATAACAAATTTACATACTTTGTTTTTAAAAGTATGTACATTATTTAAAATTTGTGAAGTTTTGTTAAGTATTTCGCCAGCAATTTTCTTATTTCATATTTTAGAATTGAAAGCTTACCAAGGAACATTTAAGGTCAACAAGTTGTCTTATCTCTCTGTAGAGTACAATTTCCAACACCTAATCAAAATAAACTAAAGTCTAATGTAACTACAAGATCCAACAGTAGAAATCAAACTGAAAATACTTCTGGTTTATATAATAAACTGGATTAATTGTTTCTAGAGATGCAGGATTTTTAAGTGAAAATCAAAGAAATGGGTGTTCCTTTAAATCTACTCTATTAAATCATCTATGAAATAATTGATGAACTTAGGACTATTGTTCAGTCTCAAAAAGTCTTTTGAACAATGTTTCAATAAAATAAATTTACCGTACATCGTTTGTCCAGAGTTAGTTATTTGCATTTGAACCATAGAGGATAATCATGAAATATTTATCTTGGGATCTCTCATCCTATTAATTTCATACGTACCAGTATGTAAGATATTGGAGATTAAAATCTAATAAGTTTAAAATAGGGTCTGGAGTTCCCCAGGATTGTTGTTTCTTCCTTTGGGTCCATCTGTTCTTTTGTAATCTTAAATGATATATGGTAACTTCTTTTTTAAATAATTCTGAATACTTTATGTATGGTGATGATTTGAAAATATTTAAGAATATTAAAACTAAAAGTAGCAATTTTACTGTTTTGCAGGAAAATTTAGATAGGTTATTTCTATGGTGCTTAAAAAATAAACTATAACTTATATTAATAAATACCACATAAATGTCACATTATAGAAAATTAAATCCTTTTATTAGTAATTACAGCATTAATTTAGTGTTTAGACCTTGAGAGTTCTTATGTTGCAGAAATTGTTTTTCAATAATCATAATGTAAATGTAGGTAAAAGAGCTTATTCCACATTAGATTTTATTTGCCAAATAGGCAGCGTGTTCCATTATATCGAAGATTTTATTTAATGTTATAGTTAGATCAAGTTTGAAATTTGTCTGTGTTGTCTGGCTCCATGAACAAAATATTATGTTAATTTGTTAGAAGAGGTTTTTACGTGTATTGTATCAGAAAAATTTGGTTTTAATGGCCAAAAAAAATGTGGACAATTAGAATGAACTTTTGAGGATTTTTTTTTAAATGGATTCCAGTTATATGACATTTATTATGTTAATGCTTTTTGAGAAGCATTATAAGTAGCTGATGTTCCTGAAATTCTAAGTCATGATATATTGCAGCTTATGGTGGAAGGATTAAAAGGCCCTCAAGAGCATATTAGGGCCTTTTTATATAATTTATATTAGGGTCTTTTGCTCTCAGTTGCTCTATATAATATGGTCGCATCCATTATAGACATTTCCTGGGATTTGCAGATTTACTAAATTTTACTGTGTACATTGAAAGAACTTTGACTGCAGTGAAGATCGAGCTGATTTCTTTTTTAAAATGTTTTTTGTTTGTTTTTGTTTCTCTACTCTTTATATTTGGTTTACTTTAAGTTTTTTCATTTTATAGTTATTTTGTTAGTAGTTGCTAGTTTTAATGAGACTGCATTTGGGTGGAATTTAGTGATCATTTCTATATATATCTAAGAATATATGAATGTGGGTTTGTGTATGTATGTGTATTGCAGTAAGTTCTCCTGGGACTTTTAGAGCTCATTCTCCAAGTGAAAAAGAAAAGAGTTTATAAAACATATGTCCAGAAATGTTACAAAATTTTTCATATAAATTTTAAGTAAAATATAATAAGTATTTTTGAAATGTTTATTTCATAGGTTGGTAATACAGCAATAACAACTAACCAACAATTAAAGTTTTTTAATTGTACATTATTTGAATCATTTTGTTAGATTAACTACAGAAATTTATCAGGACCTTTGTTGTTACTGTTAGTAGTAGAAGTATTCTGTGTTTATGTTAATTTAACTGCGAGTGCCATACTTATATACGATTCAGGAATACACTAATATGATTTCTACGTTGGGTGTCTGCAATGGTACTGGTACAGTTACTGCTCTACAATATGAAAGAAAGTATACCAACCACAGGATTCCAGATTTTAAAACGATTAGTGGGACATTCCAAAAACTTCTGGCAACTGGTTCATTTCCCAGTATTCATACAAGCTACTAACCATATATTCGATACAACACCATGCTGATATTGATGCTGTTTAACATAGTTCAGGCATCTTGATGTCTTTTAAGAAGTATCGGGGTGTAATACTATCCTTTTCACCTAAATTATATTTTTGATTTTGTTACTAATATTTTCTAATACCTTATTTAAACAACCTTTCAACTAAATTATATTGACTAAGATACAATAATTAGTTAGCCTCTTAATACAAGTTATTTATTCACTTTACTTTTTTTTTTACATTACATGCTATTTCATTTTAATTGTTTAATTATTACTTTAATTGTCCTGAATTAAATAAATTTATAATATATAGCTCCTTATTCCGGGTTTCTGGTACGTGGCTTTATTTAAAAAATTCCTTGGTTTTTTTTTTAGTTAGTCCTAATTTATGAAAATTTCAAGATTCTAAATTTACTATTATTATTATATTATATTTCTAAATGTCTCTATTATTAATTATTTAATTGTTCTTTATACTTATAGTTCAGGCTAATTTAACTTTCACAGAGATGGTTTCAAAATATTTTCTTTTTAATTTGGCTTGTTCAATTAGTATATTAAAGTTCAACTGCACTTTCTGAAATTCCCTTTCCAACTGCTATGCATTGTTTTTTTTATATATCGCGGCTAAAATTAGTTCTTCCATTTCTTCCTCATCCAATCAGAATACTCTATTTTCACCAGCTGTCTTGGCGTATTGATATTAGAGAAATTCTAGCCTCGAGCGCTAGCCTCAGTTCCGATATTTCCATTCAATTTACTTCACTCCGCGACTACGCGTGTCAAAAGTTCTACTATTTTTCTTTCACTTTTTATTATTATTATTATTTTTTATTTGTCCTTTAGCCTTTCACATTTATTTGTTTATTTTTTTAAATCACTACAATTTATTGGTTGGTTCACATCTTATCCATCTATATTAATTTATTTTAACCTTACTATTTGTATTTTATATTTGGTTGTTCTTTTGACTCTTTTTATGTTAGTGGGTACTATGAATTCACCCAAGTTTATTTTTATCCTTACTATATCGTCACAATTGTCCTCCAATCAATTATGTACATATTATTATTATGAACAGAATTGATTTTAAATCTTAATTTATTATTGAATTATTATTGTCTTATTAAACTATTATTATTATATTCTGTTTATTATTATTATTATTCCTACTTGCCACAACCCTTTCTATCATAACTATAACATTTTCTGATTTACTATCATAACTAAATGTAACATAACTCCTTTAATAAGCTTAATAATAAACATTATAACGGTATTAACTATTAATATATTACCCTATCTACTGGCAAAACCTGTTTTGACTCTAATATTATACATCAAATCTTTTCTCTTCTTCTTCATGGTAATATTTCTTTATGTTTGAAATATGAAATATTCCTTTTATCTTCCTCCCTTCATTCACATATTCCAATAAATATGTAGTTTCTCCTATTTTATTCCTTATTTCATAAGGTCCAGAATATATGTGGAATAATTTAGACATCTCTCCTTCTATCTGTCTAGAATATCCCTTTTCCCTTACCAACACATGTTCTCCTATGTTATATTCGAATAATTTATGTTTTCTATTAAACAATTCTGCCCTCATTTTTCCCTTTCTTCTAATCCTCTGTTTAGCCAATGTAATTTTAAGTTCTAAATTTTCATTCTTACCAGTTCTCCTTAATCCTTCTAAATTTATTATATTGTACCAAAATCGAGGTGTTTTAATTCCCAGCTGTAGTTCATTTGGGGTGTATTCTGTGGTTGCATGTGGCAATTCATTTATACATTCATTTATAATATTAATAAATTTACTCCAGTTCTTATGATTATGGTTACAATAGGTTCTAAGACACCTTCCTATCTCCTTATTCACTCTTTCCACCATATTGCTATTTGGTCTTCTAATTGGAGAAAATATTGGATTAATTCCTAAATTTTCTAAATATTGTATCCACTTCCTATTATGGAATTGTGTTCCATGATCTGTCTGAACTCTTTTAACTTTTCCAAATTTTTCTAAATACATTCCTAAACATTTAATTGCATTTCTTGCAGTGGCTGTTCTAAGTGGGTAAATTTGTACAAATTTTGTAAAAATATCCATTATTACCATCACATGTTTCATTCCATTAGATGTTGGAAATGGTCCACAAAAATCTATAGATAATTGTTCCCTTGGTCCGTTGACTTTAACACTTTTCATTTTTCCATAATTAATTTGGTTAGGATGTTTGCATCGTTGACATGTGTCACATGACCTAATTACTGTTTTGATTGTTTTATTCATTTTTCTAAAAGTAAATGTTTCTTGTAGCATATTCAAACATTTTTTAGCCCCACAGTGTAAATAGTATTCATGACATGATATAATTAATTTCTTTATTAGGACTTTTGGTACTGTTACTTTCCATTCTGCATTACAATTCTTTAATAATATTCCTCTTTCCATTTTATATTTATTTTCTAGATTACTTAAGTTTTCCATAATGTTGCCTAGCTCCTCATCCTGTTGTTGAAACTTTCTAATTTCTTTTAATTCCTGTACTAAATTTCTATCTATTACTCTTCTTAAGTTAGCTATTATTATTTCTGGCTTCATTTTCCAATTTTCCCCTTTTTTACTATCACAAGGATTTCGACTTAACATATCGCTAACAACGTTTTCTACACCTTTACAATGCTCTATTGTGAAGTCATACTCTTGCATATATAATATCCATCGATATAATCTGGAATTTAAAATTTTACATTTTTTTATGAAGGTCAGCGCCTGATGATCGGTTATAATTTTTATTCTCCTTCCCAATATTATGGGTCTTGCTTTTTGTAAGCAGAACAATATAGCTGCCAACTCCTTTTCAGTGGTAAAATAGTTTATTTCACTTCCTTTGAGAGTCCTACTCATAAACATGATTGCCTTTTTCTTTCCTTCATTGTCCTGTTGATATAAGTGTCCACCTATAGCATATTCACTACTATCTGTCTGTAAATATAACTCCTTATCCTTGTCTGGGTGTTCTAACATGGTAGTCTTTAAAAATTCTTCTTTTAATATCCTATAAAGGCTTCTTCCTCTTTCCTTTTCCATATAAACTTATTTTTTCTTGAGGTTAGATGTAATAATGGTTGTACAAATTTTGAGTATTGGTCTATAAATCTATTGTAATAATTAGCTAATCCGATAAATCCTTTTAATTGTTTATAATTTTTTGGTGCTGGGTATTGTATAATTGCCTTTATTTTATCATCATTCGCCTTTATTCCATTTATATTTAATGTAAATCCTAAAAATGGAATTTCTTCCCTACAAAACATTGATTTCTTAAATTTGATTGTCATATTCCCCATCCTAAATTTCATAAATATTTTTTCTAAATGTTCCAAATGTTGTTTAAAAGTATTTGACATACATACAATATCATCTACATATAGCATTGTATAGTCCTCCAATTCCTCTCCCATAACATTATCTAGAGCCCTGACCAATGCAGCCAGTGATGTACTCAATCCATATGGTGTTACTTTAAATTGGTAAGTTTTCCCTTTGTGCTGAAATGCTGTGTATTTCCTTGATTCCCTTTCTAATTCAACCTGCCAGAAACTGTTGGTCATATCCATGGTACTAAGCCATTTAACTTTTTTTGCTTTGTTTAAAATTTCAGTTACACTTCTGTTGCATTGATAATCTGGAACCATGATATCGTTTAGTAGCCTTGCATCTAGGCATAATCTGACTTCGTTAGATTTCTTTATAACCGGTATTATTGGATTTATGTAAGGACTGTTACTCTTCTCAATTATATCCTGCTCCAACATGTTGTTAATTTCTGTTTGTACCTTATCCTGATATTTGTTTGGAATGGGATAATTTTTCTGGTAAAATGGTTTATTTTCAAATATTTCGATTTTATGTCTGTATGCATTGCATCTTCCTGGTTTCTCAGAAAATATATCTTTGTATTTAATTAATAATTCAGTTAATTCTTCTCTTTCATTCTCAGATATCCCTTCAACTTCTTTTATCTTTTCCATAATTTGGCTCTCCATGTCTAAATTGTTATTATTATTCCAATCATACATCTTTAAATCCATTCTTCCATCATACTGTCCTCCATCTTCTATTTCTTCCATGTATTCCCAATTTCCTTGTTTTATTATTTCACATGTTATTCCTTTACTCTCATTCTCTATAAATTTTAAATTTTCCACTACATTATTATATTTTAGCCTTATTTCCTTTTTACAAAAATTAACTTCAATTCCCAAGTCATACATTACATCTGTTCCAATGACAATTTCCTTTATTAATTCTGGTACTATCAAACATTGCAAATCATACTCTATTTTCCCAAATTTTACTTTTACCATTACTATTTTCGCTACTCTTTTACTCCTTCTTCTTGTCGCTGTCATAATGCTAATTCCTGTAAGTGGTAATTCTTCTACATTTCCTAATCTTTCCTTGTTTTCATTGTACCATTTTTCTTGCATACAAGATGCATTGCTTCCTGTATCTATTAAACCATACACACTTTCTTTTCCAATTCTAATTATTATTTCTGGATTATTTTGATCATAGCCTTTCCTTTGTTTATTGAACTCCGTTTCTTCCTGTTCTTCTAATAAAAACTCCCTGTCCATTAATATTGTTCCTATTATTATATCTTTGTCGTTCTTGTTATTATTATTATCAATTATTTCATTTATAGGCTTCCTTTTCCGAATTAAACTATTATTTTGCACTTTGAGATCCTGACATTTGTTGTTTTCTTTGAAGCCTATTACAGGTTTCCCAGTGCTCCTTAGTTTTCCGTATGTTGATTTTCTGACCTAACCTCTTCATGCACATTTATAGCGTTAACACTTGGCCTACCTTGATTATTTTGATGGTTATTGCTTCCTCTATTAACTTCTGTACCAGCTGTTCTCTCCCTCTGATTTATAGGTTGAAATCTAACTACATTCCTATTCTCCATACCATATGGTCTAAATCCTTCCGGTTGTTGGTCTCTATAGTTTCCTCTTTGTATAAAATTATTATAATTTCCATTTCGATTTTGCCATGTTCTGTCTGTAAATATCGGAGTTTGTCTAGGCCTAAATGTATCATTCCTTTGGTTGTATTCCCGGTTTTTATTATAGTCATTATTATTGTTATTGTTTCCTCTATTTCCCATTGTACCTCTACTGTCATTTTTTAAATTATAGTCTCTATTTCTATTTTCGTTCATCCATGTTCCTCCCCTTCGAATATTTTCGTTTTTCTCTTCTATGTCCTCCGACCTCAAAATTCTTTGCATTTCCCTGATCGATCTAATTCCTTGTACTCTCACAGCATCCTCAATTCTCCTATCAAATTGTGTACTTAGTTTCCTTACCATTTCTTCTTCTGTCATTCCCATTGTTAAATTTCTCAAAACTATAACCCTTTCTATGAAATAGTCCACTCTTGATAATAAACCTCCTTTTCTGTACCTTTCCATTTCAATTCTATCCCGAATACTCTGTTGTATTTCAGTTCCCCAGTATCTTTCAATAAATATTGCTTTAAAATCTTCCATATTTTCTATATCCTCCCTTATAACCTGCCACCAATTTGCAGCATTTTCTTCAAATACTCTGTCTAATGTTCCTTTTAACTCAACTCCTCCTTTGCCTTCTCTTATCCTCTTATTTTGGTGAATCTCTAAATATCTTTCCAAGTCCTTTAAGAACTCTATAGGGTTCGTTGACTTGCCATTAAATTTTGGTATCAATTGGTCACTATTGTTGTCACAGGATACATATATGATCTGTGGTTGCCTGTCTACTACTGTAGGCCTATTCCATTCTTCTTCCTTTTCTCTTTTATTAATCCTCTCCTCTACATTCACGTATTTTTCTGTCCATTTATTTTCTATTTCTTTTAAATCAATTTTCACACTCTTTATCTCCTCTTTATTTCCTTTTATCCCATTGTCCTGCACCTTAATTTTATCTTCTATTTCTTTTGTTATACCTTTTACTTTACTCTCAGTCTCATCCTTATTTTTCTTTAGTAATTTATTAAACTCCTTCTCCATATCATCATTATTATTTTTTATCTCCTGAATCTCCATTCTCATCTCCTCTGTATTATATTCCATCTTATTTCTTAATTCCTCCATATTATTACTTAACCCTTCTATTCTCTGATTTATTTCTTCCTTCAATTCAACTTTAGTTCTATTTAATTCCTCCCTCATTCTCTTATCAGATTCTTCTAGGTTTAATTTTATTTCCTTACTTATTCCTTCCAAATTTTTACTTAACCTCAAATTGTCTTCTTCCCTATTTTTATTTATTTCTTCTGTCATATCTCTCTTTAATCTTTCCATATTTTCATTTAATCCTGCTATCAACATTATTATTTGTGACATATCTGTCTCCTTCTGTTCCTCCTTGTCTTCAATTATTTCGCCCACTATCTCCTTTTCAGTACCTATAGTATGGTCTATATTTTCCACTATCTCATTTTCTATTAATAGGCCATCCTCTTTTTCAGTCATAATCTCACTTTCATCCATTAAGTTAACAAATCGTCCCTTCACCGCTTTATTTTCCTCTAACGCCTTTCTTTTTTCCGTTGCTTTTGGGTTGGACCTTAAATCATGTCCATGTGATTCTGCCATCGTATTTTATTATTATTATTATATTTTGCAACAAGTTTTCTCAGTAGTTACACCTGAAATTACTATTAATAAATTCCTAACCTTAAAATTTCTATAAATATAATTTACTAAAATATTAATCTCATTAAAAAATTTTTAAACCAAGCAATTCTTTAAAAATGCCAACACGTTGGGTGCCAAATTTTGTAATACTATCCTTTTCACCTAAATTATATTTTTGATTTTGTTACTAATATTTTCTAATACCTTATTTAAACAACCTTTCAACTAAATTATATTGACTAAGATACAATAATTAGTTAGCCTCTTAATACAAGTTATTTATTCACTTTACTTTTTTTTTACATTACATGCTATTTCATTTTAATTGTTTAATTATTACTTTAATTGTCCTGAATTAAATAAATTTATAATATATAGCTCTTAATTCCGGGTTTCTGGTACGTGGCTTTATTTAAAAAATTCCTTGGTTTTTTTTTTAGTTAGTCCTAATTTATGAAAATTTCAAGATTCTAAATTTACTATTATTATTATATTATATTTCTAAATGTCTCTATTATTAATTATTTAATTGTTCTTTATACTTATAGTTCAGGCTAATTTAACTTTCACAGAGATGGTTTCAAAATATTTTATTTTTAATTTGGCTTGTTCAATTAGTATATTAAAGTTCAACTGCACTTTCTGAAATTCCCTTTCCAACTGCTATGCATTGTTTTTTTTATATATCGCGGCTAAAATTAGTTCTTCCATTTCTTCCTCATCCAATCAGAATACTCTATTTTCACCAGCTGTCTTGGCGTATTGATATTAGAGAAATTCTAGCCTCGAGCGCTAGCCTCAGTTCCGATATTTCCATTCAATTTACTTCACTCCGCGACTACGCGTGTCAAAAGTTCTACTATTTTTCTTTCACTTTTTATTATTATTATTATTTTTTATTTGTCCTTTAGCCTTTCACATTTATTTGTTTATTTTTTTAAATCACTACAATTTATTGGTTGGTTCACATCTTATCCATCTATATTAATTTATTTTAACCTTACTATTTGTATTTTATATTTGGTTGTTCTTTTGACTCTTTTTATGTTAGTGGGTACTATGAATTCACCCAAGTTTATTTTTATCCTTACTATATCGTCACAGGGGTTTCCATTCTATGGTGTGGAGAACACTTAATCAAAACAAGTTTTATGCTTACTACAAACAACCAATTCAGCATCTACATCCAGGAATCAGTCTTCTGTAATTGGTTGAATACAAATCCTCACCATTATTTCACTAAAGATGGTATCAAAAACATAAGCAACAACACACTTGGCCAAAAATCATTCCCAATTCAATGGTGGAACACAACTTTCAGTACAAATTTAGTTTGATTGCTATGACTGAATATGTTTGCATGTTTCAAAATATCTTTGAATGGTATGGTTAATTCACAATCAACAGATTAGACTATTCCCTGAACACTTAATTTCTGAAGTTAGCTACAATTCTTCAAGATGAATTGCCACACATGCTGGAAGAAATACCTCTAGCTTTAAGATGCTAAATGTACTTTCAGCACGATGCATGCGCCTCAACATTTTTCACGAGCTGTTTCCACCCACTTAAATCAGTTTCCTTGAGCATTGGATTGGTCATGGAGGTCCATACTCCTGGGCTCCACTTTCGCCAGATCTAACAATATTAGATTATTATGTCTGAGTATGGATGAAAAGTATTGTGTACAAGAAAAAAGTGAACTCCTGTAGGAATTAATTGTACGAATTATGGATATTGCTGCGTAAATAAAGAACAATCCAGCAAAACTAAAAATAGCAATGAAAGCAATCCATAAATGTGGCAGAGATATGTATTGAAGTTGTTTGAAAATTTGTTGTAAATTATAGTATTCTGTATTTTTGTTTTGGGATTAATTTTGGTCTGTGTTGTATTTCATAAAGTCAAGTTTTTCTAAATTGTTTTTGTTTTACATTAACTGTATTTATATCAATTATTCAGAAATAATTCCTCTACAAATTTTATTTAAAACTATGATGAATTTATTATCTTTTTAGCAAAGTTATTCTATGCCAAACTTCAAAATAGGAACATTTTTTAAATAGTCTCATTTGATTCATAAGACCTAAAATATAAAAACAATTGAATGGGTGAGATCAAAAAGGAAAACATTCCACTGAACTAGATTTGGAGTAAAACGAAAAAAACTGTTTTACTCCAAAACTGTTTGAGATACTGTTCAGTATATCTACAGTTTAAAGTTCAGTTTCAATATTATACCGTTTCAACCGGAAGTCTGAGATCTCCAGCTGATTTGGGGTATCCTTTGTCTCATATCAGCAGTCCAAGTTTCAACCTCAAACAGGTAGCATAACGGTACTTCTTCATCCGCAGATACAATTCCGCATTTTAAGTTTTTTTATTGTATACGAATTTTGACACAATTCAATTATTTATGATTCAGAAACAATTGTCATGTTTAGTTAATAAGAAGAACTCAAGTGTTTTTTTTTGTTTGTGTTTATGATTTAAATTGTACTTAGTTTTGTGCGTTTAGAGCAGCTGTTCTCGCGTGTGCACACGGGCAGTCTTAACGCCAGGACATTACGAAGAAAGGAACGCCGCCTCTACAAGGTACTGTGACATTAGATTTAACTAAACATGACAGCAAATTAATCAAAACAATTTTATTCGTTGTTAAAAATTTCAAAATGTCAGTTAACCTATTCATGTATTTTTCAATTCAGTCTTCTTCCCAATTTAAATTAAATTACTAAACATCCGCTTTTACCACAGTTGTCAAACCAACCGCAATATCGAACATTTATTGGTCCTCCGGGCCGGATTCATTGAATTCCGCTTTGGATTTAGGTATGGTAATTGTTTTTTATGTTGGGAGAGTCAATTTTCTGCAACTTCCGCCATTTGCATTTTTCGTAGTACATTCAATCTACTGCGCAGTCCATCTCACACATACACTTACAGCGCTATTAGCGAATCTATTCTGAACATTAGCAACGCGCGCATTCTTACAGATGATCTTAGTGGCACATTTCTAAAGTTCTTGATGACAGCTGTCAAAAACAATAACAAACAACATAACCTCAATACATACCTACATTTTGAAAATACAATATGTTGTGATGGTTTTACTTATTGTTTTTATATTTTAATCTTTCTATTTCATTGTTAATTGATAATAAACAACTATTATTATCAATTTCGATTATAATTCAAACAATTTTAATATTTTTTCAACAAAAAACCCTAAGAACATAGTAAATATTTACATATCAAAATGCGTTTTTCAACTTTTGTAAGACAATCTACTGGTACAAAGAATAGACTTCTTAAGATTTTATCACTTATACAAACAATTTGTGATCCTGGAACAGATGTTTTAAATTTAGGGCAAAAAAATAAACTCACTGCATTAAATGAAGAGGCACAAAAAAGATTAAATGCATTCGATAAATCATTTGATCAAGTCTCTGTTGAGGAAGATCTGGAGGGGTTTGATGAAACAGAAGCTTTTAAATTACAAGATGAAATATCAGACATAGCTGTAGAAATAAATTCTATTCTTAAATGTGTATTTTCCACAGTGGAAGATCCAATTAGTTCAAATAATACACAGACCACTGAAAGTAAACAAGTGAATGTTTCTGTCAACTTACCTAAATTAGATTTAAAACATTTTAATGGCTGTTTGAGTGAGTGGACAACCTTTTACTATATGTTTGACAATAGTATTCATCAACATCAATCTTTAACTCTTGTTGAGAAATTTTCATATTTAATTTCATGCTTATCTGGTGAACCTTTAAATCTAATTCATAATTTACCTATTACTCCTGAAAATTATAAAATTGCTTGGGATATATTATGCGAGAGATATCAGAATATTCGCAGATTGGTTAATTTTCACATATCAAAAATTATTGACATGCCTTCCATTAAGCATCATTCGTTACCTGAAATGCGTCAATACGTAGACACATTTCATGAGAACTCACAAGCTTTAACCGTATTAGGTTATGACATTCAAAATGAAGTTACACTTATTGTAATTCTATTAAGGAAACTTGATGACGTCACTCGTCGGTGCTTTGAAAGCTCACGCAAAACCGATCGTCGGTTACCCACAATTAAAGAATTAATCAACTTCTTAAATATTAAGTGTGCACATTTAGAAGATGCTTTACCATTAGATCAAATAAACGAGCCATTTGTTAATTTTAAACCTTTTCTCAAAAAGGAAATTGCAACTACACCTATCAAAAATAAATCACCAATGAAAATAACAAAATCTGTGTTTCAGACTTCAACTTCCAAATCTGATCTGTGTCTAGTTTGTAAGAAAGATTCTCATAAATTATTTTCCTGTCCTGATTTTAATAAATTGTCGCCTAATCAAAGATATGACAAAATTAAAGCACTACAATTGTGCATAAATTGTTTAGGTACACATTCCACAGTGAATTGTATGTCAAAATCATTATGTAAAACTTGTCAAAAGAAACATAATACTTTACTTCATTTTAACCGAAAAGTTGATGCAGCTGGTGAAAATAATTCTAGCTGACATAAACGTCATATGAGCTCGGATAACAATTTGGGACGATTTCAGCTTCCTGTCCACAATGAAACTCTTAATGAATCAATATCAATTCTTTCGAATACCGGTTCTTTAAACAATTTTCGATCAACTTTACTATGCACAGCATTAGTTAATCTTGCAACTCATGTAAATAAACCGCAGACCTTTACTGCTTTATTGGATTCTGCAAGTCAATCAACAATTATCACAAAACAATGTGCAAGTAAGATAGGATTACAATTAACTCCTTCTACTATTCTATTAAACGGTATTTCTGCAATGTCAACACCTATCCTTGGTACAGGTAAATTAAATATTTACACCCTCAACGGTCAACTCTTTAAAGAATCTCATGAAGTCATTGTTGTGGAGCAAATTCAAGCCAATTTACCGTTTTTTGCAAAGTTACCTGAACTTCAGCGTAAGTTGAATCAAATTTCTCTCGCTGATTCTAATTTCAATAATAGTCCGACAATTTCGATTATTATTGGAGCCGATTTGTTCGGTCTCACATTGCGTAACCACACCATACAGTTAGGTGATGGCTTACCAACAGCAATTGAAACCATCTTCGGTTATTGTCTAATAGGAACCATTCCTACAGCTTCATACCATTTAAACAACATTTCTCTGCTCACCACATCGGACATGAGCTTACACAACCTACTCCAGAAATTTTGGACACTTGAAGAGGTTCCAGTTTCGACGAAAACCTCTAAGGAAGAACTCACTTGTGAAAATCACTACAACTCTACGGTTACGCGCAACGCTACCGGGAGATACATCGTGTCACTTCCTTTCGCACAAGATCCTCAATCACTAGGGGATTCCTTTAATACAGCTAAATGTCGTTTTTCATATTTGGAAAATAAGTTTGCTAATAAACCGGAATTGAAAGTTGCATATTCTGCTTTCATGTCAGACTATTTAAAGTCTAACCACATGTCACTATTACCTACTCAGGTTCCAGATACCGCACATTATTTTTTACCGCATCATGCCGTTGTTAAAACTACTAGTAGCACTACGAAACTTCGAGTGGTGTTTGATGGTAGTTCCAAAACTACTTCTGGTTTATCAATAAATGACATTCAATTCACAGGCCTAAATTACAAACAGAGATTTGTGAAGTCATTTTACAATTTCGCATACACAATATCGTGTTTTCTACTGACATACAACAAATGTATCGTCAAATCATGGTTCATTCTGATGACCAAAACTTTCAATTGATATTATGGAGGGAAAATTCATTTGATCCTTTATCAACATACAAACTTAATACGGTCACTTATGGCCTGAAAAGTTCGCCATATTTGGCTATTCGCACACTGCGACAACTTGTTCAAGACGAAGGTCACAATTTTCCGTTGGCTGCTGAAGCTTTGCTTAATCACATTTACGTGGATGATATCATCACTGGAAGTAAGGACATTCCTTCCGCTCTAGAACTTCAGCGTCAACTCATCGCACTTCTTTCAAAAGGACAGTTTCAGCTCCGCAAGTGGACGTCTAACTGCTCCGAACTTCTCGCTGATATCACTCAGGAACATCGGGAAGTACCACTTCATTTCCGCTCACCAGATCAACCGTTGTTCAATATACTCGGCTTGAAATGGACACCTTCGAACGACGTGTTCTCGTTCACCATTCAGCTACCAATTTCGGATCATTCACCTACAAAACGATCTATTTTGTCCACAATCGCACAAATATATGATCCTTGTGGTTTTCTGTCGCCTACGACATTCTTTGCTAAGTGCCTCATGCAGCACCTTTGGACTCTTGGGATTAATTGGGATTCACCAGTTCCAGAGACCATCAACTCCGCTTGGAAAAAATTCGTTCAAGAATTGCCTCATTTGGAAGACATTTCTATTTCTCGTTGCATCAACCTTCATCAGTCAACGAGCATCCAGATCCATGGCTTCTGCAATGCCTCGGATAAAGGTTACTCAGCCGTCATTTACATTAGGACGACTACTTCAAACAACATTGTCAATACACAGCTACTTTTAGCCAAATCTAAGGTCGCTCCTCTCAAGCGCATATCACTTCCTAGATTAGAGCTTTGCGGTGCTCATTTGCTCGCCAAGTTAATGCACTATTGCATTCAATTTTTATCTACTCGGTGTTCTATTGACATCATCAAATGTTGGTGTGACTCCATGGTCACATTAGCTTGGATCACTACTCCACCATATAAACTTAAGGTTTATATAGCTAATCGCGTCAGTCAAATTCAGGACTGGACTCCAACTGACTGTTGGTCACATGTTCCATCTGGCAACAATCCTGCTGATTGTTCCAGCCGTGGTCTATCTCCTTCCGCACTTCTTAACCATCAGATATGGTTTTCGGGGCCTTCTTGGCTTAAGCTTTCACACCATCAGTGGCCAAATTCACCTTTACAGGTGTTGGACACTGTCCCTGAACTCCGCTCAAATCCACTTCCAATTTATTTATCGTCGTCTCAAACTGAATGGAACATATTTTCCAAATTTTCTTCGTGGTCAAAAACTTTATACGTCATGTCATATGTTCTAAGATTTTGTCATAACGTCCGCACTGCATCAAGAGTGACCGGACCAGTAACTCTCACAGAACTTCAATTTGCAGAAATACAACTAATTAAACTTGTGCAAAATTCACATTTTTCAAAGGAAATTCTACTTTTAAAGACAAACCCTACATCTTGTTGTTCACGCTTAGCTTCATTGTCACCTTTTCTTGATCACAGCGACATAATGAGAGTGGGTGGAAGAATTACGTTTTCTTCATTGAGCTACACTTCTAAACATCCTGCCGTTTTACCAAAGAATCACCACATTACATTCTTAATCATTGACCATTATCATCGTTTGTTTCTTCATGCAGGACACAACTGCTACACTCACTCATCTCTAAAAAATTTTGGATCCTTTCAGCAAGGAGTACCATTAGAAAACGGATACACAAATGTATTCGTTGTTTCAAACTTAAACCAACTTCTCGTCCGCCTTTGATGGGAGTCTTACCACGTGAACGAGTTACCTTTTCTCAACCATTCATTAATACTGGATGCGACTACTGCGGTCCATTCACTGTCAAAATTCATACTTTGCGTCGTGCTCAAGATGTCAAAGTCTACTTATGCATTTTTGTTTGTTTTGCTACTAAAGCAATTCATATTGAAGTCGCTACTGATCTTTCTACTCAAGCTTTCATTGACGTTCTCACACGTTTTGTGTCACGGCGTGGACTTTGTTCTAATTTGTATTCCGATTGCGGGACCAACTTTGTCGGAGCTTCAAACAACTTTAAGAAAATTATTCTAACCATGCTGAATGAACCTCATTCTAAGGAGACCATAGATAAATTTACCAAACTGAATGGAATTAAGTTTCATTTCCTGCCTCCAGCTGCTCCACATCAAGGTGGACTTTGGGAAGGTGACGTCAAAAGTTTCAAAACACATCTTCTTAGAACAATAGGTATCGAAAAACTTTATCTCATGGACTTCGTTACTTTAGCTACGAAAATTGAAGGCATTCTCAATTCAAGACCTTTAACTCCTCTTTCAGCAGATCCTAACGAGTTAGACGTATTAACGCCTGCACATTTCCTCATCGGACGACCGATCACCGCGTTGCCAGAACTATCTTATGAACAGATTCCTTTAAATAGACTAAAACAGTGGCAACGTGTTCAACGCTTCTCACAGCAAATCTGGAAGCGGTGGCATCTTGAATATCTTCATACATTGCAACAACGTCTGAAATGGAATCGTAGTACACCAAATCTACAGCCTGGTGACTTAGTGCTCATTCAGGATTCAAATCTTAAACCTCTTTTTGGCCTACTGGACGCATTCTGTCTTCATCTCCAGGAGAAGATGGAGTCGTACGTGTTGCCACTATAAAAACCAAGGATGGAGTTTTCACACGCCCTGCCGTGAAACTTTTCCCCTTACCTCTCAGTAATTAAACCCTTATTTGTCACTAGAGAAACTTTTGAAATTCTACCTTGTCTTCAATTCTATCATCATTCTCATTCAATGTCTTCTTTCTTAAGCCGGATCATCTTCCTTCATCATTCATCCATTTCAGCGCTTATTCCCTTTAGTGCTGGCTCTTTAATTTCTTCGTCTCTATAAACCGGTTGGTTTATAGTCGGAGGTATGTTCAGTATATCTACAGTTTAAAGTTCAGTTTCAATATTATACCGTTTCAACCGGAAGTCTGAGATCTCCAGCTGATTTGGGGTATCCTTTGTCTCATATCAGCAGTCCAAGTTTCAACCTCAAACAGGTAGCATAACGGTACTTCTTCATCCGCAGATACAATTCCGCATTTTAAGTTTTTTTATTGTATACGAATTTTGACACAATTCAATTATTTATGATTCAGAAACAATTGTCATGTTTAGTTAATAAGAAGAACTCAAGTGTTTTTTTTTGTTTGTGTTTATGATTTAAATTGTACTTAGTTTTGTGCGTTTAGAGCAGCTGTTCTCGCGTGTGCACACGGGCAGTCTTAACGCCAGGACATTATGAAGAAAGGAACGCCGCCTCTACAAGGTACTGTGACATTAGATTTAACTAAACATGACAGCAAATTAATCAAAACAATTTTATTCGTTGTTAAAAATTTCAAAATGTCAGTTAACCTATTCATGTATTTTTCAATTCAGTCTTCTTCCCAATTTAAATTAAATTACTAAACATCCGCTTTTACCACAGTTGTCAAACCAACCGCAATATCGAACAGATACTGAAATAAATACTATTGTACATTTGTTCCTAATTATATTAGGTATCACATGATCAAGTTTATTACCATAAATGAATAATATTTTGGCAGCTAGCTTAGTTTATTGTTAGCGGAATCTTTTCCTTTTTGACCTCATTGGGTTTAAAATATTACACAATTTTAGAAACAAACTTGTTTATTGTTAAAATGCAAACTAGGCTAGTCACTGTCATATTCCACATTACTTGCTGTTGGCCAAGTCAAAATATTTTGGTAAAACTGTTCGTATTGACATGGAATATATTGCATTATCTTGGCAACATCTGTAAGTTTGGCTGGTTTGATTGGCACTCTTCCTTCGTATGCACGTTGACAAGGGAGCCTAATATTTCCGCCTTTAAATGGCTTAAAGGTTTCACTGGTAATACAATCAATGAACTCCTTTGCTTCAATGTAACCTGGTTGTTCCATTTTGAAAGTAAGATGTTTGTATTTGCTAATTTTAAACGATTCCTTAGAACCAAGAGTCAAACTCTTGCAAGTTTTTTTAAAATAAGTAGGCCACCAATTTTTAATGTCTTCATTTTTAACTTGGTGAACTTCAAACAAAGGGGGTACTTTCTTGGCTCCACGGATAATTTCATCATATTGCTCCGGACTGTAAATGCGATCAATGTTTCGGACAACTCTTTTAATCACTCTGAAATTCCTATCACAAGGAAGAAAACTATGTCCTCGAACAGGAAAGTACATGTTTATTGTCTTAAAACGATTTGTGATAGTAAGGCTTAAAAAGTACCTAATTAGTGTATGATTTCGGTTTTGTCCGGGACAAGAGTCACAAAACACATTCAGTTCTGTAACATCTGGTGAAACGTGATTCTCAATGAAGTGGTTTAGCATTGAGCTGACCTCATCAGGGCCCTTTTTTGCCACGCCCTCATGGTACGTATAGAAAACTGATTTTTTTATCCCGAAGACTGTTGACGCAAAACACATAGTGCCACAACTTCCTCAAGTAGAACATATCTTGAACTGGCATAGCAGGGAGTGGCAAATTCTGCATAAAGTCAAAGACGATACCAGCAATACTTGCTTGTGATCTGCAAACTTCAGTGATATGTTGGATTTTTTTTGTAAAATTTACAAGCCCTACGTTTATGTATTAATAGTTCGGCAGTTGCAACTCGCTTGGCATTGTCATTTAAGGTTTGAAATTTTATTTTTGTGCCCAGCTCTTCACAGGTTGAACACACGTCAACCTGTGGTCGACCAAATCTGTAGCCATAATTATCATTATAATAGGCTAAAAAATATTCATACTTTATTATATTATTTAAATCAGGGTGTTTTTCAATTAGCATATCATGAATTTTTTTAACTGACAATCCAGCTTCCAGGTAAGTTACAGTTATACTTGAGTAGTGGGAAGTTTTTTTTGGGAAACTTTCGATATGGGTATTGAGCTTTACCAAAGCCTCTTGAGGTATTTTAATGTGGTTTGGATGTTTCCCTCTCATATCAACTGGTAAATTACCCTTAGACAGCAGTGAAGTCAATCTAAAGGCAACTTTGTTTGTAATAGAATGTAAGCTGAGAAATGCGTTTCTACATACTTCAACGCGATTGTTATCTTTTATTGCAAAATATTTAAAAGAAAACTGGAATTGCCTAGATTCGTTTGATGTAGGCCTATGGCGGTTTACATTGTTACACTCGATCAATCCCATTAGGTACGTATCACGCTCGTTTTTGGGTCTTCCGCTATAAACAACTTTAATAATCTGTTTCTTTTGTTCATTGGTAAACAGAGATGTACACAAATGTTTACAAGTACAATCAGGGCCTGTTGTTTGTTGTACGACTAACCTGCCTGCTGTAGTCACGAATTCTTCACCTTTGAGCCTAGCTTCTTTCATTACAACCTTAATGTTTCCACTTCCTCTTCTCTTCTTCACAGGACTATCACATTCACTTTCAGACATGTTGTTATATTTCAATCAACAAGTTCAAAATATTTATGATATATTAACAAGAGTTAACAACTGTTCAACACAAAATCTTCGTTTTCACAACTTTAACCTCAACAACTAAAGTTTTGCTCTTAGTGACAGCTGATACGTATGCTAGCGCTCCTTGCGGCAGATCGCGAAACTGCTGCCACAGCTGAGGTCAAAAAGGAAAACATTCCGGGAATGTTTTCCTTTTAGATCTCACTACAAATTTCAACCTTATATAGTTCAGTGCAGAACAGTGCAATCTTTTCCTTCTTTACATCAGTTGATATATCTAAGAAAAAGCTACAAAATAGCTATCTTAGTTTAATTTGACCAAAAAGAGGAATCTTTTCCTTTTTGATCTCACCCATTCAATTGAAGATAAAAATTATCAGAATTCAAAAATGGTTTGTTTTAACCTATTTTGCGGTTCTGTAGACAATTACCAAGAAATTAAATTATTATTTTTTTGTTGATAACTCTGTTATTTTTTAACCTATTTGTCTATTCTTTTTCGTAAACTTTGCTTTTTTTTCTTCAAAACCTAACCTAACCTAGCCTTTTTCAGAAACTTTTCTCGGCCCTAATCTAGCAATTAAAATGGCTGATTTTGTACATTATTAGAAAAATATAAATAACTTTTGACTTGTAATTGTGATTTTAGTTCTGTTTTCACCATTTTATTCTAAATTAAATTCTCTCTATAACAAATATAAGTTAACGTACAATAACCTTTTTCTATATTTTTTATTTGATAATAACAATTTTGAAAAAAAAAGCAGACTGTTTTTTATATAGTTACAATTAAAAAAAAATTAAGGGATATAACTTGATAACCCTTTTAATTCTCTACACAAAAACATCTTTGTTTACAACAAACCTCATATTTTTATGTACAGTAGAATTTATTTTCTTTATGAAGCGCGGTGGTTTGAACCGAGAATACCGAAAAACCTCCATCACATACATGTCATTTGATTCAGTTCCCTGTGTGTTTGACACACTAGGCCCAGGCTCTGAAACATACACAGGTGTACTATATGGTCTACAATCAATGCTTGGATTGAGTAAAGTATGTACATTTTGAAGAATTGTTTGAAAACCATCGTCTCCACCACCAATCTCACTTTCATCACAACTACTGGTCTCACTTTCCACTTGCGAATCCGTATTCAGTATTTCTTGGGCTATTTTCAAAATATCTTGTCTATATCACTTTCGAAATAACCATCTTCATAGTCACTGTCCAATAACATTCTCTCAATTTCTGAATCTGGCATAATTTCCTTATTCATTGTGTAAAAAATCAAAATAAACACGGCATAACGTAAGTATTCACTAAAACAGTAAACAAAACAAATGTTTATAACCTAATCAGAACACAGAAATCATATGTTTATTTGTTATGTTGCTTACAAGTGTTGCCAACATCAAGTACCGTAATCTAAATATTCACAAAAGTATAATAATGATATCATAATATAAACCGAATAAATCTAGCTTATATCACACACTTCGCTTATATGATTTCACTAGGACAGCGCGTGAACACTGCTCGTAAAAAAGTGCAATTTAATTACATTTTAATCTTAATTTACACAATAAAATGCAAAGAAACCATTCTCAGTGGACGCTGCTACCATCTAACGGATTTATTCAGAACTACATCAACATATGCTTAATAAAGAACGTTATTTTCCAGGACACGGAGAAGTTCCGTATGTCTAGGCTAATGGGTTAAGCTGCAGAAAAAAATTTATCAGGACTAAATTGATAAGAAAGGTCCTGTGATGAGGGTGCACAATAAGCTATATAACTGAGAGACATGTCCAGAACAGTGAATCCTAGCCCTCCTATAAATAAAAAAAGTTACTGCTTTCTTTATTTCTACTAATGTAGCAAAATTAGTGGACTCAACACATACTCAAAATATGGTTCCACAATTATGTGGACTCTATTGTACATTAGTAAAAACTAAATGTTTAAGCCTTATAAATATTTCATCATTTAACTGATATTGGCAGAAGCATATTCAGTTAACATTTTTGCTCAAATTACCAATGATTTACCTCGTATTCAAATCTCTTCAGGAAATCAAGTTTAAGTTGTGCAATTTATGCTAGCAGACTTTACATATGATACCTACTCTACTGTAGATTGTTTAATGGATCCAGATTTATTTTCAAAAACTCTACAAGATCAACAATTAATTGTCTATTGCCATTATTACTATATTGGAACTTCATCATATTTTGCGGTAGATACTACAAAATCAACATAATTTAATGTTGACACATTACTTTCCATTAGTACCTTTAATCTTCATAACTCTCTGTAACATTTGTGGATCAATAAAAGATCCCATCATACCCTAAGCTACAAAAGAAGAGGAAATCGGAAAGCCTTTTTGATTATACTCATTCACCAGATGCTTTAGGAAGATATGTAGTTTGATTACCATATAAGGAAGATAGCAAAATGTTTTCTGCCTTACAAGGAAAAGTTGCCTCTCAACCAAAGTTCAAGGAAATGCATGTGCAATTCATGAAACTTTTTTTTTCCTTCAGGACACGTAAGCCTATATGAACCTTTTAATAAAATGTAACAGCTCTAGTTTCGACCTCCTCATGGCGTATATAAGGGTGATAAAATACGACTTGTCATTGCTTCAATGTTAAGAGGTTACATCTTCAAACATCTCACTTAACAATATCCTACACTCAGGTCTAAAATTCCATATATAAGGGTGATAAAATATGAGTTGTATCAATGCTTCGTCACCTCTAACATGTAACTTAACGATATCCTACACTCCTATCTAAAATTCCATAATGTGATATAATTCTCAATTTTCTTAGACATGCTGTTGTTTTTATAATGATATTAGGCAGATTTTCTATATATAAAAATACAAAGACGATGGTAATTCCAGCTAATCTATTGTAGAGAAAAATTAATCTTCAGAAATTTCTATATATCAATATATGGATTGACTTGATCTCCTTACTTGGCTAATAAAGTCGTGCAAAAACTGATACAGAATGAAAAGAAAGATAATCTTCTGGCTCCTCATGCCTCAAATCCCAATTTTATATTGATGATGCATTGTTTAGTAGCGACATCGTACAAGAAACAATGTTGTCTCTTAGCTACAACAAGAGACATAAAAAATGAAGTTTTGTACTATGAAAATGGTCTTCTAATTACGATAAACTTTTCTGTTCGTTACCTCAAGAACATCTTGGGATTTCTTAATACTTTAGAAGCTCAGATCAGCCTCTCTACTCACTATTAGGTCTGAAATGGATTTCTAGTGAAGATAGCTTTTCATATGTAATTGAGGCACCCTCCACAAACTCAACAAAAAGACAGATTTTATCCATGACAGCACACATCTATGATACCATAGAGTGGATAACTCCGCTAGTACTATAGGCCAAAGCACTCAAACAATATATTTGGACTCTACTCCTTGATCGAGGTAAACCCCTAACAGAGAGCATAGATACAAAATGGAAACAACAGTTACTTCCACTACAACACCTCAAAATCCCTTGCCTTCTTAAGCTCTCTGGACAACAATATACAACTATATGAATTCTGTGATACCAGTGAAGTAGGATTTGCCGGTCGTGTCTATCTATGGTGTGTGGACTCGAAAAATAATGTCACTATTCAATTACTTATGGTTAAATCTAAAACTGCACTTATTAAAAGAATTTTACTTCTTTGCTTGGAACTCTGTGATGTTGCTTAAACTTTTGCAATATTGTGTGTTGTTTTTTCACTAAACTAGCGTATTGATATAGTGTTTGCTTGGTGTCACTCAACTGGCTCATAACCGGTTGCACACACCTTCATTTCGTTTGAAAGTTTATGTTGCCAACAGAATGCCAGAAAAACAAGAACTTACATGCCCTAATGTTTGGAATCAGATTGCTTTACAACAAAATCCAGAAGATTGTGCCAGCCGTGGAGTTCTCCCAGAACTCATGAAATTACTCGTGAAACACTCTGTTTGGTAGTCTGGTTCTGAATGGATAAAGGAAGAATGTAATGAATGGCTTATATCCAAATTTACACTCTTATCAAGCGACACACTACCCAATCTTAAGACTAACTCTTATGTCACACTCAATAATGAACTCTAGCCTTTGTTTTCTCTCAAGGTCAATCCTTCAACATGTGATAGCTCTCATTCTATGATTTATAAATAACTGCAGACAATCTAACAAAACAACATGATCATTCACACTTACTAAACTCAAAGATGCCACAGATTGCATTTGGTGACTAGTCCAGGTCAAATGTTTTGTCAAGGAGATAATGGAGCTAAAGAATAAGAGATTATGCACATTCATTGTACAACACCTCCCTCCCTTTTTGACTCACAAGAACTTAAACCGGTCAGAGGCTAACTTAGACACACATCTCTTCAATATTTAGCAAAACATCGTGTCATATTGCCAAAATCATATAATCAGATTACTGATAAGATTATTTCATAGAATTTATCTACACTGCGAGTCACTCCGATATTTCCTCTCTCAAAATTTCTGGACTCTCGGTCTGAACTATAATCAGATTACTTATTATGCAGGATCTATAACTATCACATTTCTCTCTGTATGAATATTACTTTTAATTAAAATTTATTTATACATTTTGATCTGTTTCTTAACTAAGACAGTACAGTTAGAGATTCCCATGGATCTGACATCAGAACCATTTATAACCACACTCACTTGCTGTATGTCACGCAGAGGATTTGTATCTACAATATTTCGACAAGGGTAGCAACATTATGGAGCTGCAAAACAAATGCAATTCTCACTTTTCAAGACCTATTTCACCAAAGTGAACCACAACTTTTCATACAACACTTCATTCAATTCAATTTCATCCTTGCGAGGACACTTCACTTTGGCGGTTTCTGGGAACACTAAATAATTTTCTTTCATATACCGACCCCTTAGGCCCACCACTATTACCCTAAAACAAATTTATGTACAAATTTTCCAGTATATTCAAGACTTATTTCTTCATTTTTATTATTTTAAATAGGTAATTATATATTTTGAAGTTACAAACATTTTAATTTACCCTGACAAGTGATGTCCCTCTACTGCAGTGAACATGCAGTACTGAACTATAAAATACTAAGTGATACACTTTTTCTAATGCGTAATCAACAACCAATCTGAGTTTTCTGTCACCCATGCCGTTCTGGCTTCAACAACGATAAGTATAACAGTGCTTATTTAAATGTTTTAAGTTCAGTATTACTCAGTTATATACAATATTACCAATTATCAAAGTGAAAGTGTCTAATTTTGTTAGAATACCACTAACTTTATCTGTGAGCCTACAGAAACAGAAAGTTAAATACAGTGAGATCCTTTTGCTCTTCATCTATTTTCTAAAGATAGAACATTTTAAACTATTATAGTCTATTATTCTGAAACAATAAATTAAATAAGTTTGTACACTTCAGATGACTCTATCTGATAAATATAATCTTAGATTGGCAAATAACAGAAGTGACACACATTTTAATTTATTTCACTTTTATAATATATATATATATATATATATATATATATATATATATATATATTGAGCTTGACTTGTAAGATGGTATCCTTGATAGTATTCAAACACGTTTCAGCGACAAAATCGCTATATTCAGTGAGCTACAATAACTATAACTTTATTATTTATAAACTTTGTCGTTAAAATGTGTTTAAATAAATAAACACTTTATTTGTTTGTGAGAATTTGTGTTCTAATTATATTCTATGAAATATATAAAATGAGCTTAATAAAAAATGTTCATAATAGCGTCTCCAGTTGGAGCTGATGGTAAGCATCTTAAGTATAATTTGCCTGGTGAGTGTATTTAAACTAAAAAATGATTATATCTAATATATCTTGTACAAGGTAAAAAAGAAGAATTGTATTAAATTTAAAAATTGCAAAAATGAAAACAATAATTATATAGAGAATATGGTTGTAATACATTGTGTGTGTTAATAGTGAATTATATCAAATATTTCTATCAGATAAGAGAATAAGCCCAAAAATCTTGCAGCATTGTGGCGAGCTAATAGATTTGTCGCAATATCAGGTGTCTGTTGAAAAACATTTGTTTATCTATATTTTTGCCTAACCAAAAAATTAATAACAGCTTATTTAAAAACAAAATCACAGTAAAACAATAGCATGCATATATCAATCACTTCTTCAATAAAAAAACAATTTGTGCTTTTTGTATTAAACAGCTGACTTTTACACAGAGACCATTACAGAGAGAAATTAAAAATCATTCTAACTTTATTTCAGTTGGCATTTAGTATTCGGACATTTCACATTATTAAACACTTGATTGCTAGCATTAATTTTAGATTAATTACAGTAATTTATTTTGGAAATAATTTTAAAATCGTGACAAATATGTGAGGATAATGCTATAGACCCTTACACATCTTCTTGTATTAATGTAGTAAGCCTTAGTAATAATATTTCAATATATTATATTGAAATACGAGTAATCCATACAAAGAAGATTTGTATGCAAAGTTCACAGCAGCTGACCCCCCCCCCCCCATCACATAGCTATGGCAAAGCAACATATGAGATTTACAACCTATTTTGTTAACTGTAGTGGCTAAAAAATTTAATAGAGGATAATTACAATTTTTAATTTTGTAAATTGAAAAAGATGCATATAAATTTTTGTTATTAATATAGACACAGCTTATCATTACTTCAAAATATTGATAATATTTTATTCATACAAATGAACTTTTTTTTTGTATTTGAGAAATTTGTAATGGGATATGTTACAAATATATAAATTCAGTACATATCAAGTGAGAACATTTTATTACCAGTACACTGAATATTTCATTATCAATTTCTAGAAAACTGAATTAGTAACAACAGATAAGAAGCGTTCTCTTCCTCAACTAAGGCAATCTTCTTCCGAACTTGGATATGGATACGTGGAGCCTGAAGAAAGTTTCATTCCTCCAGGAAAGTTTACTTTAAAACAAGCCTTGCAGTTCCTATCAGATCACCAAGCTCAGCCTGATGTCTTTACAGCAGAAGCCATAGCCAAACAATATAAAATTAACCAGAAACTTGCAGGTAGAGGAAAATATCCACAATGTAGTTATAAAATAACCAATATGATGTCATAGAATTTTATAATTAATTTCAATCAGGCAGTAACTGATTTTCAGGCAGCCAGCTTTGAATGTATGCTATTAGGAAAACACACCTTTAATTTTTGAAGATGAATATCTCTGAAATAGTTAAAAATTAAGAAGACATTCACAAGAATGGCCAAAATTATACTCAATATATAATAAAATAATTAAACAAAGATAAAAACATCATTTTAATTTTAACCGTATTTTTGATTTGGATTAACATGCAATTTTATTATTGCTTTATATTTTAGTGCAAAATTGTACCTTAAGTTAATACAATTCAACAATTTATAAAATGAAAATCAAACTTAGCTACAGCATTCCGTTTATTCAATATTAACACTTATTTTATGATCCTAGAAATATTATTGCAGTTTAAAAAAAAAGTTTTGTTGTTTTGAATTAATTTTCTTACTTTCTCGCATGTATGTAATATTGTTGTAGCATAGTGAAGGTTTCAATTAACTAAAATTTACTTTAATACAAACAGAGTTCTTCCTTTCCGAAAACCATGCTTAACCTGCATTAATTTGAATCACGTATGGTATCAGCATGAGTAATAAAGATGCTGGAAGAAGGAACAAAAATTCAGTTAGCTATAGGGTCCTAAGTGTGGTCTACTCTTTCGGTTAGCCATGCGTTAACTTTTAAAAAACACTTTTCGTGTTAATAAATGGGTTGTAGGTCTTTGCTTTTGACATTTATTTTATAAATATTTCAAAATTTATTTGTTTTGGTAATTAAACTTACTATTGTTTTATTTTAAATAAAATAACATGGATGTTCTTATAAATTAGTAGATTAAGTTATTTAATTTTAACTCTTAACCCTTAGCACGCGTATGACGGGATTTCACGTAACCCTCAACTTGACCGGTAACGCCGGTAATAGTCTCGATTCAACACTATTTGACTTTTGCAGGTATTTTTAATTTGTTTAAAGTCCAATAGAGTGCAGTTAAATGTCCTATTGGTATAACGTGACACTCCCACTACGGTATTTGTTTTCGATCACCTGTCATTGGACTTTATTTGGTTGTTATAGCAACCAGACGCCATTTTGTGTTCTGCCCCAGCGCGTATAACGTGATTTCTCGTCTCAGTAAGCAAAGACGGTCGGTCAGTTGTAAAATGTTTTGTCAGCATTATCACTGCTATAGCTGTTCATTGTTGATTTGTTTAGGCCGTATTATTTATATTTTAGGTTAAAGTATACATTTTTATTTTGTGTAAAATAGGCTAGTTATAAAAATGGCAAACCCTGACGACCTTGGATTTGATCAATTTATCGATGAAATAATGATTGCATCTTTTTCAACTATAGAATACATTTTGAAATATAGACAGTTTCTATGGACACAGTATTATCGTCAAATATTGTTTGTGTGTTTATATGTATATTTAGTCTATATCAGTAATTTTTTGATGTCCTGAATGTAGGTAATTATTATGAGCAGTAGAAAGATATTTTTGATACGATGTTGATTTTTCTCAAAATCTTTTTTTAGTAAAACTTATTTGTTTGATGAAATTCAGGTTATTTTGAATTAAATAGTAGGCCTACTTTTATATAAAAAAAATTAATATGATTTGTTTGTAAATATTAAAAAAAAAAATAATCTGTTTCATAGGTCGGTCAAAAATGTGAAATTAAGTATTTTTTCTTGTTTTAATCTGTAAGAACCCAAAATCAAATAGAACTTTAAACAATTACAAAAACTTCTTTTTTTTCCTAATAACACGTTATGAGTAAATAGCCTAAATTGTTATTCAGCGTGCTAAGGGTTAACTCTGTAGGAGGTAGTTTTCCTTTTAAGAATGTGCCAAAACTTAACCAGATCAATTTCACATGTTTTTCATAAATGAAATATTCATATTTATGTATTAATTTAGTAAACTATTTAAATTGATTAATGATTTGTTTAAAACAAGTAATAAAATAAATTGGAGTTAGAGGCAATGTGCTAAGGTATGTCTATTGCTAACCATAGCATTTATTGTTGATCTACTTACAACAATGAGGTTGCCTCGTTAAATGAAACTATGCAACAAGTTTTAAGACACCTGTACAAGGGAACCAGTTGACATATGACAATGATTTGCCTTCATTCTATTGACTACTGCAGTCTAGAATAAATATAGCATTCATTTCAAAATGTACTGTAACTATTCATGTCATATACTATTCTTAAATAAACTACAGTAGTATATATATATATATATATATATATATATACATACATATAATTTAAAATGCTAAAATAGACATAGCTAGAGCTTTATTATTGTTCCTTGTGTGTAATTTTACGACTTGTCAGTAAAATATATGTACCCTTTATATTTTATGAAATCATTATATTTTTTAATTTTTCTATTGCTTGGAAGAAAAGAGATTTCAAAAAGTAAAGAAATATCTGGCTCATTTAGGTATCACTTGATTATGGTTTTTACAATCTTATTACTTATGAAAAACATCCCAGATCATTTTTGAAAATTAAGTTTAACATAAACATAAGTAAGTTTAACTTACTTGAATGACAACATAAATCATTTTAAAGGAAACTAATGTTGTTCTAAAATCTTTTAAAACTAAATTTTATCTTTTTTTTCCATTATATGTTAGCCTACATATTGGGGATCAATAATTCTTAAATACTGTTCAAAATTACAAATTTCGAAACTACCAAAATAGTTCAAATCAAAATGTTAGCCGCATTATCAAATTTTGTAATGTACTTATATATTTATAAACATTATGTAAAAATTTATTAAAAATGTAAAATTTTATAAATATTCTATAAAATTTTCTTACCACTAAATCAGAATTCAAAATATTTCTATTACATTGTTAAATTTGTATTCCCAAATTACACAACTTTATACATTTTCTGAAATAAAAATAAAATATTTATCTCTGATCTACATTAATTACAATAGAATTTAACCTAACTATTCACATAGGGTTAGTTAAATATCAAATATACATTTTTATACCACTTTCAAGTGAGCACATTTTTGAAGTTAGCTACTTGGTTCTAGAACATGGGAAATCAGTTTTAGAATAACCACTAGTCGTTACACTTTCCTCAGCTTGTCAAAACTAATGTGATAACTTTTCATCAAATGAGAAAATGGACTTCATCATAACCTGTAGGACGTAAAGTAAATGCTAAGAGAAAAAATTAAAGTTTATATAAATATTATATTGTTAATTTGGTATCAATATATTTATTAGCTTGCTTCCTTCAGTCTATGTCATTTGATAGTGATCTAGTTTTCATTATTAAGGCTTGCAAAATCAAATAAGCTGTATGTAATTTATTTTTTATTTCTACAGAAAACATGGTACAATATTATTCAATGTTTGCATTACATATACCGAAGGAAAAGGGCAATGAAGTCATGTTGAAGAAAAGTAAAGAAAATTATGAGAGTATGACTTCAGGCAATCCACCTACAATTATAAAGGAACAAGAAGAGAAACTTAAACTTGAAGAATTAAATAACAAAAATGAAAAGTAACTTAAAGTTTCTTGTGATAATAGTTTAATTAACTATAGCTTAGCAATATTAATATTATTTATTGTTTGTAAATAAACAAATCTATGCAAATCTTTATGGATTTTCTTTCCTTGGTCAATTATAGGTTGTAATATTATAAGTGGGCTGTTGCAGGAAAACCTACATAATTCTAAGTTGTTAAACATGTTTATAAGGTAGTCATATTTATAAATATAAATGGTGTCCATTCTCTAGTCATTGATAACCCTACCGGACCTCTTACTTCTTTGCACTTTATTATGGCCTCTACTCATTTTGCTGATTCTTCCTTTGTAGTAATAAATTTTAAAATATAATATTGATTCCCTTTACTCATAAAAGTAACTCAGACTCGTTGGACTTCGTAATTGCCAATGGAATTGGAATAAAGGTAAAGAAGTACCATAAAAATAGTAATTAATAAAAATCTAGGTTTTATTAGTGTTCTTTCATCATAATTCAAGCTTAAATTCAATGTGAACATACATAATTATTAATACCTAAATGTGTGAATATGTTGAAACAATTTATTTGTGTATGGGTTGAATTATCATACAACTTTTAAAGTCTTTTTATATTTCATTTAATTAGTCACAAAAACAACAACAAAACTTACAGTAATCAATGGCATATTAAAATTATCAGCTGTTGCAGTAATAACTTAATTTAAAACATTCATATTTCATGGCTTAGAGTAAACCAATTTTTCACAATTAGTTGCAGGATATGAAGAACTCATTGCATACAAATCAGTACCTATATTTATTTGCTCCATCTTTTAATAATCATAAAGCCGAATTAGAAATGAATATAATATAGAAGAACCCCCCCCCCCCCTAGTATATATGATTTGTTTCATTCTTTTGTCAAAGATTTTATACTTTTAAAAATTCTGACACATTACTTTACTTTACCATTATTAGTGATGGGCAGATTATTGGTTAAGACTCAGCTAAGCAAAATACCAATTCTTTGTATCGTCCATAGACCTTAACGATCATTTGGAGAATTTAGTTGCTGTAGTTCTCAAGGTTGTCAAACCAATCTTTATAATGTTTATAAGCATACTTTCAGGTAGATGGAAAAAGTTAAATTATTCAGTATTAAAATGTGTATTTTAAATTAATTATATGTTCATGATATAAAACGTTCATACATGATAAAATGGAAGAACATTGTTTATCTTAAGTTTAATATAGCGTAGTTTTAAAAATAAATAATTAAAAATATATAAAGCTAATTAACTTTGTCCCAGCGCCATATAGTACCATCATCACAGACACATAGTAAAACTGTTCCATCACGATTGAGACTAGTTTGTCGAATTGCTGAAACACATCGGGGATGCGACAGTGTTACAGAACGAGCCTGGCTTGGATCAGATACACCCAAATCCCATACAATAGTTCTACCAACTTGATTCCCTAATGCCACTAGCTGAAACACAATTGCAATATTAATTAACCATAAAATACACCTTACTTTCTCATTCGGTCATCAATAGTTTTATTTTTTTTAAAGGAAGAAAAGAATATAAAATAAAGACCCATAGCCTTTGAATACTCTATTTTTTATTTAAAGTATAAAACCATTGCTGTCATAATCTTCATAGAAAAAAGGAGCATGTGCCATAATATAAAACTAACAAGTAATACTAAAAAAATAAAAACAACAGAATTTGAACAAAATTATCAACACTAAATCTAGTTAACAATTACTTTGATAAAATTTAATAAAAATAACATGTTATATGGTTATAGAGGGGCCCTGCAACAAACTATGATGAAATTCAATAAACATAAAATAGAATATTACAGAGCTGTAAAAGGGACCCTGCAATAATAGAATTTAAATTTTATCAAAAATATTTCAGTGACATAGAAAGAACAATACCGGATCCAGGATCTCAGCACTGTCCCATCATTATCAGAATGTAATGGGATAGAACAAACGTACTATACACACAGCTCAGATATTTGTAATTACATGTCTTCACTGTAGTTGGAGATTGGTTCACCAGTGTCAGCAAGTAAGTTGGAAACTGGGCTCGAACAAAAAGCTCTAGATGCAAGACGAAGGGGAATGAAGAACTGCTGATGGTCTTGAGATAAGCAGACTATAGTCATGATCAATCAACGATCGAACAAGAGTATGTTAAAAATGCAACACAAGTTCTATTGGGTCTCCACTGAAAACATGTCAAGAGTTTTATTACAGTGCGTTTTTAGATAAATGAGGAAACCAAAAAAGTCTTTGATAAAATAATAGGCCTAAAAAATCAATAATTACAAAAGTTTACAGTTGTGCCCCAAATAATAATGGTTGATGATTTAGTCTATGGCAACTAAAAACAATACATTGTGGTTTTTAAGCAGAGAACTTAAATCTTGACCAAGATTGTAGTCTATAACTAACTATAAGCCTCTTTCCACTGTTGCCATACCTAAGTAGCTGCATACATTTCAAAGTCATCAACAAATATAGAACAGGGGACAGGGCATTGCATTTGATTATCACAGCAAACAGCATTATGCTAAGTATACTTCCATGAAGGACACCATTATCTAAATGAAAACTATCTGTAGATGGGCTCCAACAAGTGCTCTGAAATATCCATTACTAAAGTAGTTTTCTATAAATGCAAGAATTTTGACATTTATACCTCATGATTTTAAAATTCCTCTTCATCAAGCTATAGCATAAGCCTTTTCCAGGTCATAAATCATTCCAACCAGTATCTTGACGCAAAAAAAAAGTGGCAGACTCCAATTAACCCTCTATCTGGCGATCGACCCAGCTGGGTCGATGCGTGACACTTGATCGACTCAAAAACACGTATTTTGCAATTCAACATTTCACCCATTTAGAATCGTCCTACCGCAATAAATAAAATAGTGTTGGAAAGCTAATGTTCTTCAGATGCATAATCATGCAAAAAAACCCACAAAACGTTATAAATAATATTCCAAAAATTGGTAAAGTTTGCATATTTTTGGATACATAACATCAAAGATTTGCGCTGACAAGTTGTAAACAAAACTGACGTCAATTTTCTCTAATATTCCCAATTCGATAATTCTGTCAAACAGATCGACCATAACACTGTTCTGTAGATCACATCTTTCTCTTTTGATCTGTACTTTCCAAATCTTTCTATCTGTTATAGTTTTTATTATATAAAAATTAAACAAAATCAAGAATTTTAACTCATTTTTAGACGCTAAAAATTACATTTTTTTCAATTCAACTTTTATCCTAGTAAATATTATTTTATCGAAATGAATTATATATCACTGTCCCAAAATCTTTATCGTCAAAATTCAATAATTCCTTAAAGTTGACGATCATTCCGCTAGATCGCCTCACTTGATGCGACAGGGTTTATATACAAATATCTGTACTCTGTGTTCATATGATTTTACGAAATGGTAACACTTGTCCAAATGCCACAAGTTTACAATATTATATAGTATTTTTCTATCTCTTTCGAACTACGAGTTCGAAATTATCGTATGTTAATTGTTCGCGAGATATATTCTACAAAGTAGTAACCAAACCGGACAGATTTTTCTTTCGGTGCAGTTTACTAAATAGGATATATTGATTACTTACATTCATATTTTGTAACCGATCTTTACACTATTTGGAAGATGAAATCTAGATCTTTCACTTGGTACCACTCATTACGTCTTAGAGCTATTTAAGGTTATTATTTCTGACTTGCAAGTTACCGTTTTACTCAGGCTTTGTTTGTGTACTAAAATGACATATTGTGGTTGGCGTAGTGCTTGGCTTGGGATTAGTTTTATTATTGTGAACTTGTTTTGTTAGGTATATTTATTTATTTATTATAATTAGTGTATACAAATTATAATATCTGTATTATTGTTTGTAGAATTTATTGTTTTGAGTGAATGTTATTGTCAGACTAATGTAATACTGAGGCTGTCTAGAGATAGGTTATGTTATATCCGGTCTAACCTTTTTAGCAAATTTCCATTTGTTTACATATAAACATAATTTTGTCTAATGAAAATTTTATAAATTGATTGTTTTTACCAAAATGTATGCAAAGTGTATATAAATTTATATAGGTCTATCTATAAATTCTTTGAAAAAATGCTGATATATGTAAATATAGGCATTTATTTGGCATTTTGCCTTTGGTTTTTGTAAGAATTTTTGATTTCTGAGATATTAATTAATGAAAATTTTATAAATTGATTTTTCTTTTTAGCAACTTTTATCCATAAATATATTACAAATCTCTAGTAATACTTGAAAAAATTTAAAAAAAAAGAATTTTGTATGGTGTACATTACCATATGCAATATTTGCCTCGGCCATCGGATGATTTTTTGATTCCTGACCTAATAACTAAAATTTTTTTAAATGATTTCTATAAGTTAGGTTTTGTATAAAAATAATATTTTTTATTAATGTTTAAACAAACAAAGAGAATTAACATCTGTCGGATAGAGGGTTAAACCAAATGATCCATGCTGTCTAAAGTCACATTTGTTCATTACAAAACAATTGGTTACTTTCGAGGTACCAAACAAGATCCCAATTGTCAATTTTTTCTACCATCTTACAAAGAGTGTGTAATAGACTAAATGAATGAAAACACAATTTCGACACAAAAAACATTTTACTTGTGCAATACAAATACAAGATGACGTTTCAATAACTAAATCATCATCAATAGCAAAAGGCAATGATGACAGGTTATTGAATGCAGATAAAGGATCTATCCCTAATTCTTGTCTTTTCTCTTTGTTGAAGCCCAAATATTAACTTTCACGGCAATCTTAGTGAAATACAGATTTTAAGTTATGTAAAATTAACTATGTATTTTAGTTATAAGATCTATACAAATATTAAGTTATGTCTATATGTAACAAGTTAAGTTAGAATTAACATATGTATTTTATTAGTTATATATATATATATATTAACTTTCTTAGTAACCTAGGAAAAATACAGATGTAATAAATTAAGTAGTTACATTATTTTGTATTGTTAAGACTTTTGTAAGGAGTAGGCCACTTGTCCTCATTAGTTTTGTTAGAGGTACATCCCACTCCATAGGTCAAAGACTTATAACAATAACTTGACAAAGGGCTAGCCCAAGTCTCTATCTTACTAGCTAACTGATCTGTGGAGTGGGAGGGATTTTAGCTTGAATTCAGGTTATTATAGTTTTTATTTCATTTCACAAGTAGATATGTAAGTTTAGATTTAATTTAGAAGCAAGACCCTCCGATGATCATAACCATGTTATCGAAATGTACATCAGGGCACTTAGTGGAAAGAATAAATAAAAAAACAATGAATCAAATAATTGTGTTTTATTTTAAAGTTTCCAGTGATTGTGGTTAGGGGTAAATTCGAATCATTATTGTGAATTTCACCACAGTGCTTAACAAGATTGTAAATAAAAACAAGTTATGAGCCTGTTATATAACACATAATCTTTAAAAATCGGCTCTACTAATTTTGTTAAAATTTTAGTGAAATGTGAAGATTAACAACTCAAACCTGTGAGCAAAATCGTAAATAAAAATATTTTATAGTTCATGAATAATTGAAAAAATGAACTCTGACCATCGTTACTAAAAGCTCAAGTTAATTCAAATACGACTTACAAATATACATATTGGGATGATTTTATGATATTGGTTATGTTCCAAACCTTTTCTTCAGTATTTTTGCTAATAATTCTTAAGTGTAGAGCCTACAACATTCTTCTAGACCCTGTTGTACCTTAACGGGCTTTAGTACTAATGTTACAATATAATTATAATTTCAATATTGTAACATGTTTGTTGAGCCTATATACTACACAATCTTGTAACCTACACTTTACGAAATGGTAGAAATTAGAAAGACGAAAGAAACAATGATTTATTTTACATTATTAGGCATAATATAAGACCAAATATTATAAATTAGGTATACGATGGCATCCTCCAGCTGAAGGAACCATTTCATAAAATTATTGGAGAGTTAATTGATTTTACTGCACAAAGCTCTAAATCACACAATAAACCACCTTTTCATAATCTATCGAATTCTGGGAATACTCTTTCTAATCAAGCTTACTTTGAATGGAAATATAAGCAATGAATATTATCCAATATTCAGTATCAATATTATAATGAAATATATATTAAAAACTTAATATCAATTATAATGCTAAATATTAGAAATAAATAAGTTTGTGTTCTGACGTTGCATGTGAGTAAAATTTGTTTCAACTGCAATGGAAATAAAAGCAGTGAATATTATTCAGTATTCAGTATTGATCATACAATCTTGTCCATCTAATCATACAATATTAAAAAATTTAATATCAAATATATTGCTAAATATCAGAAATTAATAAGTTTGGTTCTTAGACACTACATGTGAGTAAAATTTGTTTCAACTGTAATGGAAACATAAGTAGAGTAGTGAATATATACAGTATTCAGTAATGATACATTATAAAAATCTTAATATTTACTATATTACTTAATTATAGAAATAAATAAGTTTGTGTTCTTGAACATTACATTAAATAATCCATAACTTGGCAGCAGCATCTTCGCCTCTATAAATACTTCTGACTTGAATAATAGTACAAATAATTCTGATAGTTATTTGATTATGATTTGTAGAAAAAAAAAATATAAATGGAGAAAACTAAATTTTAAAAAATTAAGAATTGTCAATTGATTTCAAACTAATGAAATGCACTGGATTCAAGCCAACCATTAGTAATGATAAAAATAGCTTTTCTACAATTCTGTATATTTTAGAGGTCAGACTAGTGCCATGCGAGTGCTGTTCAGCAAACCTTGTTGAGGGGTTAAGGTGATATATAGAAAAAGAAAATGTTGTTTATAATAAGATAAAAATGATATCTTCAATTTTAGAGTTACTGCTCTCCACAGGCGTAGAGAAGTGATATAGTTTAATTGAATGTTACCAATAAATTATAATAATAAATAAAACAGTTTTATTTTTTAGTATAGCGACAAATTTAATGAAAGTTGCTTAAGTGTTTTATTTATTAAAATGGAATACCACCAAGTTCCTACGCTCCATAGCATAAATAGTTTAATAAATTATTAGTTTGAACTTTGAAATAAATTTACAAAGTAAGAAATATTATTATTATTATTATTATTTTAAATAAATTTACTGTTCAATATTAAGATTTAGTACTTACTCGCTGCCAGAAATCCATGGCAAATCTTACAAACCAGATTTCACACTCACGATATTCAAAGCGATGGATTATTGTAACATTTGTTTCACTACTACGTAACTCTGTATCCTCGAGACGACCTGGTTTCCAGCATACAATACAATTTTCACATGACTAAAACAGAATAAAATAGCTATAAAGTTATGTTGACAATATAGAATAGTATACAATATATTGCACTGTAAGTTTTATTATTATAATAAAACTAGAAATTATACCTGGAAAATATGAATACTATAAATTTAGACAATCCCTACAATATTTTTTGAGTGTTTTTTTATGGCACAGCAATCAATTAACAGTTTTATAATGACAATTTGAATCTTATATATAGAGGCAATATGGTAGACACTGCTTCTTTAAAGATGTAACTCACAACTCGATAACCACCTTTAAACCTGCAACCGGCACATGTTAAAGGTTTTGTAAAAGTTTTGTTTTCTTAAAAAATTCATAAAAAATATAATTTTTATACAAAACCAAACTTATAAGACATCATTTGTCTCAGAAAGATGCATAGAATTCATCTATGTAATAATTTATTATTTTTTTAAACGGTTTTGGAGTAAGCATGTTAGATGTCAAAAAATGAAGTTAACATTTTTCAGAAAAACCTGTATCATCCAAAATCATTAGCTTACCACCTTTTTCCAAGATATACAAGTTTTGTGTAATATTTGTGAATATATTTAGGAAAAAAAAATTTGTTACATTTTCAAAATTTGAAAATTATTTTACGAAAAAAGGGAATTTGTTTCCCCCCCCCTCAATAAAATATATATTTTATACACAACTTCTATATATCATTATATTCAGAAAGGTGCATAGAATTTAGTTTGTGTAGTGAAAAATTTTTAGATGTAAAACATTTAGAGTTTTTATGTCAAATAAAAGTTTGACATAAAAAAGTTTCAAAAGTTTTTGAAAAACTTTTAATAAAGCGTCTTAAACCTATAATTAAAAGAAGGAAATTAATCCCTCAGCATCAGTTTGGGTTTAGATACAAACATTCAACAATTGACCAAGTTCACCGTATTACCAATGTCATAGAAAAAGCAATTGAAGAACGCCAAGTTTGCTCATCCTTGTTCCTGGATGTATCACAGGCGTTTGACAAGGTCTGGCATGAGGATTTACTCTATAAATTGCAAAGGGATCTCCCAGAGCAATTCTACAAAATACTTATGTCATATTTGTCTGAGAGATGCTTTAGGGTTAAGCAAGACTGTGAATATTCTGAGATGAAGAATATAGCGGCAGGAGTTCCACAAGGAAGTGTCCTAGGACCTACTTTGTATCTATTATATACAAATGACATACCTCAAGATTCTGATACAATCATGGCCACTTTCGCAGATGACACTACATAATGGCAGTTGGGGATAGTGCAGAGGAAGCAAAACACAAGCTCCAGAAAGCTATTGATAAAGTTAGTATCTGGATACAAAAATGGAGATTAAGATTAAATGAATCAAAATCAAGCCATGTAAATTTTACCAACAGAAAGATAAACCCAACACAGGTTATAATAAATGGACACTTAATAGCCCCTGGAAATACAGCCAAGTACCTAGGAATGACACTTGATGCAAAGATTCATTGGAAGGAGCATGTTAAGAAGAAGATTACAGAGCTGAATATTAAATTCAGGAAAATGAATTGGTTGCTTGGTAGGAGATCAACATTAGATCTACACAATAAACTTCTAGTATATAGGCAAATATTAAAACCAATTTGGACTTATGGGATACAGCTATGGGGCTGTACCAAGAAAACAAATGTTAAAGATATTCAAACATTCCAAAATAAGGCTCTGATGAGCATGGTTAACGCGCCATGGTTCGTGCGAAATGATGATCTCGGGATGAGTACTGTTTCAGAAGAAATGAAGAGATATGCAATCATGCATAAGAATAGATATAACAGTACAAATCACATAGATAACTTATGCAACAGGTTAGGATAGTTAGCCTAAATTAACCAATAACAACATAACCTAAGTCAAATGAAAAATAGACGATTTGGATAATTAAGCATAGAACACAACGATCTACATTCATAAGTATTAATAGCAGACATTTATATACAACCTATTATTAATAAACCACCCATATTCATTCAATTGCAAAACAAATCATTCCTAAAGCAGACGTAAGATAGGCCTATCTCTAAATTGTAAACATTCGAAATTGAGACGCTGACACAAATTAACCACACCACTACACAACCATAACATCACATATCTTTATTTAAAATCATTTCATAAGATCCCAAACTTTATTTAAAAGCAAATCACTACTTATAAGGAACAGTGAGTTTGCAATGTTAAACACGAAAACGGCCTACGGCCATTTTCCAAAATATATGTAACCATATTTCGAAGTGCTAAATAGAACGATCAGACTGTAAATTACTCTAAGATACCACTACTTATAAATTATTTGTATGCAAAAACATCTGTTAGTTTTAATTGCAAACATTGTAAAATATTGAGGAAGAAGAAATAAGTTACTGATGTAGTCATTTAGTCAACCTTGTATTAAGATAGATCAGCTGATATGTATGTACGCGGTCTAAATCACCCTTAAATTAGTTAAATAATGTGTAATTAATAAACAAATCGATACAAAACAACAAATACGAATACAAGAAATGATTATTACAACCCCAAATTGCCAATGGCCAAGAAAAGAAGGAAAAAAACGGTACTATATGGTGCCGCGGAAGAACCCCAACAGTTTCAACAAACGATCTCACTTAAAATAGAAAAATATCGCTCCGCAACACAACGAGGCGCCATGTTTTAAAAGAAATCAGGGATAGAATAGTAACATTGTGGAGACCAGAGTACAGAAGCCAAATTAACATCCAAAGTTTTCTTTATAATATTTGTGTCTAAATTAGTGATTAGAGTCAGTGTGAACTGTACAGAGCATGGTATGCTCTGTTAATTAACTATTCTAAACATTTGCCAAATTCAAAGGCCTGTATTTACTTCAAAATTATCAATTCAACATTTCTTGTGAACTTTAATTAATTTTTTTTTAGAATTTTAATCATTTCAATTTTCAATTTATTTATGCGTTATAGTTGTATAACACAACCATGCCAGCCGAGTGCCTATCCCGAGATCTAGCCTAATTAATATTGTATTATTTGAGTCTAAGTGTTCTGTTAAATTGAGCTAAGCCTAGAGGCCTATAATATTACAAACTTTATTACAAATTTCATGAACTCTAAAAGAGAGTCAAATCTTAACAAATTATGAATTAATATTGTATGTTAAAGTCTAATAAAATTAATGTTATTATGTTAATATAACATCATATCTTATTAATTATTAATGTTTGAACCTAGAAAGTAAGAAACTGAATTTAGTCTTTATTTATTTATTTTTTAATAACCATCCATATTCCAAATTAACCAATTAGCTTGAATTGAGTAGAGCCAAGAGGTAATTCTGTTTCATTTAGAAAGCTATTCCAAATTTAAGAAGTTTTTCAAAAAAAAAATAAATAACTTGAAAGAATATATTATATTACATTATAGTAAAGAAATATTTATTATTTTTATTTATTTATTATAAATGGCGCCCAACGTGATTGGCATGATTGTGTTATGAAACAATATGTACATATCAGCTTGGTAACAATTAGGATATTACATTAAAAACTTATCAAACAGTAGCCTAGATATTTAAGTTAGTCCTAGATAAATTTGATAATTATAAATCATTTACTAGTACATAAACATCACATTCTAGTTTTAAAATCCCTGTTTATATGTGTTAGAATAATTAGTAAGTAAAGTAATAGGCTAACCATAAAAGTAGTACATACATGATATCAAGATGAGTTCGCCAGACGAGACATCCAAAGCAAACTATGACCTTAGGCAGACAATACAACAAACCGACAAAGCCAAGGAAGGGCAGTTACCAATTTTAAGACGAACTGCTTCCAATATAACAATAACCGACCCTATACCTCAGGATATCGAGACCAACTCAAACACTAACGACACTGAAACCGGGATAGCTATGGACATACCTACCACATCATCCCCTAACCTGTTAGAGCAGATGACATTCCTTATTGCAAACTTACAAATAAATTTAGAAGAAAAATTAAAATTAAACCAAATAGAAACCAGTCAAAATTTAGAAGAAAAATTAAAATTAAATCAAATAGAAATTAAACAAAATTTAGAAGAAAAATTAAAGGAAAACAGTCAAAATTTAGAAGAAAAATTAAAGGAAAACAGTCAAAATTTAGAAGAAAAATTTAGGCAGAGCGAGGCTAATATAAAAGCCAACTTTATAGGAATACAAATGGAAGTAGGGCAGCTTAAAGAATGTATTGCTACACAAATAAGCCAGGTAGAAAATAAATTTTCGGAAAATTTCACGGAATTAGAACAAAAATTACAGGCTAACAATTCTAAGATTATCGAGTTAGAAAATAAAGTTGACCTTACAATCACTACCAAAATTCTAAATGAGTCCCTACAAAAACACGAGACTACAATCGACGAAAAATTGGAAATAAATAACCATAATGTTATGAGGGAGGTACAACATATAATTTCGGAATTACCCAAAACAAATGACGTTAGCAACGTCCTACCCCCTATAAATGTTACATGCGGAGCCAACGGACACGAAAACAACAACTTAGTCATGCCTACACTACCAAAATTCAACGGGAGGCAACCAAACCCTAATGAATACCTATATAAACTAAGCAGGTACTACGAACGGCTCACGAATCGGACCATAGGAAACCCTATCGACAGACAGGATTGCTTGTTCGATATCATCGAGAACAGCTTAGAAGGCAGTGCGAGCAGATGGTGGCAGCTGGTTAAGTCCGACATTACAAACTTCCAAAAGTTTTGCGAAGAGTTTTTGTCCAAATTCTGGAGCAGGGATGTCCAAAAGGGGATTCGACAAAAACTAGAGTTCGAACGGTATCGACCAGAAGGGAAACTAACCCGCAGTGAATATTTCATCGACCGTGTTCTAATAATGAAGTCGATGATACCACCGCCTCCAGAGGAGGACATAATCACCACATTGGTGGAACACTTCGACAAAATTATCCAGGACGCACAGAGGGTGCAAAACATAACCAGCATCAAGGAATTCTCAGAACTTCTGCAACGTGAAGACACGGAGGAGGCCAATGCGGAGATAAGACACAGGAACACTACACTACAAAGGTCAACACACAACACGACACTACCCCGACCGTCAACATCATTCCAACACCCTAACAGAGGACCACCACAGAGAAACCCACCGTATTACAACAACGCACAAGACTATAGGAACCACCCTTACAGACATCAGGACGGTTTCCAACACAACTCAAGATACACACCCTACCACGGAAGCCCCCAATCAAATACAAATCAGAACGGTAACAGATTTACGACAAGACGAACATTCGACCGTCAACCTGGACCTATCGCCACAGACTTCAGGTACCAAAACCAAACCCAGAACAGACCAACATACCCACCACAAAACACAAGACAGCATAACGAAGCAAGAGGAATGACTTACCCTACTAAAGAACAGACGAGAGTGTGCCAAATGATTGCCACAACGACGAGACCGCCGAGTTCAGATAGAACCGGAGAAGAAGCAAGGAGTGATTCGAACCAGAGTGCGTTAAACACCAACGCACTGGTTTAGATTCTACGATCAAGATAACTAATGGCTGTACAGGTAAGGCTGAAGAAAATGGACATATCAGCACTTCACCAACTACACCAGTGCAAGGAGCAACGGAACAAATCGGAATTAGGCCATTATTAGAAAGGGAGCAACAACCATTGGAAAGAAACCCTATAATTATAAGTAACCTCTATTGCGACAGGGAGTTTTTATTACGAGAAGATGACAACGAATTGAATGAGCCCCAAATGAATTTTAAATGCCCGGAAATAAATATTAAACTTAACGGTTTGAATACAAATTCACTTCTGGATACAGGCAGCAGCATAACTTGCTTGTCCGAAACGTGGTTTCTCAACAACAAGAGCAAATTAGGTCATGTGGAACAGTTAACCGTCAGTAACACATTTATAACAACCGCCTTAAACAGCAAATCAAAACGAATTTCACAAATAATAATGGTAAAAGCAGAGATTAAGGGACTAGAGTTTGATTTACAATGTGTTATAGTACCGTATCTTATCAAAGATTGCATTTTAGGAATAGACACGATTAGGCAAATGAAGATGGAATTAAACTTCGAAAATAATGTTATTAGTATAAAGAACGCAAAAGGCGATGTACTAGAACTTAAGTTAGAATGTGAAGATATTAAAGGAATAAAGTGCAGAATGGTATGCTACGACGATAACAACAATGATAATATTAAAAATAAAATTTTAAAGACAAACAATGAGTACAACGACGATAAAATAAGTGAAATATACAAGACTTTTGAGGCAAACGACAAATTAAACAACATCCAACGAACACAAATGACCGACTTAATCATAAAATATTCTGAAATTTTCTCCGAGAAACCAGGAAGATGTAATGTATACGAACACCGAATAAACGTGGAACAGCCAGAGAACTACCGAGCTCAAAGTTACCCTATCCCAATCAACTTACAGGACGCAGTAGAGAGAGAAATTAACAGTATGTTAGAAGACGACATCATTGAACCTTCAAATAGCACTTTCGTGAATCCCATAATAATTGTCAAAAAAAAAACTGGCGATTTAAGAATATGCCTGGATATGCGAAGGATAAATTCTTTGATAACTCCCGACTACGAGTGCAATAGGAGTGTTAATGAACTCCTGGCCAAGGCTACTGATTCAAAATGGCTTACAACTTTAGACTTAACGTCATCGTATTGGCAGGTCCAGCTAGAACCGTATTCAAGACCCTATACCGCATTCCAATTCAGAGGGAAGACGTACCAATATGTTGTCACCCCGTTTGGACTATCAACATCCCAAGCAGCACTGGTAAGAGCGTTGGACCAAGTCTTTCAAAACAGCATTGAGAACTTCTCATTGGTCTACATTGACGACATATGCATCGTATCCCCAAGCTTTGAAGCACACCTCCAGCATTTAGAAAGGGTCTTCGAGAAACTCCAAGCGGCCAATATGACCATAAAATTATCCAAATCTATCTTCTGCAGGGACAGAGTTCCATTCCTAGGATACTATCTAACAACGACTGGCCTAGAACCCGACGTAGAAAAGATACGATGTTTCCAAGACTTTCCTTCCCCAACGACTAGAAAAGAGTTAAAACGTTTTCTAGGCGGTATTAACTACTACAATAAATTCGTTGACAGGTACGCACATACAGTCCAACCATTGATGAAGCTAACTTCCAAAAAGGCAAAATTCACCTGGACCCAAAAAGAAGAGCAAACGTTTCAAGAAATCAAACAGCTATTTCTGAAAACCAATGTCTTAAACCACCCTAAGCCAAACCAACCATATTATCTCCAAACCGACAGCTCCGACTTTGCAATAGGAGGACACCTATTCCAAATTGATGAAGAAAACAACAAAAAGGCCATCCTGTTCATTTCAAAAACCCTTAAAAAATGCGAACTCAGGTACACAACTACGGAGAAAGAACTCCTAGCTGTAGTTTATTGCTTACAGAAGGTGAGACATTACATAGTAAATGCAAAGTTAACAGTCATAACCGACCATAAGGCGTTAACTTTCCTTAAAACATGCAGGCTGCTGAATGCACGGTTAACACGATGGATACTCGCACTACAGGACTACCACTTCGAAATCGTCCACTGCAAAGGAGCGGACAACGCTCTAGCCGACCTTCTTAGCAGAATAAGAAATGACGAACATGTAGACAGCCGAGTAGAACCACATTCAGAGTTAATAGTAGCGAAGTTAAACCGACAGTACAATTTAGAACTTTTGGATAACCTTAAAAACCTTTCAAAATTACAACAAAACGATTTAGGCCTAAAACAAATTTACTTGAAAACCATAAATTCCAACGCAGACCTAGAACCGACAGAACGACGTCTCAAAATTCACAACAAAATTTTATACCAAAAACACAACAATTCATGGTTGATCATAGTACCCAGAAGATTGATTGACAACTTAATTTGGGAATGCCACAAATATTATTTGCATTGCGGTGCAGGGAAATGTCTGAAGATACTGCAAGAAGACTTCATATTCAAAGACATGTCCAGGCGTATCAGGAAATTGTTGGCTACCTGTGACACTTGCCAGAGGTGCAAACATGATAACCACCCCTTGTATGGAGAGACCAGCGGTATAAAATGCAACGGAAAGGGAGATTTACTCGCAATAGATTTGATTGGACCGATGCCCAAAAGTAAGGGAGGAGTTCAGTATATGTTTATAGTCTTAGATACCTTTACAAAATTCGTCCAACTATACAACCTAAAAAGGGCTACTTCACAAGCAGTGGTAAGAAAAATGTTCGAAGAATACATACCCATTTTTGGGAAACCAAACAAGATACTATCCGATCATGGAACCCAATTTAAAAGCAAGCTATGGACCAATACGCTCGAGAAAAATAACATCAAACACATCTTAAACCCAGTCCATCACCCAATGTCTAATATGGCTGAACGCCCAATCAGAGAAATAAAACGCTGCCTACGAACGTACTGTGCCAACAACCACAGAAGTTGGGCAGACTACATACCTACAATCAACCAATTTCTAAACGAAGTACAACATGAAACGACAGGTTTTACCCCTAACGAATTGCAACTGAATTTAACCAACAATAGATTTTGGACAGAAGTCATACAAAACCCTTTCAAAAATCAGATCCCTATATTACAGAAATTAGAAATTACCAGGAGCAAAATTCAATCAATTCAGGACAAAAGAGCATCCAAATTCAATACCACCCACAAAATTACCACCTTTGAAGAAAACGACCTAGTGCTGATAAAATCATTCCCTCAATCCAGCCAAGGATACGGCGAAACAGCCAAACTATTCACAATATATGTTGGACCATTAAGAATCTTAAAACGAATTGGAAAATCCACGTATACCTTAATTGACGATCAGCAAAAAACTTATGGGCCCTATCATACATCTTTATTAAAGCCATACCGCCAGAACATACCTGTACAGACCAACGACTACTGCATACAAAATGGAACACCCCCAAGTGAATTGACTACCATGGAAAACAATGAGTGTGAATAAAAACAGTGAAATACCCAACAAACTACCCCAGTGTTCCCCATTATAAACTACAATCTTATGAACTACATAAGTCCCCAACCCCTACAAATCACCAACAAGTGTTATCAACAACAAATATGAGCAAACAGAAACCACAACGAGGGTTTGAAAAACAATACTACCCCAGAATAGAACTAGAATTGTATTAACCATGATAGATTTAAGGATTATTATTAGTTATAAGTTATTTCATTGTTATTAGTTATGTTATTTGATTGTTACCAGTTATAGTTAGATTAAAGATGTTATTTGTGCTTCACAAAATGATTTTGGATTCAGTACCCTCATCAAAATCAGTTTGAAGGGCATTATAACAGTACAAATCACATAGATAACTTATGCAACAGGTTAGGATAGTTAGCCTAAATTAACCAATAACAACATAACCTAAGTCAAATGAAAAATAGACGATTTGGATAATTAAGCATAGAACACAACGATCTACATTCATAAGTATTAATAGCAGACATTTATATACAACCTATTATTAATAAACCACCCATATTCATTCAATTGCAAAACAAATCATTCCTAAAGCAGACGTAAGATAGGCCTATCTCTAAATTGTAAACATTCGAAATTGAGACGCTGACACAAATTAACCACACCACTACACAACCATAACATCACATATCTTTATTTAAAATCATTTCATAAGATCCCAAACTTTATTTAAAAGCAAATCACTACTTATAAGGAACAGTGAGTTTGCAATGTTAAACACGAAAACGGCCTACGGCCATTTTCCAAAATATATGTAACCATATTTCGAAGTGCTAAATAGAACGATCAGACTGTAAATTACTCTAAGATACCACTACTTATAAATTATTTGTATGCAAAAACATCTGTTAGTTTTAATTGCAAACATTGTAAAATATTGAGGAAGAAGAAATAAGTTACTGATGTAGTCATTTAGTCAACCTTGTATTAAGATAGATCAGCTGATATGTATGTACGCGGTCTAAATCACCCTTAAATTAGTTAAATAATGTGTAATTAATAAACAAATCGATACAAAACAACAAATACGAATACAAGAAATGATTATTACAACCCCAAATTGCCAATGGCCAAGAAAAGAAGGAAAAAAACGGTACTATATGGTGCCGCGGAAGAACCCCAACAGTTTCAACAAACGATCTCACTTAAAATAGAAAAATATCGCTCCGCAACACAACGAGGCGCCATGTTTTAAAAGAAATCAGGGATAGAATAGTAACATTGTGGAGACCAGAGTACAGAAGCCAAATTAACATCCAAAGTTTTCTTTATAATATTTGTGTCTAAATTAGTGATTAGAGTCAGTGTGAACTGTACAGAGCATGGTATGCTCTGTTAATTAACTATTCTAAACATTTACCAAATTCAAAGGCCTGTATTTACTTCAAAATTATCAATTCAACATTTCTTGTGAACTTTAATTAATTTTTTTTTAGAATTTTAATCATTTCAATTTTCAATTTATTTATGCGTTATAGTTGTATAACACAACCATGCCAGCCGAGTGCCTATCCCGAGATCTAGCCTAATTAATATTGTATTATTTGAGTCTAAGTGTTCTGTTAAATTGAGCTAAGCCTAGAGGCCTATAATATTACAAACTTTATTACAAATTTCATGAACTCTAAAAGAGAGTCAAATCTTAACAAATTATGAATTAATATTGTATGTTAAAGTCTAATAAAATTAATGTTATTATGTTAATATAACATCATATCTTATTAATTATTAATGTTTGAACCTAGAAAGTAAGAAACTGAATTTAGTCTTTATTTATTTATTTTTTAATAACCATCCATATTCCAAATTAACCAATTAGCTTGAATTGAGTAGAGCCAAGAGGTAATTCTGTTTCATTTAGAAAGCTATTCCAAATTTAAGAAGTTTTTCAAAAAAAAAAAAATAACTTGAAAGAATATATTATATTACATTATAGTAAAGAAATATTTATTATTTTTATTTATTTATTATATAGACTGCAAAAACACGAGAACCCTGAAATGCTCAGTGTAATCAACAACACAGAAGATGTGAGGCGCCTGAAACGAACTAAACCTCTGGATTTGGTGAACGAGATTGTGTAAATAAGTAACCGCATGAACTTTGTGTGTAAAATATAGGACTCCATCAGTGGATGGTGTTCCAAACACTGCTTTCTTTAATATGAAATGTTAATTACTTGATAAGGCAAACTTAGTTGTAATTATTAATAAATAAAAAAATTTTTTAAATACCAAAAAATCAGAAAGTAACGGAGGGAAGAATTTCACATAAATGGTAATGTACATCATACAAAAAAAATTTGGATTTTTTTAAACTATTACTAGAGCTTAGTAATATATTTGTGAATATATTTAGGTGAAGAAAAAAAATTTTGTTACATTTTCAAAAATACAGAAATTGCTTTACGCAAAAAGGGAATTTGTTGAATATATTTTCAAAAGATCACCAATAATTGTGATATTTAATGAAAAACCAACTTCTATATATCATTATATTCAGAAAGGTTCATAGAATTTAGTAGTGTAATGAAAAAAAAAGTTTGAAAAATAATTTTGGAGTCAGTATGGCAAAGAACAAAAAAAACACAAAATCGAAGGCTAAATTTTACTTCAAAGTCCAATTGACCATAGAAAATTTTGTGTTACATTTTTTTTAAAGTATACAAAAGTTTTCTAGTATAAATGTGAATAAAAATTGGTAAAACAAAAATCAAATTCTAAAATTTTCAAAATATAAATAATTGTTTCATCTAAAAAGTAGTAATCGACAAAGTGAGGTTAGGTTTGTAACCTCCACAATTTAGCCTCACTAGTAACAATCTAAAGCTAGGCCTAAGACAAAATCACTAGATTTCACTAAAACAATAAACTTTACAAAGAATAACACACATATACACTTGTATAATCAAATAAAACACTACATATAAGAAAATTTGCTTTTAGGCCTAGGTTACAACATACCTCTAGGTTATCAAAATATAAACCATTCAGAAACTAGAACTTCACTCAAAAAAATAAACTTTAGAAATAAAACACATATATTGTAACTTGTATACACAATTTATATACAATTTGTATACACAAACCTTCAAAATAACAGAAATATGTAATCCCAAAACATAGCGCCACGCCTTTCCGTGTCAATTTATATCACACACTCACCTAAAAATGCCTATGTTCCGACTTGAAAACAAGAAACAGAGAGTAGGCGTACCCTATATCAAGTAATACCAACTTGTAGAATGAAATCTCCTCTATAATATACTGTAAAGATCGGTTACAAAATATCGATTGAATAAATCGATTATCTTATTAATTAGTCAACTGCGCCGAATGCCAAGTGAATTTCGTTCCGTTAGGTTTCTACTATGGTCAAGTAGAAATATCTTGCAATCTATGACACACAGAACAATTTGTAAACCTCGGATAGAAAGAAAAGATGTGATCTACAGAACAGTGTTTTGTTCGACCTGTTTGACAGAAAAATAGATTTGTGATCATATGAGAAAAATGGCATCGCTTTTACTAAAAACCGCTCAGTTCAAATCTTTGATTTTACGCATAAAAACTATACGAACTTCAGGAATTTTTGGAATATTATTTATAACGTTTTGTAGTATTTATTGTTTTTTTTTTTTTGCATGATTATGCATCTATGGAACATTAGCTTTCCAAAGGTATTTTATTTATTGTGATAGGACGATTCTAAGTGGGCGTAATGTTGAATTGCAAAATACGTGTTTTAGAGTCGGTGAACTAAACCATGCGTGATGACGTGACCCGAGTTCAAGTCATGGCGCAGTTCTAGAGTTAAAAAGCCAGTGTCTCTAACTAATAAACTATTAAATGTTCAAATACAAATGAAGTTAACAAAATGATGCCATGAGGTTATATACGAGGTTTGTTTAAAAAGTAACGAGAATTTTGTAATTTCGCGGATTGTATTAGTCCGATTCGCATGATTTTTTCGTTGTTGTGTTGGTAAACATGACTGAGATGTATATGTATGTGGCAAGTATCCTCCACCTTGTAATAAATAATAATAATAATAAATAATAAACTAATAGAACTAAATTGGTAAGAGATGCATGGTTCATAGATTGCTGACGCAGGAGGTCTGGAGTACGAGGGGGGGGGACGCTGGATGCAAGCCGGGAGACTGGCAGTCTGGAAGTAACAGCGTCCGGTGTGAGACTCGTAAAAAGGGGGGGAATATTAGACTAGCTTTTGCCTTGCCGTAGTATAGTTTTAGGTTAGCCAGCAGAGATCTTTATGTGTTCAATAAACACCTTGAACCACAACTACCTGTTGCATCTTTGAAGCACCCATCCGCCACCAAACCATCCTGACGAAGATCGGACGCCCAAGCGAAGGAGCCGGACACAGGATCGCCGGCCCAACAGCGTGGGTTCCGTCACAACTTGGTGTCAGAAGTGGTCTTCAAGACAAAAGGTAGGAAAGATTTTTCTGTATTGGCTTATTTTTTAAATAATTTTTTTTTTAAATTATAATTTTCAAGTTAAAGGAAATAAAGTTTTACATTGATAATAAAGGAAAAAATAATGCATGGTATTTTTAGAATGTTTTCTTACGCAAATGATATGCGAAAGGCTTAGCCTACGCATAAAAAGAAAGGCATAGTGTTGGTGCAATAACTGGACCAATACTACAGGACAAATCTTAAAGTTTGCGGCGGAAAATATTTATATGTTATATATTAAATTGAAATGTTTAAGTTAGTAAAAACTGAATAACATTGGGTAGCGTGTCATTTTTAACTTTAAAAAATATAATAAATTGTTAAAAAATTTGTATTAGGCCTATATAATTAGTCAATAAGAAAAAAATTAATAAATTAATAAATAAAAAATGGCAGAACAAATTCCGATCGACGGTAACGATTACTCGTTGCAAGAAGCGTTTGATCTTTTAAATAATAGACTAAAGCAAGCGGTAGAAGTTAATGAAACGTTGCAAGAAAGGTTAGCCACGGTCGAAAGTAACGAAATGGAATTTTCAAGACTAGCTAATGAAACAGTAAACTTATCAGATTTACATTTGGGTTTAGTGCCAGTGTTACCGAGTTTTGACGGGGAGAAAAGGGGAGAATCAGTTAAAGATTTTTTAGATCAAATGGCGGACATTGCATCAATTAGTAGATGGAAAGACGTGGAACTAATAAAATTAACAAAAATGAAATTGTCAGGAATTGCAAAACAATTTGTAAAAATGGACTTAGCTTGCTAACAAGCTAAAACTTTCGATGAATTTAGGGCCGCGCTAGAACCGCGATTTCAAGAAAAACTGCCCGATAGTTACATTTATGAACAACTATTGCAAACAAAACAACGTAGAGGCGAGGCTATTGAAAATTTTGCAGACAGAATAAAAGAAATTAATGAGAAATTGATTACGGTAACGGAAAATGAAGACGCTAATAAAGTTTTGCGGGCATACGCGGATCGCAGAGCGTTGGATACTTTTACTAGGGGTTTAGCAGGTGAAATAGGGAAATTAACAAAATTAAAATTTCCAAAAACGTTGCAAGAGGCCATAGCAATAGCCACTGCAATCGAAAGTATTAACATTGAATTAACAGGCGCTGTAGGCGGTACTCTAGGCACAGTAGGGACAGTAGGGACAGTAATGAAAAATGAAATTAAATGTTACAGTTGTGGAAAAAAGGGTCATTCGTATAGAGAGTGTATAACTATGAAAAATAATTATAGGGATTTTGGTGCAATAAGAGGGTATCGAGGTGCACATCAAGCGCGGCTTTTTATACCACCATCTCAGCAATACCAAAATGTACATCCCCAAAATAGTCAACCGATCTATAAAGGTTACAGCGGTAACGCAACCAGGGGTAATTGGAACTTTCGAGGAATGTATTCACAGGGTCAACGAAATAGGCCACCATTTATAAATAACGGAAATAATGACGGAAAATATCAAAATAGGGGACACAATTTTACCCGTGGAAGTTACCAAAATAGGCCACAATTCCAAATTAATGGTGGGGCTGCAACACAAGGAAACGGACATTTAAACTTCCAGGGAGTGGGACGAAGCGCCGGCACTCACTCCAACCAACAATAAATAACACTATGAAAACACATAGCTCGGCGCATAAATTAGTACCTATAAATAAAGTAAAAGGAAATTATAAAAATACTGATGTATCAATTTTAGCAAAAATTAACGGAAAATGGGGCCGAATTCTAATAGATACGGGAGCAGAAATAAGCCTTTTAAATTTGGATGTAGCTACAGAAATTGTTAAAGAACAGGACATTTTAATAACAGGAGTCACAGGAGATATTTTAAAAATAGTAGGGAGTCAGACCACTGAAGTGTTTTATACAGATTCAAATTTTATTAAAGTCAAGTTCCAAATTTGTAAATTACCACAAGAATACGCTGCTATTTTAGGAAACGATGCATTAAGACCAAATAAAGTCGTGATAGACTTAGGTGAAAGCATAGTGAAAATAAATAACGTTAAATTAATAATGATGGGATTTCGGAAAATAGAATCTAGTGTTTTAGGAAGTAAAAGTGAAACAAGTAAAACCGAAGTAATTTTAAACAAAAAGCTTTTAACAACAACAGCGGGAACAAAACCCAAATTAAGTACTAATCTACAACCAAAAATAAAAAGTAAAGTAAAATCTAATATAAAATTATTATCGACAGGTACAAAACCGTCAAAAGAAGAAATTTTGAGAAATCAGAAAGAACATTTAGTATACATAAGGGAGTTACATAAAATTTCAGAAAATATGGGAAGTGAAGTACGTAAATATAATTTATTTTGCAAAACCGATACAACCGTGCCTGCACTGAGTGAAGTGTTAGTAAAATTTACGATTAGAGGATCTAAAAATAAAAATTATAAAAACCCAAAGAATACCAAGGAATTACAAGATAGGGAGGTTTTAATAGAGCCTATAGAAAACCCGCCTTTTAACATCTTGTGCGCTAGAGCTATAGTAAGTTTAGGAGAAACAAGACAGTGTTTTTCAAAAGTAGTGAATTTATCAACAAAAGACGTGAAGTTAAAGAAAGGAACTCTATTGGCGACATTAGACACCAATACAATAACACTTGAAAATTCTTTTAAAGTAAATATGTTTTCGGAAAATCAAAAAATAGAGGACAATTGGAAAATTTCAATAATAGAATCGGAACTATCGAAAAAATTAAGTCATTTACCTATTCCCGAAAAAACAGAGTTAATGAAAATGTTAATACAATATAAAAGTGTTTTTAGTGCAGAAAATGAAACTTTAAAAGCCATAAAAAACGTCGAGTATAGAATCGATACGGGGTCCGCTAACCCAATATACGTACCGTCACATAGGATTCCACATGCGCATAGACACATAGTACGAGAATTGATCAATGACCAGCTAAATAAAGGTATAATCGAACATAGCTACAGTCCATGGAATAGCCCATTAATAATAGTAAGGAAAAAATCATTGAATGGGGAAGTAAAATTTAGATTTTGTGTAGATTATAGGAAACTAAATGAAGTTATAACCCCAGACGTACACCCTTTACCAAAAATAAACGAGACATTGGATTTGTTGGGAGGATCCAAGTATTTTTCTGTAATAGACATGCAAGCAGGATTCCATCAAATAAAATTAACAAAGGATAGTCAGCCAAAAACTGCTTTTTCATCACCTTGGGGGCATTATTCCTATACAAGATTACCAATGGGCATAAAGGTAGGGCCATCCGCCTTTCAAAGGGTAATAAACAATGTACTTTTAGGATTAAGGGATGAAATCTGTTTAGTATATTTGGATGATGTCATTTGCTTCAGTTCAACAATGGACGAACACATTAGTTCATTAAGTAAGATTTTTGATAGATTTAAAGAGTCAAATTTAACAGTAAATTTAGAAAAATGTAAATTTGGAGTATCGGAAGTAAATTATTTGGGATTTCTTTTAAACGAACAAGGCATACGACCAGACATGAGGAAAATAGACGCAGTAAAAAACTTTCCAATACCACAAACAGTTAAAAACGTTAGACAATTTTTAGGTTTGGCAGGGTTTTATAGAAGCCATATAAAAGATTTTTCAAAAATTGCAAGACCATTGTTTGAATTAACTAAGGATAATGTAAAATTCAAATGGACACACGAGTGTCAAGAAGTTTTTGAAATTTTGAGAGACAAGTTAATACAGGCACCAATTCTAAAATATCCAGACTTTGGAAAAGAATTTGTTTTATCAACAGATGCTTCGAAAGAGGGTTTAGGGTGTGTCTTGTCGCAAGAGGTAGACGGAAAATCACACCCCATAGCATATGCTAGTAGAGTTTTACACAAAGCTGAGAAAAATTACGACGCAAGTACGCTTGAAATGTGCGGTGTTGTTTGGGGCTGCAGATTATTTAGACCATATTTGTTAGGAAGGAAATTTACAATTATAACAGATCATAAAGCCCTGTGTTACTTAGCATCTATGAAAGACCCAACGAGTCGAATCGTAAGATGGAATTTAAAATTGTCAGAATTTGATTATACAATAGTACATAAACCGGGAAAATTACACACGAACGTAGATGCATTAAGTCGAAATATACCAATAACAAATGTAAATGTAGTAAAAACACCAAAATATTTACCAATAATAGATTTAGAAGAAATTCGGAAAGCCCAAATAACAGACGAGGAGTGTCAAATCTTAAAAACACATAAAAACTATAAAACTAGCCCGGAAAAAATTATATATTTTAAATCAGGAAACGAAAAATTAATATTAATTCCAAAAGTAATGAGAGATAAGGTCATTCACTTAAACCATGATCTCATAACAGCAGGTCATGCGGCAGTAAAAAAAACGTTGGATAGAGTAAAACAAAAATTTTATTGGCCAAAAATGGAAGAAGATGTAAAAAATTATGTTAGATCATGCGTATCTTGTGCAAAAAAAGTAGATTATGGGAAGGCTAAAGCTCCTTTGGGGGATGTTTTCACAGAACCAACCCTACCTTACAGAGTAATTGCAATAGACAATGTCGGTCCATTACCACAAACGCAGGACAAAAATAAATATATATTATCGGTGGTAGACCATTTTACACGACACGCAACTTTTATACCAATTGAAAATATCACAGCGGAAGTAATAGCCGAAGAAATGATGTCAAAAGTAATTTCGTTGTATGGCATACCAGAAATTTTAATATCAGATAGAGGGTCAAATTTCACGTCCGAAATAATGAAAAATTTATGTAAATTGTTGGGAATTAAAAGAATTTTAACAACAGCCTATCATGCACAATCGAACGGCAGGTTAGAAAGAATTCATCATACAATTTGTAGAATGTTATGTCACTTTGTAAATAAAAATCAAAATAATTGGGATAAAATTCTACCATATGTCACCATGGCCTATAATAGCCAAATTCATGAAACAACAGGTTATAGCCCTTTTGAATTATTGTATGGAAGGAAAATGTGCACTCCCATGGAGTCAACACTTAAAATCACGGAAGACACGCTAATTTATGACAATTACATAGAAAACATTAGATCACAATTAAAAGAAGCATATGAAAAAATGAAAATCCACCAATTAAGCCAATTTGAAAAACAAAGGAAAAATTATAATAAAAATACAAAACAAAATAAATATTCAGCAGGTCAGTTTGTATATTTATATACACCGGCACTAAAAAAATATAGAGTTAAAAAACTAACTAAATTGTGGAGAGGTCCTTACGTAATAATAAAAATAATTTCAAAATTTAATGTAATGCTAAAAGTTAGAAATAGAGAAATGTTGGTACATATTAATAGAATTAAACCATGTTTAGAAGTAATTAAAGGTAAACTACAACCAAAATGCCGGAAATCAAAACCATTAAATGAGTGTAATGCTAATACAGATAAGAATTCGCAAGCAGATTTAATGATAAATAACGCCGTACCAGGTACAACAGCTACGAACACTGTTAGCATAATTAATGAAGGAGTAATACCAGATATAATGGCTAATTTGCCAGGCACAAGTGATACTGTACCATTATACATTACAACACAAAATAGGCCGGTACGAATAAGAAAAAAACCATCACGGTTGCAGGATTACGACCTAAGCTAACAATAAAAAAAATTGAAACTAAAAAAATAAACGTTAGTTAAGAGGATATCCGTAATAAAAGGAAATGTAATAATGCATTAGAATCTATTAAAATAGCTACATATAGTTATACGGGACCGGAATAACGCAAAAAAGACATCCTGTATATGAAACGGGCGAAGCGGGTATTCATAAAAAACAGAACAAAATTTTGAAGTTAAAGGTCAACACATAATAACAGTATATTGTATTCTAAAAATAAATAAATAAAGTTAATAGATTTCGATTCGAAATAAAGAAACTAAAAACTTCTAAAGTTCATGTTAAAGAAACAAGATTTATGATTTAGAGAGCAACATTAATATAGCATCCAGGCGTCGAGCGCGGTGACGTAACCTTATCTCTTGCAGTCATACAGATTGCTGACATGGGACGAAAACTTTGAGTTTAAATCAAATTTAAAAGACCTTGTAAAGTAAATAAAATGAAAATACGCTAGTATAACATCAGCACATTATTTTGACCGGGAATTTTCTAAAAAAAAAATAAAATTTAAAAAATGTTATACATAATGTCAGTACAATTGTTTATTGAAATATCGAAAAATGGATAACATAATTAATTAACTTCGGATAAACAATTTATAAAAGGAATAAAGCAACCATAATTAAATAATATATATATATATATTTGAGGATTTTCTTTTAAAATAAATTGAAAAAATATAGATTTCTAGATTTTTTTTTTTAAGTGAAAAAGGAGTCTTATAGTCTATTAAGAAAAATAAACTAAAATAATAATGATTGAGAGTATAGTGTAAGCAATAATGAATTGTTGTTTTAATTGCAGAACATAATGATTGATAATGATTTTTTTTTCTTAAAAAAAAAAATAATAAAAAAATAAAAATGTAAATTGGGATGTACGAATGCTATTTAAAATTGTTTGATGGAACATACACTAATTTGAACGTTGTCTTACAATAGGAGAATTCCGGAAAACTCTTCTTTACATTTCAGGCACTCATGCCACATTCTATGCTATCCTCCTAAAATTTTCATACTTCTAGACATCGTGTTATTAGATTACTGTATAATCCAGATAATAAGTTTAAGTAGAACTAAACTAAGCTTAGATTTGATTTTTTTTCTTAAATAAATAAATGATCTTTTTTAGCATGAAAGATAATTGATTTTGTGAAGTTAAAATTGATAAATAAAAGAGATAAATGTTAATTAATGAATAGATGTTTATAAAATGTATAAAGGATCCATAAACAAAGAAGTTATATGGTCTATGAATAATATTGAGGATTGTTATATGAATAATATTAATAGTAATATTGTAAATGTGAAAATGTAGAGTAAATGTCTATGAGAAAATAAGTTTGAATTGGGAAACAAACGAAATAATTTTAAGCTTAGGTTAAAAGAAGGGTGGTGACATTTTGAAAATGTCACGAAAGAGGGTTCTTATAAGAACAACAGTAGGGAATTTTATGGTAGGAAACTACATAAAATGGCGAATATTATTGCAAGAAATTGCATGAAATATAAAAAAAGGAAAAATGAGTCAGTTTACTAACTGCAGGACGTAGGCAAGTGCCACAGACGCAATAAACCCCTGGGGCACTTAGCTGATTTCAAGTTTGAGGTCTTTATAAAACCCCATTAGAATAATCGAAAATGGTGAGGCGCATACCACGAAAAGTGCGACAGTATGTTAGGTCATACAAAAACAAACTTTTATAATATTAATAAATAAAAATATGTGTTATATGATAAGGCATAATTAAGCTAGAATTATATTTTGTTTATGTAAAAAATGACAAATAGAAAACCCAATCTTATTCAAGCTATATATTCAATGTATAAAAGTTCACATTTTTCATTGTCAAGGTATTTGTATTCTTGAGTGATAGAATAACAGGATGTCAGATTGGAAACACAGCAGAACATAGCTGGAAACATTGAACACGTGCAAAAATTTGCAAACTTGCATTTCATGCTGTAAGCAAAAACCTGAAGCTAAACTATTATTGGGAAGTAGCAATTCACAGTAATACAGTGAGTGTAATCAGATAGCAATCAAGTAAGGCACTAGCAAAAGAAGGGGGGGTAAGTAAGAGAAATCCTTAACAATAGAAATACCTTGATATTCTTATATTAAACTAAACAAAATTTTTAGTAATGACAGTCAATTGTATTTTTAAAATATTGAAGGTTGTAATATTGTTATTGAATTTAATAAATGCAAAACAAATTGCAAAAAACACACCGGGTGTGGTGTTTGAAAAACAAACAGATGTTTTGGTAACAAGGTCTGAATGGAACATAGTATTAGAATACAACATTTCAAAATTAATAGAAGAAAGTCTTGGTTTAGATGAGGCAGTAAAAATAGAGGAAATTTTTTTGAGAAAATTAATGCACACTACAACACAAAACCAAACTAATAATAATACTATTGAAAAACAAAACCTATTTTCGCACTACAAAGAAGAATTTGAAGACATTAAAGTTAACTTACAGGGATATCTGTCAGAAATAAAAGGGATAATCGCGATAATTCCAGTAAAAAGAGAAAAAAGGGGATTAATGAATGCTGGGGGGAAAATGTTAAAAGTCTTATTTGGCACAATGGACAGTGATGATTTAAATTCAATAGATGGGAAATTGGGAAGGTTGTCAGACTTTGCAGGGGACATTTACCACAGTTTTGACGAACAATTGACCATAGTTAAAGACATAAACGCACACATAGTATCAAACACACACAACATACAAAAAGTAATGACTATACTAATGAATTACAAATCCACATTTTATTCAACAATAGAAGAACTTGCATCAAGGCTGAAAAATTCAATAAACTTGCTATTGGTATACTTAAAGTTAAACACAGCATTTCGACAGTTAGAACAGACAGTGACGAAGTCAAAAATAAAAATAATAGAGTTTAGGCAGGCGTTGCAATACACACACACAGGGAAGGTTAGTTCAAAACTGCTACAGCCAGACACATTTTTAAAAATATTAAGGGAAATTGAACATAACCTACCAAGCTACATACACTTACCATTTGAAGCAGAACAAGCAAATCTACACTATTTCTACGACGTATCAAGGGTACAATCTTATGCAAGGGGACACATTTTGAAATTAATAGTACAAATTCCTTTAGGTACACCAACAGACATCTTTGAACACTATAGGGTTTGGACATACCCAGTTTACGATAAAAACACACAACACTGGTTAAAATGGGAAGTGCAATACAACCACTTATTGATAAATACAGGCAGACAAAATTTGGTGGAAATGTCAGATATTCAAATTAATAAATGTAAAATGGGGCCAATGAGTATTTGTGAGTTAGATTCTAGAATAAAGGGGGATGTAAAGTCAAGTTGCATGGGACAACTGTTTCAAGGGATGGAAACAAGTTCTTGTGATAGAAAAATATATAGTAAATTACAATCACCTATATTTATAAGAATTGGAAATAATTGGTTGTACAGCACAGACAAACAAACACACATTACACTTAAATGTTATAATAATACATTAATAAATTCATCCACTATATACATTAACAGTACAGGAATTTTGGAAAACGTTGCGAATTGTGAAGTAATTGGGGACAACTTTAGACTATTAGCACACATAAATGGAAATTATTATTATAAGGGTGACCTTGAATCATTACACATTCCAAACATAAAACAAATACTATCAAAGGATGAACACTTAATGTTAACCTCGGATTTAAAAATAACAAACGAATCAATGATAGAACTGGAAGATATGGATAAATTTAATTCAAATGGAATAAGGTTAGATAAATTACTGCTGCACATTAAAACAAAAAAAGACTTTAATATAAAGGTAATGCAAAGAGTAAGTTGGGCACTATATGGAGTTAGTGGAATAGTGTTTATGTTATTTTCATGTTATATATATTTCAAAATAAAATGTTTAAAAAATGGTATATTGAGATGTTTCACAGATTCTAAGAAAACAGGGGACACAGTGATAAAACTCGAGCGAATCGAACCAAAACAATCACCACAGAAGGAAGTGCGAATAAGAATGGGATGAGGCCACACTACACATGGCATACATAAAGAAAAGAGTGTGGGGAACATGAGACCATATTATTGAGACACAAAAATCCTTGTAAACTTGGAACCATGAGAGTGAAAATTGACAGCTGCAACCAACCGCCAAATTGCTGTTGGACTGCAAGTCCCGGAAAATACAACTCAGCAAACAACACTCCACGAGTACCATTTTTTTAAAAAAAATCACACACATACAAAAATTGTTAATTTTTATTATAATATTTATAAGGTTTTATGTTTAACATAATTAAGTCAACATATTGAGAATTATAAATCAATTAATAACTAAACAATTAACAATGTAACAGTTTGCTTTAGTAACATAAGAAGAGAGGGTTTAATTTTTATCAGAAAAGTAAGGGACTCTATTGAGATACATGGAATATAAATTTTAAAGTTTAATGAAATTTCAGTACTAATTTAATGACAATTTTTTTTTAATATATAAATTTGATAAGTAAATTTGAAAATTCAAGTAATTTTTAGAATTTTCAGGATCAAAAAAAAAAAAAAAAAACACAAAATGATTATTTTTAGCAATCGAGAGATGAGGAAATGAGAAATAATAAAATTTATATTTCATAAAAATAAACACACATATTATTGTAACAATGATCAATGTAAAATCTTCAGTTTAAAAAAAAAAAAAAAAAAAAAAAAAAAAAAAAACTTATAAATTGATAATTAGGGGTAAATTTATTAACAATGAAAATTAGCATGATTACAGCTAGCAATACAAATACTTATGTTGTTTAATTGTTAGAATGGATTTTACAAGATGCAATGTATTTTTAGGCTAGTGATCTCTGCTGGTTTCGTAAAAATAAGTTTTAATTAGGTTTCTTATAGTCTTATAATCTTTCTTATGGATAAAGAGTTATAATCTTATGGATAAAGACAAAAAATGTTAAGCTGTTATGTCAAATTGAGATAAAATCTATGTTAGGTTATGTATGTATTAGTAAAGAAATTTTTTTTTTCACACTATAAATTTAAGTGTTCTAAAAAAAAAAAAAAAAAAAAAAAAAGGCAAAAGCAGACTTATAAAGGAAACATTTAAATTATAAAAACGTAAATAATATTATCGTACTCTAGACACAGATTCTGCAAAAAAAAAATAAATAATAATAAATAAATAAATAAAATAAAATAAAATAATTTTTTTTTTTTAATATTTATAAAAAGAAAAGCCATGCATACATTTGATAGTTAACTTCTTTTAAAATACAAGTTGAAGGATACAGAGGTTGCTACCACACTTGCCAGAGAGGTTTTCCGACCATCATGGAGAGCCATGATGTAAGTGTAAAAGGTTGAAACATGTTGAAAAAACAAAAACAAAAATAATAATAAAAACACATCAGGTACAAAGTACAAAGTACAGTGGTAAAAAGTGGTCAAAGACTAGACCGACCCCAGACAAGTCCTGGTGGTCCAGCAAAGAGACGTTGGAAAATGAAGGGAGAAAAGTTGTAATGAGTTGTAATGGAGTCGAAGGGACCGACTCTGGTAAGCGGGGGGGTAATGTGGCAAGTATCCTCCACCTTGTAATAAATAATAATAATAATAAATAATAAACTAATAGAACTAAATTGGTAAGAGATGCATGGTTCATAGATTGCTGACGCAGGAGGTCTGGAGTACGAGGGGGGGGGACGCTGGATGCAAGCCGGGAGACTGGCAGTCTGGAAGTAACAGCGTCCGGTGTGAGACTCGTAAAAAGGGGGGGAATATTAGACTAGCTTTTGCCTTGCCGTAGTATAGTTTTAGGTTAGCCAGCAGAGATCTTTATGTGTTCAATAAACACCTTGAACCACAACTACCTGTTGCATCTTTGAAGCACCCATCCGCCACCAAACCATCCTGACGAAGATCGGACGCCCAAGCGAAGGAGCCGGACACAGGATCGCCGGCCCAACAGCGTGGGTTCCGTCACATGTACATTGTTAATCATATGGAATGTTTAATCTGTTGTCATCTGTCAAATAGGTTAAATGTGTTTTGGTACGATCGGAGATAATTCATTTTTTTAAAAATGGATCAGAGAATTTGGATTAAATTTTATTTTAAAAATGGAATAAAAAGCAGCAATGTTTTAGAAATGTTAAATATTGCTTTTTGGTGACTCTGTCATAAGTAAAACAAGGGTTACGAGTGGTATAAGCATTTCCAAGAAGGCTGTGAAGACGTTGAAGATGACGAGCGCCCTGGACGCCCCATCAAATCAAAAACCGATGAAAACGTGGAAAAAGTGATAGAAATTATTATGAACGATCACCGAATCACAATCAAAGAAGTCAACGATGGATTTTGGCATATTAATTGGCTCATGCCATGAAATTTTTTGAGTATGAAATGTGCGACAGCAAAATTTGTCCCAAAACTGTTGAATTTCGAACAGAAACAGCGGCGAATGGAAGTTGCACAGGAGTTGATAAATGAAGTCAACAATGATGCACAACTACTGAAACGTGTTACAACAGAGGATGAAACATGGGTTTACGGATATGACGTTGAAACTAAGGCTCAATCGTACCAGTGGAGGCATTCTGGATCGCCAAGACCTTAAAAAGCTTGACAAGTGCGGTTGAAAGTGAAGGTTATGCTCACTGTGTTCTTTGATTTTAACGGCATAGTTCACCATGCCACAAGGTCAAACGATCAATAAGTTCAACGCCAATTGCGTGAAGCAATCCGAAAAAATGCCCGGATTGGGGCGAAACAATTCATGGCTTTTGCATCACGATAATGCACCTGCTCACACTTCATTGCTTGTTCGTGAATTTTTGGCCAAAAATAACACTGTAATGATGCCCCAGCCTCCATATTTGCCAGATATGGCCCCGTGTGACTTTTTTCTGTTCCCAAAAATAAAGAGAACCTTGGAGAGATGTCGTTTTGCAAGCATAGATGAGATTAAAAGCGCATCACTGAGAGAGAGTTAAATCCTATCCCAAAGATCGCGTTTCAGAAGTGTTTCGGGGATTGGAAGAAGCGCTGGCATAAGTGTATAATATCTAATGGAGACTACTTTGAAGGGGATAACATTGATGTAGACGAATAAATAAAATTCTTTCTAAAAAACAAAAATTCCCATTATTTATTATAAGAGTTGGCCTATTGTGTTGTTGCCAAATTCTTGTACTTTAGTCTGTAAGCTGCTTTTGACAATGCCGTAGTTATCGAAACCTTAGTCGGCATGTCTCATTAAAATATATTGTGTAAGTACAAATTGCCTATTATTTAATTATTAATTATAACAATTTGTTTTCGCCATTCCGAATATTGATATACTAATTCAAATATATAAGACTTACCGTCGTCAATATTCTGTTTGTGTCGTTCAAACGACGACAGTTTCGGCTATTCAGCCATTATCAAGTTGTAAAGATGTAATCTAGTTTCCCTTCGTCAATTACAAACACTTATACACATTACACAAGAGCAAGATTACACACGAAACACTTACACGTACATACGATTAAAATTGATTCATGAATCATTGTCTACGTCCTTACTGTACAGAGTCTCGAATGTTACTGGTATCACAGATTGACATTGGGAGGGGTTGAGTTACGTTATCTACTTGAGTTAATACAGTGTTGTACAGTGCATTGGAATTAAAGTTTAGTTTTTCGTTTAACAACAAGTCACTGTCAATTTTGAAATATCTGTATATTTCATACTGTTCCAATGCGTTCATGAAATTTCCTTTCTTACATCGATGTAATATTTTAAGGGTGTTTTCTATTGATGTATAACTATGATCCTGCTGGATGATGTGTTCAGTAAATTTAGACAAGGTTTTTGTATGGTCCATATATTGTTTGGCTGTAGGGATATGTTCTTTAAACCTTTTGTAAAACGATCTTCCAGTTTGCCCTATGTAAGTCTTTGGGCAATCCTTACACGACAACTGCTACACTCCAGTGCCATCGTATTTATCCTTTAAATTATTCATTCTATTTACACGATATTGTAAATTGTTTGTGGTTTTATAAGCTACTTTGTAACCTTGTTTATGGAGCACATTTCCGAGTATATGTTCAAGACTCTTGTAATAATTAAAAACTAAATATTTGTTATCCTTTTTTGCTGTGTTAATTGATTGGTTCTGCTTTTTCTGATTTGTTTGTTTAATAATTTATTTACGATTGAAACGTTGTAACCATTTTGGACAGCAATAAATTCTATTGTCTTTAGTTCCTCTTGGAAATCTGTTTTAGTCATAGGGACATTTCTTAATCTATAAATCAAACTATTGTAGGCTGCCATTTTATGTGAAATGGGATAGTTAGATGAAGCGTGGATATATGGTCTGTTTGGGTTGGTTTCCTATATATACTGAAACTGTGTATTCCATTGTTTCTAGTTTTGTAAGGTCTAAATAATTGATGCTACTGTTATTTTCAATTTCAGATGTGAACTTCAATGATAGAACTTCAGATGTGAACTAAAGACAATAGAGGAACTAAAGACAATAGAATTTATTAAAATTTTTTTTTTTTTTAAATTATATGTTCTTTTCCAATGACTTTTGTATCTATAAATAGCCATCTTCTTTAAATATAAATAATTCTTTTTTTATAGTATGTTATTTCTTCTAACAATTTAGTTTCAAAATTTGTATTCATAATCCCCAGCTAGTCTAGTAGTTTTATTTGTTATAAATTGGTATAAACATCATAATATATTATTAATAAATTTACTTAATAAAATTATTAATAAACAATTAATAAATTTATTAAATCTTTCATCATATTTTGAAAACATTCAAAACATGAGTATTGGTATATTAAATGCCATATATAAGCCATAAAACATTTCAAAATTTATGTTTGTCAAACATAACTCTAAAATTATTATCAATTAATTTTCTGAAATAAAAAAACAGCAATTCAAAAATTTAAAATTTGGATCTTTGGGCAAATAATGGGCTGTAAAAACCCATTGTATGTATATTTATGTCACAAAACACTATGTAAAAAAAAATAAATAAATAAAAAATACTAATATGATCTATCAAATTAGTTTTCAATGCCATGAAAAATTTAATGATTGTTTTGTTACATGATTTCAAAAATTTCACCCAAAAGAGAGAAATGAAAAGTCTATTTTTGTAAATAAACTTGAAAATAAGACTATTAATAAAGGTAAAGGACTTGAATAGTAATTTTAAAAAGGATTTGAATAAGTCTGTTGGGTATCCATAAAATGCCGAAATTTGATTTAAATGAGCAAAAATATATAGCAGGATTGCCACAATGATGAAACTTGATATTTAAATAAGATCTAAATGAAATAAGGGTTAAGATTGCCAATTATATTAAGGAAACCTAGAAGTGAAATATAAAACTACATGAATGATCCTGTCGATACTTCATTACATGAGAAACAAGTAAGCAGGAAAAACCTGATGACTGAAGTAAAGTTGATGGTTTTAGGTAACTGGTGGTTAATGATGATTTTACTGTTAATAATATTATAATGTTTATTAATCTTATAATAAATAACAGATTTTTTTGTTTTAATTTGTCACTTATAAATATATATCATACACTTTATTTGGATTTTTTATGCACACCATTATAGAAACACTTCACACTTATTTAAATACTGTTTTCTAAGTTACTGTCTGAATGAGTTGTTTCATATTTTACTTCAGTTTAAAAAAATTTATTCTATCAAAATAACTAAGCCTGTTGGCAGTTTATTACAACGTAAAATAAAGTCATCTATCATTATATTGGTAGCAGTGTTTCGATGGGATAATATGATAAATATAAATATAAAGAAGACCTAGCAGATAGAGTTAAGAGTTAAGAACAAAGAAATTTTTCAATACCAAAAAAATAGCTGATATAGAAAAGTGGATTAAACATACCTTCGATAAAACAAAGTCTCCAAACCATCGTACACAATCAACATAATTTCTATGTATATCACGTGTGGAAAAGTCTGGGAAATGTTCCTTCAGGGAATCAAATGGTCTTGAACTTCTAGTAGCATTAAAATCATATGATGAAACAATTGATTCTTGAATATGATCTTTATCCAATCTCCAAAGTTTTAAGGAATGGTCCATACCGCACGACATAATCCGTTCTCCTTGAAGATCAAAATCCTAAAACAATTTTGAACACAGATATATAATTAAAAGTATTTATTTAATATTGTGCATATGGATAAGGCTAACTTACAGATTAATCAAAATTGCAATTATTACCATAATCAACAATAATTACGATTAATCACTAATTCATACTTCTCTTACCAATTCAGGCTTAACGGAGCTCAAAGGCAAAAACATCTCAATCCTTATAAAAATAGAGACCTCTAGCCCTCGAATATTACCCAATAAGCCGAATAAGGTTATCAAGGTAGCTCTGTCACAGGAAGGTGTATTTCAGTGGAAGACAAAACAACATACCATCATAAATCATAATTATAATTTTAACTATAAAACAAAAGGTGGACATTTCTTCAAATGTAAAATTTGCTAATTTTAAAACAACAAAAATAATAATAAGTAGTTCTGTAATTTTTGGGAATATATTTACGATTTCACTGCATATGCGCGAGTCCTTCAATTGTGAAAATATACAACTGTAAATATGTTCAAAGCCAATCAGTTTCTACTTAATGACATTTATTAGATTTTGCTCTTTCACTCTTAGTGACAGAACACTGTGGTCTGTGTTTTGATGTGTCACATGCACTGAGACAGTTTCATTTTTCAATGACCACACAAATATATAAAAAAAAAATAATAAATTTTAAATAAATTGAAAATGTATAAAATCATAATTCAGAGTAATTCAAAGGGATGAGACATGCACATAACCAAGCTTAAAGTCCATTCCTGTACGGACAGGCAAAGTTTGATATACAAGCTTAAACAATAGGATGATGTAATGCTAATCCCTCTTAACAAAGCACCATGTCTGGACTGAACAAATTGTGTGTGAACTGGTAGTTAATAATAGAAAATACAATATTATGTTAAAATATTGTATACCAAAGAATACACAAAAAAACAAATTTAATAACTGTAATAGTTTAGAAGTAATGACTTAAAAAACACCAAGTCAAAAATCAAAAAAAGCTTGATTAGTTGAAAGTTCTAAATTTTTTAATGGTAATAGGTTAAGTTAATGTGTATATTTACTAATACATTATTATTAAACATAAATTTTTAATTAATAAATTTTAAGTAAACAGTATAAATAATATGATCACAGTACAAAATTCAACTGTTATAATTTTTTTTTTTTAAATACAATAACAATATTAAAGTAAATTTAAATTAATAATTCAACAAAATGGAAGATAAATATAACCTTGAAATATTTTATAAACCGTGTCTGAAACTATATTTTGTATATTAATTAATTAAAGAATAATTCAATTCCTAAAAAGGACTAATAAATTGGTACTTACAGCACTAAGAACCTCATCTCTATGTCCTTCAACACCACCAAAAATAGCAATGCATACATCAGTCTTGATATTCCATAATCTTAGAGTATGGTCTTTGGACACAGACAATAAAAGGTTTGGATCTTGTGGGTGAAATTTCAATTCATTTATTGCATGACCATGACCTAAGAAAATTTTAAAAAATATAAGAAATTAGACAAATATGTTTTTTTATTAGAAATAATATTATAATTTTATTTTGTAATGTTGTGTAATATTGGTATTTGTTTAGGTTTCACATAATAATAGAAAAGTATTAAGATAGAAAAATACCTGAAAAACATAACAAATTTCATTAAGTTGTAATGATATCAGAAAGTTATACAGTACTGTTTTTAACAAAAAAAAATACAGAAATTTAATAAAATTAAAATTAATTTCCAACATCCTGTGAAGAGCTCCTAGGCTAGCTAGTTGGCTTTTCAGTGAAGTGGTGCAAATTAGTAGAACAAAATTCCTATCGCTGTTGTTCTAGCATTCTCAACCACAGTTCACCACCAATTGAATATTCCCAATTTCCTTTACGATGCTGGGCCAATACCCTAAATGTTTGAACCCCCGCAAGGATTGAACTTGGAACCTTTCACTCATGAACCGGGAGCAATAACCACTAAACCAGCCAGAGTTCACAAACTTTTAATAAATACCTTAAAAATCATAAAAATTGTCAAATTTCTCTCAAAACTAAAATATATAACTCTCTCTTTTAATTGAAATATTTGAAAAATCAGCTTAAAAATCATACTTAGTACAAGTTAAGAAAGGAATTAATAAGAGATAGCCATTATCAAATTTGACTACAATTGGCTTATCTACTTTGACACTATTGAGCTTATATTATCAATTTATTTATTAAACTATTTATGCTAGAGACCGTAGGTACTTGGTGGTATTCCATTTTAAATAAAATTAAAACAACAAATTTTTTAGTATCAACCACAATGTTTTAATAGAAACTTGCCGACCTTGGTTTCGCTAGTTAAAGCATTGTCAAGGACTTATACAAGAATGAAACAATAAGGTTCAGTACTCAATATATACACATTATAACAATAGCTGGGTTTTCCCTTATAACCTAGATGAGAAAGGTAGAGGAAGGGAGTGGAGAGGAGGGTCAATGACTTGACTTGGTTAATGGTTTCAAAAGTGGGGAATTACTTAAATCTAATTGTTCATTTAAAACTAACACATTTTTATTTTTAACTAATCTATTAATTTCTAAATTTTCCAGAAGGTTTAATTTTTTAGATTTATTAGCTATGTGTAAAATATCAATATTTATATTACCATGAAAATCTGAAACATTGTGTGTTTTTAAATGATTAGAAAAACTAGAGTCCTCATGTCCTAACCTCCAACTCCTGTCATGCTCACTTAATCTAGTTTTAAAATTTCTACCAGTTTACCAGGGCAAACTGGTAGAATGAGTGATGGTAGGACATTGGAGAGATGAGATATGTTTTGTAATATCTTCAGAATTTGAGAACGACATGGTGACCGTCATAAATAAGCGAAACCAGCAAAAGGAAAAACCCCTTCCCATTGTTCAGTATAATGCTCAAATGAAGGGAGTTGATCGTGGCGACCAGATGCTGTAATATTATCCCTGTGAGCATAAGAGCATCAGGTGGTATAAAAAGATATTTGTACATATGCTCCAAACAATGGTCATAAACTCACTGGTACTGTACAACATGCACAATCAAGAAAGAAAAAAACACTGTTATATGAGTTTTGTAATGAACTTATTGGAGCATTGCTACCACCAAAACCCGATCTTCCTTTGAGGACACCGCCAAGGAACTTGCTACACAAACTCAAAAAAATTATGCTCTAAATGCAAGTGGTGTCAGAGCTAGAAAAAGGTGCAAAATTTGTTCTGAAAATGGAGAACAGAAGAGGACCATTTATGTCTGTTCTGCCTGCCCTGGGAACACAGCATTCTGTCCAGAAGGATGCTTTGACAATTATCACAAGAAGTTGTAAAAAGGAATAAAATGGGTGGTGGGTAGGGCTGTAAATAGTGTAAATATTTTGTATAAACATATATTATCTATAAACTGTGTATTTTTAGTTCATGTGACATTTAATAAGACTACAACCACAGTTCCGGTTTGTGCAGTATATCGCAGCAAACGGGCGGTACGAAATTGCACCAGAAATAGTGATATATATATATATATATATATATATATATATATATATATATATATATATGTTTCTAAGTCCAAAAAAGACATTCTAAGCCCTTTACTATGAAATACAAACATGGTAAGTTTTTGACAAAAAATATTTTTAGCTCCTGAGCATGTTATTTCAATTGATTATATTTAGGAATAGTAGTGAATGTGTTAATTAGTGTAATTAATGTCTTGAAATCAAAACTTGATTTCATACAGTAATATAATAAATAATTTATTTGCAAGAATAGTTAACTGTAACTTAGAGTGTGCTACACCAAACTCACATTAACTGAATTAATCACTTCTAACATAATTTAACACTCCAACTTTGAGGTTATTTTAGTTTGAATATTGAACTTGGATATTCTCTTTTAACAACTTGTGTTTTTTATAGTAAGATTTCAAATAATCATCTCCCAACCACATGATAATCTGTCTTAACTTAGACAGACCACATCGGTTGGAGTTTTCACGAGAACTGTCTTTCGCCTCACCTCTCTCACCCAAGCTGTTAAACCTGAACTGTTCTTATAATTATATACATGTTCCTGACCATTTTATATAAAAACTAGCAGACCCGGCAAACGTTGTTTTGCCATTTATATTTTTTTTAGAAAACATTTTTTTAGTTTAATAAAAATAACTATTTACTATAAGTGTGCGGGGATGTACTTATAATCGAAGGCGTTGCAAATAATTAAAGTATACTTTATTTAGGTTAATAAATTAATCTTTATTAACTTTACGAATATATTTTAAATTACAACAATTCTTTATTAATTATGACAGTTTGAAAAAAGATAGATTAATCTCTCAGCGCAATGGAGTTTACAATATTCTTGGTTAGTCCGTCTTTAGCCAGCACAAATAAACTGGATGGTTTTCCCACGCGAGAACATGCCACGTAAAGTTGTCCGTGGGAAAAGCATGGTGTTTCCAAATCTAAGCCACATACAGATAATGTTTGGCCTTGTGACTTATTGATCGTCATAGCGAATGCCAATCTAATTGGAAATTGAGTGCGTTTGAATTCAATTGGCACATCTGTAGGAATCATAGGGATTCGTGGCAGCAACACATTTTCGCCTCGAAACTTCCCATTCAAAATGGTGGCTTCAATGACATTTTTCATTAATTTCTTAATTACTAATCGTGTACCATTACACAGCTGTGGTGGGTTCAAGTTACGAAGTAGAATGATCGGAGCTCCAACCTTCAATTGTAAATTGTGTGGTGGCATGCCTGGCAAATCCAATGAATTTAAAAACTCAATTGGATAATTCACAGTTTCATTGGTATCACAAACTGCATCGATAGATTTGTATGACACCAAATCCCCAGGCAACAACTGTTGTATTTTTAAATTTAATCCATTGACGTCCACATTTTTTGCTGACAAAATCGCTCTTTCTGCCAACCACTTATGATTTTGATATTGTGTGTGTACATCGGGAAATATGCGATCGATGAGAGTATTTTGCGAGTCGATGATTGTGCAGAAGTCTGTTTGTAATTTTATACATCCAGTATTTTCATGTACAGCAACTTTCCCATCGCCAATATCTATTAGTTGTTTAGAGAAAGTTTCGGCGGATGGATCCCGAAGCAATTGAACACGCATGTTCATCGTCAGTTGTACTTTTTCAACATTACGCCACAGTCGCGATGATTTTAAGCAAGCATTGATTTCATCAGCGTACGTTGAACGTGGAATAACGGGAAGAGTTTGTCTGAAATCACCTGAAAGTTGTAACAAAGTGCCGCCAAATAGTTTATCATTGTTTTTTATATCCCTCAATGTCCTATCCAATGCCTCAAGCGAATGTTTATGTGCCATAGTGCATTCATCCCAAATAATAATTTTACATTGTTTCAGCAATGCCCGTAGTCGATTGTTTTCTTATGTTGCACACTGCATCTGGATTATTTTGAATGTTCAATGGCAGCTTAAGTGCTGAATGAGCTGTTATGCCTCCATCTAATAAAGTTGCTGCAATGCCAGAAGATGCAACGGCCAATGCGATGCCATTTTTTGATCGTATCTCGGCAAGTAGTAGCGAAATAAGGAATGTTTTGCCAGTTCCACCTGGTGCATCAAAAAAAAAAGAATCCTCCTTGTCCTGCCGATTATATATTATATTGCCATCTAGAAACGCTACTGCGGATTTGTAGATAGAATAATAAATTTGTATGTATTTCTATATGCTGTACCATTAATATAATAAATAAAAAATTTTTGTCGAAATAATTAAATAAAAAAATTAGGGGTGAACCACCCTTAACATTTAAGGGGATGAAAATAGTTGTTGTCCGATTCTCAGGCCTAACGGATATGTACACAAAATTTCTTTAAAATCGGTCGAGCCATTTCGGAGGAGTATAATGACTAACACTGTGACATGAGAATTTTAGCCATTTCGGTGGAGTATAATTAGGGGTGAACCTCCCTTAACATTTAGGGGGATGGAAAAATAGATGTTGTCCGATTTCCAGACCTAACGGATATGTACACAAAATTTCACGAAAATCGGTGGAGCCATTTCGGTGGAGTATAATTAGGGGTGAACCTCCCTTAACATTTAGGGGGATGAAAAATAGATGTTGTCCGATTCTCAGGCCTAACGGATATGTACACAAAATTTCATTAAAATCGTCAAGCCATTTCGGAGGAGTATAATGACTAACACCGTGACATGAGAATTTTATATATCGGAAAAATTAAATAAAAAAATTAGGGGTGAACCACCCTTAACATTTAGGGGGATGAAAAATAGATGTTGCCCGATTTCCAGACCTAACGGATATGTACACCAAATTTCAAGAAAATCGGTGGAGCCATTTCGGTGGAGTATAATTAGGGGTGAACCACCCTTAACATTTAGGGGGATGAAAAATAGATGTTGTCCGATTCTCAGGTCTAACGGATATGTACACAAAATTTCTTTAAAATCGGCCGAGCCATTTCGGAGGAGTATAATGACTAACACTGTGACATGAGAATTTTAACCATTTCGGTGGAGTATAATTAGGGGTGAACCTCCCTTAACATTTAAGGGGATGTAAAATAGATGTTGTCCGATTTCCAGACCTAACGGATATGTACACAAAATTTCACGAAAATCGGTGGAGCCATTTCGGTGGAGTATAATTAGGGGTGAACCTCCCTCAACATTTAAAGGGATGAAAAATAGATGTTGTCCGATTCTCAGGCCTAACGGATATGTACACAAAATTTCTTTAAAATCGGTCGAGCCATTTCGGAGGAGTATAATGACTAACACTGTGACATGAGAATTTTAGCCATTTCGGTGGAGTATAATTAGGGGTGAACCTCCCTTAACATTTAAGGGGATGTAAAATAGATGTTGTCCGATTTCCAGACCTAACGGATATGTACACAAAATTTCACGAAAATCGGTGGAGCCATTTCGGTGGAGTATAATTAGGGGTGAACCTCCCTCAACATTTAAAGGGATGAAAAATAGATGTTGTCCGATTCTCAGGCCTAACGGATATGTACACAAAATTTCTTTAAAATCGGTCGAGCCATTTCGGAGGAGTATAATGACTAATACCGTGACATGAGAATTTTATATATCGGAAAAATTAAGTAATAAAATTAGGGGTGAACCACCCTTAACATTTAGGGGGATGAAAAATAGATTTTGCCCGTTTTCCAGACCTAACGGATATGTACACAAAATTTCACGAAAATCGGTTGAGCCATTTCGGTGGAGTATAATTAGGGGTGAACCTCCCTCAACATTTAGGGGATGAAAAATAGATGTTGTCCGATTCTCAGGCCTAACGGATATGTACACAAAATTTCATTACAATCGGTCGAGCCATTTCGGAGGAGTATAAATGACTAACACCGTGACATGAGAATTTTATATATAAGAGGGGTGAACCACCCTTAACATTTAGGGGGATGAAAAATAGATTTTGCCCGTTTTCCAGACCTAACGGATATGTACACAAAATTTCACGAAAATCGGTGGAGCCATTTCGGTGGAGTATAATTAGGGGTGAACCACCCTTAACATTTAGGGGATGAAAAATAGATGTTGTCCGATTCTCAGGCCTAACGGATATGTACACAAAATTTCATTACAATCGGTCGAGCCATTTCGGAGGAGTATAAATGACTAACACCGTGACATGAGAATTTTATATATCGGAAAAATTAAATAAAAAAATTAGGGGTGAACCACCCTTAACATTTAGGGGGATGAAAAATAGATGTGGTCCGATTCTCAGGCCTAACGGATATGTACACAAAATTTCATTAAAATCGTCAAGCCATTTCGGAGGAGTATAATGACTAACACCGTGACATGAGAATTTTATATATCGGAAAAATTAAATAAAAAAATTAGGGGTGAACCACCCTTAACATTTAGGGGGATGAAAAATAGATGTTGCCCGATTTCCAGACCTAACAGATATGTACACCAAATTTCACGAAAATCGGTGGAGTCATTTCGGTGGAGTATAATTAGGGGTGAACCACCCTTAACATTTAGGGGGATGAAAAATAGATGTTGTCCGATTCTCAGGCCTAACGGATATGTACACAAAATTTCTTTAAAATCGGTCGAGCCATTTCGGAGGAGTATAATGACTAACACTGTGACATGAGAATTTTAGCCATTTCAGTGGAGTATAATTAGGGGTGAACCTCCCTTAACATTTAAGGGGATGTAAAATAGATGTTGTCCGATTTCCAGACCTAACGGATATGTACACAAAATTTCACGAAAATCGGTGGAGCCATTTCGGTGGAGTATAATTAGGGGTGAACCTCCCTCAACATTTAAAGGGATGAAAAATAGATGTTGTCCGATTCTCAGGCCTAACGGATATGTACACAAAATTTCTTTAAAATCGGTCGAGCCATTTTGGAGGAGTATAATGACTAACACCGTGACATGAGAATTTTATATATCGGAAAAATTAAATAATAAAATTAGGGGTGAACCACCCTTAACATTTAGGGGGATGAAAAATAGATTTTGCCCGTTTTCCAGACCTAACGGATATGTACACAAAATTTCACGAAAATCGGTGGAGCCATTTCGGTGGAGTATAATTAGGGGTGAACCTCCCTCAACATTTAGGGGATGAAAAATAGATGTTGTCCGATTCTCAGGCCTAACGGATATGTACACAAAATTTCATTACAATCGGTCGAGCCATTTCGGAGGAGTATAAATGACTAACACCGTGACATGAGAATTTTATATATCGGAAAAATTAAATAATAAAATTAGGGGTGAACCACCCTTAACATTTAGGGGGATGAAAAATAGATTTTGCCCGTTTTCCAGACCTAACGGATATGTACACAAAGTTTTCACGAAAATCGGTGGAGCCATTTCGGTGGAGTATAATTAGGGGTGAACCACCCTTAACATTTAGGGGATGAAAAATAGATGTTGTCCGATTCTCAGGCCTAACGGATATGTACACAAAATTTCATTACAATCGGTCGAGCCATTTCGGAGGAGTATAAATGACTAACACCGTGACATGAGAATTTTATCCCGCGATCACTTGCGCTGTTAGGTTGAATCTAACATTTTTCAACTTTGTCAAATATTTATTATTTAAAATTTTTTTTTGAAGTCGTCCTTTTGTCTATTCCTCGGCAATTTATCTAGGTCCGTGATTCCACACATTTTGGTCAGATTAAGTCGTGCTTGTGGCAAGAGTGTGGAATGGGGTGGGGGCATGCGCTATCGGTTAGTACAATTCTAACACTCGAGTAGGCAAGTCCTTGCTGTTGTTAGGCCGAATCTAACGACGCGAGTAACCACGTCAGTGTTTTTTGGTGGTTGGATAATTTGTTTGTGCGATATCGGTATCGCATTGTCGGCGGCATAAAAACACCGCGGCATTGGCACCCGTCGGTATAGCAGACATACACAGACAAAAACGTTTGATGGGCCGCTTTTTTTCCACGAATCAATTTAGTATAGCCTACATTATGGAAAATATAACATTTCTTTTCAGTTTTCTTGGAAGCGTGTGTTGGTTTCGTTTGAGACGCGGTAAATGTGTCAAAAGACTAGACAGAGGGGAATCTGTAAAAAAATTTTGTAGTGTTTAATTTTTCATGTTTGATGTATAATATACGTAACGTAATATATACGATACATTTATGTACAATAAAATGAGTTGCAATTTTATTGACTAGACCGGTTAAGAGGGGTTCTACTGTATAGTTAGTAACTTTCTTTTAGTATGTAAAATAAGAACACAATTTAGCTGTATAATAATGTTTTTACAAAATTTTAAAAGTTTTAGAACGATATATCTATGCTAAAAGGTTTAAAAATACCATAGTTTATAACTTGTTTTTAAAAGTATGTGAAATAAATAACGGGGTTTAACTGTATCTTATGTTTTTATTAATTTTACCACATGTTAGATTTTACCTAACGCGAGAGTAACGGTGTGACGCGGATAGGCGCGAGTGATCGCGGGTTATATATAAGAGGGGTGAACCACCCTTAACATTTAGGGGGATGAAAAATAGATTTTGCCCGTTTTCCAGACCTAACGGATATGTACACAAAATTTCACGAAAATCGGTGGAGCCATTTCGGTGGAGTATAATTAGGGGTGAACCACCCTTAAAATTTAGGGGATGAAAAATAAATGTTGTCCGATTCTCAGGCCTAACGGATATGTACACAAAATTTCATTACAATCGGTCGAGCCATTTCGGAGGAGTATAAATGACTAACACCGTGACATGAGAATTTTATATATAAGAGGGGTGAACCACCCTTAACATTTAGGGGGATGAAAAATAGATTTTGCCCGTTTTCCAGACCTAACGGATATGTACACAAAATTTCACGAAAATCGGTGGAGTATAATTAGGGGTGAACCACCCTTAACATTTAGGGGATGAAAAATAGATGTTGTCCGATTCTCAGGCCTAACGGATATGTACACAAAATTTCATTACAATCGGTCGAGCCATTTCGGAGGAGTATAAATGACTAACACCGTGACATGAGAATTTTATATATAAGAGGGGTGAACCACCCTTAACATTTAGGGGGATGAAAAATAGATTTTGCCCGTTTTCCCGACCTAACGGATATGTACACAAAATTTCACGAAAATCGGTGGAGCCATTTCGGTGGAGTATAATTAGGGGTGAACCACCCTTAACATTTAGGGGATGATAAATAGATGTTGTCCGATTCTCAGGCCTAACGGATATGTACACAAAATTTCATTACAATCGGTCGAGCCATTTCGGAGGAGTATAAATGACTAACACCGTGACATGAGAATTTTATATATAAGAGGGGTGAACCACCCTTAACATTTAGGGGGATGAAAAATAGATTTTGCCCGTTTTCCAGACCTAACAGATATGTACACAAAATTTCACGAAAATCGGTGGAGCCATTTCGGTGGAGTATAATTAGGGGTGAACCACCCTTAACATTTAGGGGATGAAAAATAGATGTTGTCCGATTCTCAGGCCTAACGGATATGTACACAAAATTTCATTACAATCGGTCGAGCCATTTCGGAGGAGTATAAATGACTAACACCGTGACATGAGAATTTTATATATAAGAGGGGTGAACCACCCTTAACATTTAGGGGGATGAAAAATAGATTTTGCCCGTTTTCCAGACCTAACGGATATGTACACAAAATTTCACGAAAATCGGTGGAGCCATTTCGGTGGAGTATAATTAGGGGTGAACCACCCTTAACATTTAGGGGATGAAAAATAGATGTTGTCCGATTCTCAGGCCTAACGGATATGTACACAAAATTTCATTACAATCGGTCGAGCCATTTCGGAGGAGTATAAATGACTAACACCGTGACATGAGAATTTTATATATAAGAGGGGTGAACCACCCTTAACATTTAGGGGGATGAAAAATAGATTTTGCCCGTTTTCCAGACCTAACAGATATGTACACAAAATTTCACGAAAATCGGTGGAGCCATTTCGGTGGAGTATAATTAGGGGTGAACCACCCTTAACATTTAGGGGATGAAAAATAGATGTTGTCCGATTCTCAGGCCTAACGGATATGTACACAAAATTTCATTACAATCGGTCGAGCCATTTCGGAGGAGTATAAATGACTAACACCGTGACATGAGAATTTTATACCACCCTTAACATTTAGGGGATGAAAAATAGATGTTGTCCGATTCTCAGGCCTAACGGATATGTACACAAAATTTCATTACAATCGGTCGAGCCATTTCGGAGGAGTATAAATGACTAACACCGTGACATGAGAATTTTATACCACCCTTAACATTTAGGGGATGAAAAATAGATGTTGTCCGATTCTCAGGCCTAACGGATATGTACACAAAATTTCATTAAAATCGTCAAGCCATTTCGGAGGAGTATAATGACTAACACCGTGACATGAGAATTTTATATATCGGAAAAATTAAATAAAAAAATTAGGGGTGAACCACCCTTAACATTTAGGGGGATGAAAAATAGATGTTGCCCAATTTCCAGACCTAACAGATATGTACACCAAATTTCACGAAAATCGGTGGAGTCATTTCGGTGGAGTATAATTAGGGGTGAACCACCCTTAACATTTAGGGGGATGAAAAATAGATGTTGTCCGATTCTCAGGCCTAACGGATATGTACACAAAATTTCTTTAAAATCAGACCAAGCCATTTCGGAGGAGTATAATGACTAACACTGTGACATGAGAATTTTAGCCATTTCAGTGGAGTATAATTAGGGGTGAACCTCCCTTAACATTTAAGGGGATGTAAAATAGATGTTGTCCGATTTCCAGACCTAACGGATATGTACACAAAATTTCACGAAAATCGGTGGAGCCATTTCGGTGGAGTATAATTAGGGGTGAACCTCCCTCAACATTTAAAGGGATGAAAAATAGATGTTGTCCGATTCTCAGGCCTAACGGATATGTACACAAAATTTCTTTAAAATCGGTCGAGCCATTTTGGAGGAGTATAATGACTAACACCGTGACATGAGAATTTTATATATCGGAAAAATTAAATAATAAAATTAGGGGTGAACCACCCTTAACATTTAGGGGGATGAAAAATAGATTTTGCCCGTTTTCCAGACCTAACGGATATGTACACAAAATTTCACGAAAATCGGTGGAGCCATTTCGGTGGAGTATAATTAGGGGTGAACCTCCCTCAACATTTAGGGGATGAAAAATAGATGTTGTCCGATTCTCAGGCCTAACGGATATGTACACAAAATTTCATTACAATCGGTCGAGCCATTTCGGAGGAGTATAAATGACTAACACCGTGACATGAGAATTTTATACCACCCTTAACATTTAGGGGATGAAAAATAGATGTTGTCCGATTCTCAGGCCTAACGGATATGTACACAAAATATCATTACAATCGGTCGAGCCATTTCGGAGGAGTATAAATGACTAACACCGTGACATGAGAATTTTATATATAAGATTATCTATTGTGTAATTTACATATCTTCCTTTGAATATCTCCCATCTTGTTCCGTATTAGGTCGTCGATCCAAAGTCCAATATTTCCGCGATAAGTCAATGTATAGGCAGATGAACTGTTAACATTTCTCGATCACGATCAAGATTATCTATTGGTTTACTGACGTCATTATCAGCAATTATCAGACGATTTCTATTATAGAGAAAATTTTGATAGTTCGATAATTTGTGGACTTAGGGAGTGTCGAAGTATTAAAATGTCGAACTATAGGGAGTGTATTGGACATACACTAATAAAAACGGCAGCATTAAAAACACATAAATTTTATAAGAAAATTGCACAAATTTAATGAATTCTGTAATACAAAAGTAAAAGTACAGAAGAGTCGCAGTTATCCGAGCCCCGACTAAGCGAGTTCCGGAATAACAGAGGTAGTAAAAAAAACGAGGTAGAAAAAAAAAGTTCGGTTTGGAAAAATAGAAACAGCGCACAAAGGAATGTTAAACAAGTGAATATTAACCGATGTGAATCCGAGTATTACGAAATTACCGAAAAATCATTTTAACTTTCAAATAAAACTGCATACAGTAGTACAGTTTCAAGACGCTATAAAGATTTAAAATATCACATGGGTAAATGCTGCAATTGTGAAGGTCATTTCATTAGGTAGTGTATAAAGTAGTTTTGTTCATAGGAAACTGTTGTCTTCAATTCTTGGAAATAGGGCAGTGTTTCCTTACTGAGAATGGTTCATTTTCACAGATGCCCCATCCCTCATCTAAAAATACTGTACAGACCTATGAGAAACATGTAGGTTGTGACATCAATCTGTCAATCCACTCGACTGCTTATCCTAATGCATTGTTTGCCTACTAATATTTTTAGTCTGTATTAAACTTTGCGAGCGAGATTGTCATTATGAGTGGATAGCAATACTGTATGTATATTCAATTTCTTTCATTTGAGTACATTATCAAACCTTTTTTGTTAATTTATTCCTGGAAGTAGCAGAATGCTCAAACAGCATGCTTTGTGACCTGTCTGGACAGGTTCCCGTGTCGAAGTATCAAAGGTTTATTGTACTTTGATTAGACTTTGAAAACAATAAGCGCCAAAATGTGAAACATTACAAATGTTTTTATTGTATTTCCTTCTAAGGTGATTGAAGAAGTTTGATGTTATAGAATTGATTTGTAATGCTAGGTTTATTTCTCAATGCATGTTTTCAAAAGCGCATTTAATTCTATACAGAGCTGGGTTAAATGCATTTTATAAAATTATTAAAAACAATATAAATTGAAAAAATATTTATAGACTGAGTGTTAAAACAGTTCTTACCGATATAATGGCGAATACAAGACATAGTAGCAGGACTAAATATACGAATAATTCCCCTTGAACCAGCAACAGCAAGAAGAGGTTTTCCACTTTCTTCTTCAAATGACCATGCACAGGTATAAAAGTTTTCATCTACCTGTTTCTAATTAAGAAATCATACTCTTTTCATTTAGTTCTCTGTATAATTATTGCATGAAATTTAAAAAATATAGAAATCTGCTTTTCCTAACCTTTTCACAGATTATACTACTTAATATAAATATCAAATCAGTGTATAGAAAATATCAAATATCAGTGTTTAGAAAATATTATCACGTTGTTAAGATATAAATGATTAATTTGGGTATGTGCTTTTAAACCAATTCTATCGGGTGTTGGAACATCACCTTTGATATATTTATCTACCATATAACATGCCAGAGTAAAAAAAAATGACAGATTCAGTTCAGAGGAGTGCTGGCCCACTGGGATATGTCCCGGTGAGCTCTCTCGCTGCTGACCTAATAACAAAATTTAAATATGCTGGTTGTAACATTTAACTTACTGCAATCTTCCATTTTCTTCTAAAATTTCACAGAAGATTTGAAATGTTCACCATTTCTTTCCATGTAATAACACAGCCTGTTCTGAAACTCACTTCTGACTTTCTGAAATGTTTTTCTTGGCGTCTATTATTATTCAATTTCTAAGATCCGCTAAATCAACTGGCGGTGTTTTGTACACTACAGTTTTTAATTGCCCACTACCAAAAAAAATAGTCTAAGAGTGTCAAATCAGGCGATCTTGGGATCCACTCAATGGCTCCAACCATGAAAATTGTTGTTTAACTAACATTGTACGTTCCTGCAATAATGTGGAGTTCACCATCATGTTGATAGTAAACTAAATTTTCAACATATTCTAACTGACCTTGTTCATGTTGCATATTCTCAATGAAATCTATTATGATAGGGTTTATGTACTCTTCAAGCAAGTTAAGGTAGTTGTCGAAGTTCAAATTTCCTTCAATATAAAATTAGATAAAAAATACTATCTCCAAAAATATCCCCCACAATTGTTTAATTTTTCTGGCCACTGAGAAAACCCCTCGACAAATGAGTGGGGGTTTTTGTCGCTGTAGTAGCAACAGTGTTTACTTACAAAACTGTTTAAAAAAAAAAGCATATAGATGAAAACCATATGTTCTTTCAGTAATATTGTTTATCATCTCTACTTATTTCTTCACAAAATTCAAGCCACCTATCAAAATCATCTTCATATAACTTATTTAAATTTGTATTTTATAGGGGTGAAAATTATGGAGCTTTGTAACTTTGTGCACAGAACTAACTGATAACCCTGTTGCGGCGGAAACTTGGCGAAGGTAATTTCATGGATTTACATTTCATGCTGCAAAATGATTCAAAACTTCTTTCAGATAGCTCATCAAGAACTCTATTTCCACAGCTCATTTTGAAACAATTCTAAATATAAAAAAGGGAACAACTAATTTTGAAATGCTTATTCTATAAAGTTGGGCGTCATTTTATGCTTTATTACAAAAAATAAATAATTTAATTATAAAATTTATCACTCTAGAAGAGAGTGTAAAATATGTCAGAGGTCGTAAGTTCTTTTGAAAAAAGTGTACTTAGTAGAATACTGAAATCTTTTATTCTGAAATGCACATTTTATTATTAAAACAACATAATATAACACAAGAACACATGTAAATCAAATAATATCTGTAAAAATGAAATTACATATAAAACATCCTACATCTTTAATTAATGAGATTATATTCATTAAAATTTAATTTATTAACTTTATTTATAGTTGCAACCTATTTTTAAACTGAAATTTTTTTTTATATATTGAAAAGTTAATATTCTTTTTACTTTATTTTATTAATTTCATAAAAACTACATTTCTTTTATAAATTCAAATTCAAAATATCATAATCATATTTTAAATAAAGAAAATCTTTTACTTATGAAAGATTAAAAAAATTACACTTGAAAAAACATATCATGTCTTCTTACAGAAAACATCAGACAACTCTACAAACAAAAAGGTTAAAAGTTAAACAAAATCACAAGTTATAAATCAATTATATGTTTTATTTTACATGAATAATAGTTTATGCATGTTATACCAGACATGCGTTGTTATTTTAAATAAACTTTTTATTAAAAGCACATCTTTTCCTCGTTGCAGTTACATGGCGTCGATTCACTGAAATCATTTTTATTGTTTTTAAAATTAACTCTTTAATTTCTCAACTTCACTTATAAGAACGTATCAATTGTTCACCTCTTTATTAGTTCAAAAGTTTATACTCAAATTTTTTTTTTTTCTATTAAAAACACAAAAACTTAGTCTTTTTTTTTATACGCGTTTTCCGGGTTGCATAACGCACATTGTCCATTGCACAATATTACCAAATCAAAATTTTTCACTTCTGAAAGTTTATTTTTACTCAAAATTACCTAATTCATAATAGTTTATAACAGTACATATTAAATAACTCTTTGTTTCTCAAGAAAACACTTTCTTTTTATACTTCCATTTCGTTAAGACGAACATGTCTATCAAAAGAGTGTGGTCTCGCTTTGAAGGACCTGAAGAGACTAACTGACTTTCGGTTTAGGCGGTTGAAGACAAACTTTTATGCTTTGTCTACAAAATGTTTACACTGCACTTCTTTTATGATTAAGTTTATAAATATTAAAATATAAACAATAAATTTCTCTGATCATTTTGTACTAATTATTTTATTTACTTATTTATTATTTTTATTCGAAAAAACAAAATACATTTCCAGTATGATGCATTGAGTTCAACGTATACCCCATTCTATTTAAGATCATCAAACTAATATACACTATTACAATTTTATTACTCAAAAATTCGGTTTCACTGAATTTATCAACTAGTTGTGAAACGTTTTTTGTTAGGATACCTTTTATTCGAATGAAGTATAAATAGCCCTTTTTTAACCCTCCAACTGATTATTGTACCGCAATAATACAATGGCTCCACTGATGACGTCATACGGCCTAAATTAAACAAACGTTTTAGAATAATATAGCGATATCCTACGATTACCAGACTTGAAATAGAATTCAAAATATTCCAAATTATCTCCCATAATTTTATTTTCAAACCCCAAATCAAAATTCATAGGATAACTAAAGTTATCAATCGTTTAAAGCAGGCTTAATTTCAAAGTCATTCATAAAAGCCTAGATTAAACCGAGCATGACCTCCTCAAATGCAAGATTATTAATTAACAAGACAACATATCAAAATTCAACCAACACCGGTATATTCCTCATTAAATTTCCTTTTACAAAACTCATCCAAACCTTATACATAAACATTCATAGAATTCATATCAATTTCGCAAAGCTATCGATGTGGTACAAAAAACGAATACGTTAGTTGGACAACGTGACGTCAGCGCTAAGTCACGCCCACTGACATCATCTCAGTGCATTCTTGTATCTAATTTGAAATGTCATTAGTTCTGTATTAAATATGCAATTTAATAAATATTTAAATAATTAAATTATGGTAAAAGAAGTAATATCACCGTTTTCGTTAGATAATAAGGTGCTAAAATTGTTATAAAATAATTCGATTATATGTAGTAGGATTTAAGAATTGTTCTATATTAATGTTAATAAATAACTAATATTAGCATAATTCATTGAGTGCATTTAAGAGGTAATTAAGTGCAGTAATATAGAAGGCACGGCAAAATTGTAGATGGGTCTAAGCATTGCATTTTGGGAATCGGGGCATTGTTAGTTCAGATTTCAAGGGAGCAGACGTGCATACTTTCACTACTAGACTTATCCAGAATGTGACTTAGCTGGAAGAAGATGGGGCCAGATATGTTTCAAAGAACCGAACACTGATTTATTAGAGAAGCACAATTATTATGGAAGACCCAAGAAGGGCATACAATTATAGAAACCTACAAATTGGTGAGACCAATCCATTTTGTATAACCTAACTTGTAAACATTTTTCTTGGAAGTCAATCATCTATTGAACTTTTAATAATTTTCAAATAATTAATTTCTCTATTGATCCTATATAAAGACATCAGAATTGACTTGATATTTCTTATATAATTTTCATTAAAAATAAAGATAGACTATTGTTAATATTTTGTGAATGGAAGTGAACTTCTACCTGATTTGACGTTTCTTTTAATAATTTCATATAAATAAAATAAAGACTATTATTAATATTAGTTGAACTGAAGTGAACTTTTATTTTAAACAAAAGAGACCAAAACTAGACTTGAACAATATAAATTATATAATTTCTTATAATATAAATTTCATGTCATGTCAATTAGGATTAAGAGAAGTTATAGATATGTGTATATAATGTGTAAATATTGTAATAATTGTTTGTGAGGTGACTGGGAAGTGCCGGCAAAAACTTTTTTTCCCCCGAGATTAAAAAAAAGAGCTCTCTTACTCATCGTAAGAAAGTAATAACTAATTAATAAAAGTTTTTTTTTTTTTAATATCCAATATTACTATTTTGAATATCATTGAATAATTGATCAGTTTATCTAGTCAATAAATAACTTGTTCCTGTGATTTTTATAAACATGTCTTATTATTTCAAGAGTTAATTTAAATATTTAGAATTTTATAGATATTAGAGTATTTCAATGCAAAGAAAATAAATGTCAATATGACATGATTAGAAACTAAAAATGATAATGAAATTAATAAACTTTAACTGCAGACATAAACTTATGCTTAAAATTTATATAAAAGGATACGTCAGGATCAGAATAACACTGGACCAAGACAATTCCATTATCTTCTGGACATTCATAAATGGATACTCTGTTACTTCCAACAGCTGCAAAAATTAGTGGTTGGCCTTCTTTAAGTAAATGATTAAACTGTGCTCCAAACAAAGGCTGCCCATGATCTTCTTTAACACTACACCTGATAACCAAGAAAATGTCATACAATTACCAATTTCATAATAGAAATTATAAATTACTTTAATATAAAAAAGGTGTTCATTTTATAAATAGAATAGAAAAATGAAAAATTAATTTTATAAATAATTTAGTAGATACTTCCTTTTGGCCTAAAAGAAGTGGTACCTACATCCTTACATCCTACAGTTTTTATCTATTATTGTATCTATTACAGTTTTCTATTACATCTAAAGCGATTCACTGTTAAGTTAAATTTTTTCTTAAAACTTTAAATTAAACATCCTTTATCAAAAAAATAACATTTACATTCATTTATACTAAATCATAGAAAAATTTCTGAATTACCAAACTTAAACCGTTTATATTGTTTAAATGCAAAGAAACAATATTCATTTTAAACTATTTACAAACTTTCATTAACATTGTCTTTATACATATTACCACATCGTGGTGTCATTTCCAGGCCTCCCACGTGCTGTGTCATCTCCAGACTGACAATAGAAATCCGCCATGTACTGCATATTATGCGAAATTTGATTGTTTCCGTTGTGAGTTCACGATTCGTTAACATCGCACATTCTGTCTCTTTTATTAATACAAAGTTCATTTATATCAAAATTCAGAGTCTCTTTTACTAAGAATACCTTTTAAATAGTTTATATGAAAAACAATACGCTTCAGTCACACTATGTTCTCACATTTCAACTTTCTCGTCTGTCTGTCCTGACAAACAGACCAACAAACGTATACCCTTTTACAAATGTCTACCACTCAATTAGCACCTCACAATTCACCTTAAAAAATGTTTCTTTTACTAGTTACATTGTTCTCAAGAATAACTTTCCTTCACAAATCAAAAACACGTCTGACCATTTCAGATGCCACCTCTAGACTCTCAAAAACTTTGAGTTACATTGTTCACGTGTTCAAAAAATCACTCAAATACAAATTTCATTGTCCTCCAAATATTTCTTTCACTAATTAAAAACACGTCTGACCATTTCAGATGCCACCTCTAGACTGTCTGTAAAACCTTGAGCCTGCACGCTTCCGATCATAGCACAGGGTTCACATTTCTAGTTCCACGGACATTGTCCAAATCATTCTTGCTTGGTAACACACACTCTCACTTTTACATACATAAATTTTTATTTGAAATACCAAGTCTATATTAAAACTAAACATTATTTATTTTAAATACATATATTTTTTAATGTATTTTAATTTTTCTTTCCCTTATTTCAAATGTTATTTACAGACGTCAACTTGACTTGCGTCGTCTTTCTTTCAATCAATCATGAAATTCCTTTTCAGCAATCAGCTGATATATTGGTACCAAATCAAAATTCAAAAATTGAGTATTACATTTGTTGGATTTGTATACTTCTCTCAAAAGAGAAAATAATAAGGAATAATTCAAGAGTCTTATTTAAATAATTTATCATATTTAGAAAAACTTCTTTTTTTTTAGTTTTAAGGCGAAAAACCGTTTTGGTCATTATCGCCTTCAAAAAATTGGCCATGAAGAAACTTCACCTTAAAAACTTACAAAGTAACACATTAAAAACAATAACAAAACAAAAATTAGATAACAAACAACAACAATATAATATATTACAAGGTTGTAAAATGGTCCTGCAACAAGTTAACAATTACAAAGTATGGTAAATTACAATTAACAACAATGAAAACAAATATTATAGGGCTGTTAAAGGGCGGTGCAGAGTTATGTATCGAATCAAGCTTCTTAATGGCTGAAGGTCTTGCTATGGAGCCATAATCAATCCGCGATCGAACAACAGCATGGGAAAATCATAGCACACAGGTCCTATCGGCTCCCCACCGAGAACCATTAGGAACACAACATTTCAAATATTTTATTGCACCGTGTTTTCAGATTAGAGATGTGGAATCCAAGAAAGTCTATGATCCAATAATAGGCCTAAACATTTAGCAGTTTCAGTAGTTTGAAGATGTATTCCGTCAAGAAATAATAAAGGCTGAGAGTTCAGTCTTCTATGACTAACAGCAATGCACTGGGTTTTGGAAGCAGAGAACTTGAATCTTGTCAATCTTGACCAAGATTGCAGTCCATTAATTACAAGTTGAAGGACTCTTTCGGCAGTTGCCATACCTCGAGTAGCCTCATATATAGCAAAATTGTCAACAAATAGAGAACAGTGGACAGGGCACTGCACATTAGCAGTGATGCTGTTGATTGCTACAGCAAACTACCCTGAGGGACACCATTCTCTATGTGATAACGATCAAACAACATAGTTCCAACACGCACTGGAAATTATAAAGGAAATTCTTTATAAAAGCAAGAATATTACCATTTATAACCCATAATTCTTAAGTATTCAGAATACCTTTTCACTAGGCCATATCATAGGCCTTTTCCAGGTCAAAAACCACTTCAACCAGTATCTGACGCAAGGAAAAGACATTTTGTATGGCAGACTCTAGAGAAACCAACTGAACAGTAGATGATCAAATCTGCCTAAAGCCATGTTAGTCATTACTAAGCAGACGTTTACTTTCGAGGTACCAAACAAGTTGCCGATTGACTATTCTCTCCACCAGCTTGTAAAGAACACTATTGAGAGAAATGGGATGGTAATTTCGGGGCTCAGTTGTTCTTTTACCTGTTTGAAGAAGAGGAATTACTCTAGCCTCCAACCAAGCATTGGGAAAGCAATTCTCCTCGAATATACAGTTGTATATTTTGAAGAGAGTTCTCTTTCCAATGTTGAGAGACCATAGAATGAACTATGTAGGTCAGGGCCTGGAGCGGAATCACGTCCCAACAACATAGCAGCTCTAATTCTTGTAAGGAAAATGGGGTATTTAATGGATATTCTTCCGACATACCTACAGTGTAAGAAGCAGTTGATAAAATGAAACAACTCTGTATCTGTTCTGTTTAAACCACTAAAAATCTGTGATCTTCAAACAAAAATCGGGGACTTTTACAAACTTCCGTGACCCTACTATAAATTCGGGGACTTCTGTGACCAGTAGATATTCTGAAGAGGTCACGGCAAGAAATAACACCTCTAGAGAAATTAAAACTTTTAAGAGGTACAACAGACACACTAATGACCTCAAAAAATGACTTCATTTTCAACAAAGAGTGACTCTGTTTGTCAGAGTCAGTCTGCATTAATAAAGCCCCATTCCGAAGTTTCCTAATGGTACGAACATTCCCTGCAGCACTAATCACAAAGAGTGAGGTCTTCAACAGATCTGACCCTTCAGCACTATTACGTATTATAAGGAATCTGGGAGCAGGTCCCCGATTCCCTACGTCCAAATTTTTTCCCTTAGATTCATTAGAGACAGGCTCTTCGGACGATGCCAATAGCTCTCTTTTCGCTTCCCGGGTTGACTTTTTTAATGGTTAAACAGCGCATCGTGTTAAGCAGGGTTAACAGATGAGACTCTAGGAACGGGTATAACCTTGGATCACTTTTGATCATTTTCAAACCAAAGAACTATGGGGCCCTGAGTATCCTCTTTAACCAGACAGGATGGGCATTAGTCCAGACCCACAACTGGAGAGGGAGGATCTGACACCTCCCCCATCGCGAACACTTCCTGACCAAGGACCACTCCCAGACGTGCTACGGCTCTGCACGGTCAAAAAACTAATCACTATATTTGAATGTTGAATGTTTATGTATCCCCAGTGAATCGTGTAGTGTAACAATTGTAGCCTCTACAAATTGTAAAATATGTATGATTGTTGTATGTGTGTGTATATTCGGAAAAGATGTTTTATTATACCACCCCTGTATAGCTGGGGTACCGCAAGGGATGCTACTAAACCCCTCTCAATAGGTGCAGATAGTCTGCACCCCCATGCGATAAAACCCTAAGTAAAGGTGAAGGTAAGAAATATATATATATATATATATATAGGTGAACTGGGTGTATTTTTATATGGATAACAGTCTATGTGTTGTGAGTGTTTGACTGGGACAGCGAGGGACGCCAACCCCATCTTATTAGGTGCAGCTAGATGCACCCCCCTGCGGGACTTGCAGAAACAACACAAACATTGACAAAACCATATTTTTTCACATTTAACAGTTTGGACAAACTGAGATTGTATATTCTCTTCATGAACAATTTAAAATTAATAAAGAAAAACATAATGAATTGGATGAAACTATATTATAACACATAAATGTCAATTATTGGTAGTATCATGTTACATTGATAAAACCAGGAAAATTCAAGAGTGATTTGTTGAATTTAGGGGTTTTAATCATGCTTGCACAGCTAATGTGTTGGTGGCAAGTATTCAATACCTTGAAAGAATACCAGTACGTATTAGTTGCATGAATATATAACGGAGAAGTTGTGATGGCTGGAGAACCTGGTGGTTTGTAGGCACTTGTTAAACAATGGTACAAACAAGCTTTATTAATTCACTGTTATGCTTCCAAAATAAATTTATTACTAAAAAATTCTGTTCATCATATAAATGAATACAATATATTTTTTCCTCAATATCAGGTGTTGCTTCATTTTTCAAAATCTGCCAAACAAACACATGAACTTGACAAAAGTGTAAAAAAATATTCCCATGTGTTGTACCCACAAAATGGAATTACAATAGCCGACTGCTATCAACTACATAGAACACAAAGCGATCTTGTGTGCCTTTTCCAATCCATTATTAAACATGGAGAAAAGTGGGACAGTGATACTTACAACGTGAGAGTTTTATTCTACCTTTCTGGATTTTGACTTTAACCTTCAAATTACATTGTTCAGTTCCATTTTGCCTAACACAGATTCCATTTATGACAATTTTCAGGGGGAAAACTGACATCGGTTACTGAATAGTAAGAATTGAAGGGTTCAAAAACAACATTTAGACAATTCGAGAAATGATTTTTATTAGATAAATTAGGTAAGATAGTAAAAGTATACCTAATTTTGAGCTGGTGTTTCACTTTTTTACTTTTCTATCTCTCTCCTGCTTCTATCCCAAGATGCTCTGGGCACATATAGACATTAATTTATTCTTGATTCCAACTATCATTACAATCTGCCTATTCCCCTAATCCTAGTGGCATATGCCAATGGATGGGTGGTCAGAGGGGAGTCTGATCGTAAATATTCAAACTCTGGATACCAGGCACCTTCTAGTTTCAATTTGCCTTACTGAGGTAAGAGGCTCTGCCTCAGTGAACTTTTATTTCCTCACCATCATAGGAACTAGATGGATAAAAAAAAAGAAATAAACAAAAATGTTGAAACACAAACTCTAAAGGATGATCAATAGCCTAAGGATTTGGAGAGAGAAAATCCTATGGAAATATATGAAGTAAATAAATAATGGTTGTCTTATTAGGGCTAATGGCAAGACCCTCTTTTTGACACCACTTCCAGACCAATAGAAGAACACTCTGTGTGAGGTCAGACACTGTCTGATCATGCTTTCCTTTAACGATAATTACCCGATTGTCAGCATATGCTATTACTTTAAAGCTGTTAGACTCCAGCAACCCAAGTAGTTCATCCATCACAAGGGTCAACAAAAGAGGGGACAGTGCCCCTCCCTGCGGGGGGCAGCCAATGACTGCAGACATAGTTTTGGACTCCCCACCAAAGTAGGCTATCATCCTTCGACTCATTAATATAGATCTGATCCATCTAATTCTAACATATGTCAATTGAACCTCTCGTTCCGTTACATTTAAAATAAAACATTAAGAGAGAGAATATTGACAGCAAGTCTGACGAACGTAGATTAAGAATGATCACCTTAGGCCATGTCTGGAAGACCTTGCCAAGAAATTTGACTTAGACTAGATAGTTATTCGATGATAGTGTTATCTTGCCCCATACCAACTAGTTCTCTAAAGAAAAGGTTGCCCTAGATAAGGTAGGCAAGTTATATTGGAATCTTCTAGGCCAACCAAATGTCACTGCTGTCATAAAAGAGTTGTAGGTACAGCAGAGGGAAGAACATTACCCAACTCATTGATGGAAGTGCTGGACAGTTGCGATGCTGAGTTATACACGACTATTTACAAGCTACTGCGCATCTTGGACACCCTTCGAGCGACAGCAGAGCAAAGTTGCTCCACGCTTCGTTGTCCGAAGACCTGGGTTCACGTCAATATGAGAGAGGATGGGTCTCATTCTGCTGTCTGTCCACTATGATGTTCTTATCAATCCGGAAGAAATTATTGTAAACTGTTCTAAAGATGTCACTAAGAGTTTGTATTGAAACTTTACCTTTTTTTTTGTGTATTTTTTATACTTGTATTCGCAAATATATTTGTATATGTATATCGACATAATAACCACTTTGTTTGATAAATTAAATGTAAATAAACCGATGTTGTATACTTTTCTAATTTCTGAACTCTTTTAACCAAATTTTAACAGAATACTTTGATTAAACTTGTTATGTTTTTACACATCCTCCTTCAGTGCTCCATCAAATCCGAGGCTAGAGACGAATTAAAAAGAAGACTACAACCAGATAGCACCCTCAGACGAATTTTGACTGACTCCACCTTCTGGAAATTGGCCTGTTTGGTATACGAGAGACACCGTGCGGTTGGCATTACTTGATGCTAGATGCATGTACCAAGAAGTAAGAAGTAAGAAGTAAGTTGTTATGTTTTGACAGGATTTTATTACCATTCATTTTAATTTATTGAATATAATCGTCTTGTTAATTGAAACTTGAGATTTGAATTAATTTAAATGTGTTGGTAAAAACTAGTTCAATTATGTTGCATGAAATTGATGTAATTTAGAATTTAAACTTTTTCAGAGAAGAGCCTACGAACATCACATTACAGGAGTTATTGTGGGTTTAGTCAATTTTGTCCTCAATCCCCACCTCCACAAATTAAAGTGTATATATACCCCAGATAACAGAATGGCTAATATATCACAGAAAATAATTAATGAATAAGGAAATAATTAAAATAATGTTGGTAGAATTTTCACTTGTTATACAAAAATTAAAACTACAATTAAAAGGTTATCTTTAAAAATATCTTTTTAAAATCTAACAGTTATGTAGTAGGTCTACATCTTTCATACACAGTAGATAAATCATAATTTGAAATCACTGAAATTTAAACTCTGGAAAAAGTTACCATCATAACAAACATTTGATAGCAAAAAATACAAATTAAACATTTCATTCCCCTTAAAAAAAATTTTTTTTAAAAAACAGTCAGGCATGTTATCAAAATCAATAAGTTCGTAATACATGACGTAATAGAAGGAATTTCAGTGTTCAAACGTTCCTAGTGAAATAACAAAATCGACACTAATATTTAAACATAATAGAAAATATTGAAGACTAATCATGTAGTTGTGGCAGGTTTTTAATATGGCCTATTTTTTGGAAATACCCATTAAACTGTTATATGTTTTCTAAAAATTTGAGTTATCCACCAGATTACATTCAAGATACTTGAATCAAGATAAAGAGTTATTTTATAGGAGTCACCTAGAAGTTTACAAAGCTAGATTCCCTTATCTGTCCACCATTATTTTATCAATCTCTAAACTAGGTTAGGTTAGGAGAGTTTTGTTTAGATTTTTATCAACAATTTAAAGGAATTATATTAATAAAAAATTATTAAATACATTTTTATTAACTGAACTTACATATGAAAAACACAAAACAAATGTAATGTACACTATCTTGTAGTAATTAGGCTACTGGACTGGACAAAATATTCTGGATGATAAGCTATAAGATAAAGAAGTATATCAGTTTAGAGATATAAAAAACTAGAGTTAAGATATTCTAATGAAAACAAACAATTTACTAGCAGCTACAGATAATGAGATTGATAAAATAGTGACAGATAGATAATTCTTAACATCATACATGTTTTGATAAGGAAACACAAAAATATAGTCCTTTATAGCCATGTACTTAAATAATTTTAAAATTTAAATAATATAACTTAACTTTGTAACTTACGTAAATTTATACTGAAGCTTCATATTTTTTCCACTAGTACCAGTAACTATCTTTTGCCGGCCTCTACGGCCTTTACGACCTCTATTTGTAGGAGTTTCACTTCTAGAAGTATTGTCGGTAGTAGCACTTCCTACGCTTGATGTTTCATCCTAAAATAATTCAGAACAGATTTTAATAAAATCATTGTTTACAGGCTACTTATCAAACTCCCAGAACTTTTAAACTTGATATAGAGAATACATTCTCATAGATTGGATTTAGACTTAAGAAGTTAACTTGAAAAATTAAAAATATAAAAATAAATGGACAATAATTTATTCATATCTAAGATTAAACCCAAATACATATAGGGTTATCTAGACACTCGGATTAGCAGTTATATTGATTCCTGACTAGACTCTATATAAATTCAAGTCAATTCAAATTACCATGCAATCGGAATTTTTCATCGATTAATCATAAATAGTACACAGAAACTGTTAAGATCTAGCAGTCTAACCATATGGGATGAAGTTTTAATATAGATGTACAAAGATAGGAAACCGCTGAGCTTGCAAACAAAAAAATTCAACTCTTCCAAAGGAGAACAACAATGTGAGTGGTGAGAACCATGGGTGTATCCAGCGAGGGGTAGGTTGGGGCAGCTGCCCCCCCCCCCTAGAAGCAGCATAAAAGAAAAAATTAAATGGTCATAAACTTATGAAAGAAACTTAGTGACAGAATTCCGTTCTCTAATGCCGTCAGATGTAATATTTTAATTAAAATGTATGATAGTTTTTAATTTAAGAAGTTCTATAATATCAGTAATTTTACAAATCATTTTAGTTATAGTATTACGTTTTCAAGTAAATTGATTTATGGTTGAATTCAAACAATGTAATTTATAGAAAGCAACATTACAAACCGACAGTGAAAATATTCAAGACCATCTCCTAATAGACTAATTTTGTTTGTCATTCTGGAAAGTTGCAACACTGGTTCGTGGTTCTGTCATTCACGTCATTACTGAATTTAGAGACAGAGTAAGTTAGTTGGGATTCATCATTGAAGGGTACTTGTAGACTAGAATGAAACGAAAGTGTTGAACAAGTTTTCATCAAACTCAAGAAAAATGTTATTAGTAACTGACCTGTAATTAAAATAGAACCTGAATCGTTTTTGTCAAGCAAATAATAGTCAAAAAGTACTACTATAATTACATAAAACTTTCTTCATAATTTTGTTTTCATTCACCTTTCAAGCTTTAATATGTTACAACCTGAATGACCATGCCCCCCCCCCCCTAGTTTTGATCCTGGGTACGCCCATGTTGAGAACGAAAATGATAGACACAATGGCCAAGAAAGCCTGGCTTGTGCATGATAAACTGTTCATAAAATTGTGGGTGGTAGGTGTGTCTCTATAAAGATATTTTCAAATGTTTTCACAATTGATTAGTATGTAATTTTTTTAATATGCACATAATATATAATATAAGTCACACTAATACTGTAACTTATGAGTGAGTTCTGTATATATAATTATTGTCATTTAGCAGTGAATATGATAAGAATAGTGTAATCATAAAACTAAATCAAGTTTAGTTATAAAGAACTTCACTCACGCAATCTTGCAACATTGAAACAAATATAAAAGGTATACTATCACCATAGATAAACCACCTAAAAGTATAGTACAAATGTTCTATAACTAGCTTCTTCATTTAAATAGGAATCTTAGTGCAAGTCTGTGAAATTATATATAGGCTACCCATCTCAGTAGGTTGTCATACATTTAAAAAATGTGTCAATATGAAACTTTATAACCACAACAAATCAAAGAATGTTTGAGATCTAGGATAAGAGAGGGGTATGTTAGTTTGGTTTAATTTACATACTTAATGTGGTAACTAAGCACTGAAGCTCACTGTACATGTTAGTCACTAAAAAGCATACAAACTTAAACTATTTATCTTATTTGTCATTAATCAGACATTTTCTAACAACACGAAACAATTTTTAAGTCTAAAAATCCATTAACATTGAAGAAACTAACACTTTTTGACACAATGAATTAAGGCTTATTTGTGTTATGAAGAATGTCTACAATGACAACGTGAGTCAAGTTTGTGAGTGCATTACGAGTCTATGTTTACAAACGTGTGGGAGGTAATTATATGTATATAAATAAATATTAAGCTTGACTTGTGAGATGATATTAGATAGAATAAAACTTGAACACAAGATCTCATAAAAATTACGTTTAATTAATCAAATACATTTCAACGACAAAGTCGCCATCATCAGTGATACATGAGCTACAATACCAAACTATAACTAAAGTTATTATAGTTTTTATAATTATAGTTATTATAGTTACTATCCTTTATAGTTTAGTTATAGTTTTGGTATTGTAGCTCATGTATCACTTTTTTGGTGAAAACGTTAACTCCGCATTGAAAACTTATTTTATTAATAAGAAATAAGGTATGTAGAACATGATTTTCAAAATATTGCCAAAAATACCTGTACTGGCATTTGTAAATAATTACCAGCTATGTTTATTACCAAGTTTAGTATATCCGATGAATCAAGATAAATAAAATCACGAAAGTGATCATGATGTAATATTATGCATATGACTGATTGCAACTAATATTTAGCCTTTATATTTATAAAATTTTTATTCCTGCTATAAATTTTCATTTAAAAAATGTGTTTTTATTAATAATGGCTATTTGTAAAAGGTATTACTGTATGTGTTTTAGTTTTCAATAAATAGCCTAACCTTAACTTTATTATAAAACTCTATTCTATAATTTAATTTTCCATATGAACAGGAAATTATATGTTTACTTTTAACATAAAGATTACAAAAATGACATTAAACCTAGTACTAGTAATTAAATAAACAATACTAGACAAGCAACAGTAATCTTAAGCAGTCAGAGGAACTAACAGTTACTTGTCTTAGTGCAGACTAAAACAAATTCAACTCTAGTTAACAGGATTACAGGTTCTTCAAAAGAAATAGTATGGCCAAAATTAGTAAGGGTATTAATTATAGTAGTATAATTATAATAGTCAAAATATTTCAAAAATATATATTAAGACAATAATAACGACCAAGCAAATTCTAGGTAACAAACCACATCATCTCCTGAATCTTCAGTATTTGTCGATAGTTCAGAACTAGCTTGGGAAGGTTTCATTGCTTAATATTACAAACGATTAATAAATAATATTATTGGCATCTTCACTTAATAGCAGGAACTCTGAATTCATTTTATATCCACTCAAACTTTTCATAACCTCACAATCGCCCAAATGTATCTACCCACTATCCAGTATCCACAGTTCCACACCTATCCAATCCCAAGTCCCAAGTTAATTCCCGCGAAAACTCTGATTGAAACTTAAAACATCTACAATATTATAACGCTCATAGAGTGGAAATGACAATCAACATTGAAGTCCAGTCGTTTCCTTATTATTTCTTCTTATATACTTATATGTACCAAATTGTTAGAATTCAAGATCTCTAGTCTCTATTGCCATTGAACACTGAATTGTGAATTATTCATGTTTTTTTTGTGTTTTTTTATGTAGCCTATTTTATAACGGATTTTTGGGGTTAGACTTGAGTTTAAAAAATTGAGAACTGATTTGGAGAACCACCCTGAATTTAGGGACAGGAAACCGAATGTAGAAAGACTTAGAGTTCACTTATTTAAAAATATATCATTTGAGAGTTTATAATGAAATAATTTGAGTTGTAAGCTTTGACACACTTTCCATAGTTTTTAGTACTGTACTGAAATTAAGCGAGACTTTGAACAGATTTGAACTTTGAAGTAAATTGGCAATGAAGGATGGTAATTAATTAGAAGGTTAGAAATGACCTTAAGCACGTGCACATGAGTGTCACGCGACACTTTGATATTGCAGGTGCAGGGTCAATAAATGAGCTTTCTATTTTACGAAAATCTTTTCTTGAAGAATATCATGACCGGAATTTATTTTGTGTATTGAAAGTAATTAAAATTACGTGAAGAGTCGAGTTTCTTGACCAACGAATACAGTCACCAGTAAAGTTAGGTGACTTTAGATAGGTTTGTTTTTTTTAACTATTTACCAATACTGTATTCAACTTCTAATAGGTACTTATAAGTTATAACGTATGCAAGTTATTAAACTGTGTTTAATTTTCGTCCTAAAATTAATTCAGCTAGAGAAAGATATGTTGAAGAATGAGTTGTTCTACTATAAGCAAATAAAACGATTGTAATCGGTGTGTTGAATTTCTATATATCCCTTACCAGATATTACCAGATAGATAGGGTTTTTTAAACGTTTGAATATGCCGTTAATTCTACTATGATAACAAGTGGGCGTAATTTCTGTTATATTATTTTACTTTATAATAACTTGAATCCATTTGAAGTGAATTGATTACCGTTATTCGTTACCAATTAATTATCTATTACAATAATTCTTTGTTCCACATTCACCTGTAGGTATGAGTCTTATGGGAAATTCACTAACATCTACTAAAAACCTGTATTCAAATGAAATTTAAGCATAATGAAATAAATAGTCAATAATAACTAGGCAAATAACTCATAATAAATGTTCAATGAGCACTGTGGTGAATATGAACACTATAAATCACTGAATCCCCTACCACAAAGTTGGTACAATAACACAAACTCAAATAAAATAAAATGAAATATTTATTTGTCTTATGTTATTATAATTCCCTGATGGACATTTCGGTAACCACGTTACCATTATCGGAAGGATCTAAATTAATACCCTCCGATGTATTCATAATAATAATGTAACTAATAATTAAAGAGTATTAGTTCAGATCCCTCCGATGATGGTAACGTGGTTACCGAAATGTACATCAGGGAATTACAATAACATAAGGCAAATAAATATTTCATTTTATTTTATTTGTGTTTGTGTTATTGTACCAAACGTGTAGTACCCCTACTGAATCCCCATTCTGTGATTTACAGTGTGCAAATAACTCAGTAAAAAAAAAAAAAAAAAAAAAATGAATACTAATAAAGTGCGTATAAACAGCTTTGTCTAAAAAGCGGGTTAATATTTTTACAGGGCTAATGGTGCAGTGAATGCCATATGATTTTCATTCTTTACGAGCGCCTCGTACTGACAGTTGAATGTGAAACCAAGAATAGTTCAGTTGTGAGTGATATAGCGAATATGTTCACCATAAATAATATGGTTATCTGGAGTATTTGTTGGTTACAACCGTTAACATTTTCCCTTAAAGATGGCCGGGAAAATCTAAATGAACAAGTTCTCGTAGTTTATTTAGTATGTTCCATAAATGTATTGGCGTTTGTTTTTGTTTTTCATTATACTGACACTCTTCTATTAGTTTTCGTCAATCTGTGGCACCACCCCGATAATCAAGCGATACATTTCATGGCTACTACACTATAATGTCCTTCATTTAACTGATTTAAAATTTTATTTCTAATGTATAAGAATAATGATTCTATTTTGACAAAGGAGGATCTGGACTTCATATTATAATAAAGCACTCTAAATTTCTTAAAATGTGTAAATATTCTCAGATATTTTCTTCTCATCTGGTCATTCACGATCAAAATATATTGTAATGACATTTTTTTTAATGTTTTCGCGAATTGTTTCCTTCGTTAGATTGTTATTTGTTAAAGTTAGATAATCAATAGTTGATTCTTTGATTTTCCTTTTCCGTTTACTCTTTCCTTTTCCGTCTCTGAAGATTCTCTAATTGATAATGGTAGAATGCATCTGCAGCTACATGATTTTTTGGGCATAAATTTAAAGCCATAGTTAAATGCGATAAAGAATTAACGACCATCTCATTAATATTGACGCTATACATTTTGACATGTCATGTTAATCTTTTAAAATACGCTACAACAATGTATGATCCCACTGAATTCTGATAGTCTACCGTATATACATTTATAAAACATATTAAACCAAAAATAATCGCAAATGCTTCTTTATCTATTAGTGCATATCATCTTTCATATTTGCTAATAATGATCGTAAATCTGGAACTAATGGTCTAACAATGCCATCATCGCATTTGTACAATAAAATTGCACCGATACCTACATCTGAAGCATCGGTAGCAAGAAATAAAGTAAGTTCTGGATTATAATGTATCAAAATGTCATTATATGATAGTGTATTTTTTTAATGATTCAAACAAGATTTGGTTTGCTTCTCACCAGTTCCACCTTACCTCCTTCATCAGTAGTCTGTGTAATTGTGAACATCTTGTTTGTAAATTTTGAATAAATCTTTAATAATTGAATGAGTCCAAAAAGAATGCAGCTCACTAACTTTTTTTTTTTAGAATTGTTTGTTCATAATTATAATGCTTTGATTTTTTTTATTAATTCGATGAATATAATTTTTGTGTCCCAAAAATTGTATACCCTTACACATGAGATGGACTTTAAAAACTTGTGTTTTAAGGCCTAGGCTTCTTAATCTGTTAAATATTTGTTTCAAACTAAATAAATGTCTTGTTATAGTTTTACCCAAAGTACAAACGTCATCTATAAACCACGTGCCGCCTCCAATATCTAACAAATGTGTGTCTAGATTATGTGTTAAAAAAATTTAACTCACCGAATTGATAACCTACTAAAGGACATACACTTATACATAACATACCCCTTATGAGTTACAAACACCAGAAATTTTTGAGAGACAGTACGCAATGGACGTTTCAGACATAAATCCTTTAAATCGATGATAGAAAATATACTAAAACTATAACTGTTTGCTTTTGTTAGAAATTAGGATAGTTTTAGTTAGGAATATAGTCTAAGTTCTTTTTAAGAACCCAGTATAACAACAATTATTGTGACAGACTTGGAAAAATGATGAAAATGCTTATCTTGCAAGCAAGGCAGACGTCATTGTTGCTACAAACATAATATATAAACCCTTGGGTGGGACAAAAACTTGGTCAGTGGGCCAAGATTGATCAAGGAAGGTGCTACAGGAATTTTTGAAGATAGCCAGACGGACTTGGCGAGTAAGAGCTTTCTGGGAGTATAATTCTTGAAGATAACCAGACGGACTTGGCGTGTACTAGCTACCTATAGTCCAGTCAATGAAGGTAAAACTGGGTAATTTGCCCAAGCAGCATCGATTTTCTTAAAAATTTGGATTCAAGTTCTACTTACCCTCTACTTCAAAGTTGACTCTGTGCCGGGAGTTGCTTTATATTTTTTAGGCGTTAAAACTACCCCTATTTGAAAATAATTTTATAATTGCAGGTTCGGGCTTGTAATCGAAAGAAAAGAAGTAACATCAGTTGACATTGTGAGGGTTCAATTATTATAAATTGACAATTTTCAACCCTTAAAAACCACCCCCTGTGACGGTAATCGACTCTTAAAATAACTACCCATTGCAATTTTTTTTTTCAGTTTCGGGCTTGTAGTCGGAAGAAGGAACATCAGTTGACATTGTGAGGGTTCAATTATTATGAATTGACAATTTTCAACCCCCTAAAAACCACCCCCTATGACGGTAATCAACCCTAATAAAAACTACCCCTTGCAAATTTTTTAAAATTTTATTTGTTTTATGTTGTAGAATCTTGTCGATATTTAAAAAAGTATTAATTGAATCAGTGGTTTTGAAAAGGGCATTAGTCCAAGAACCCTAACTTTTGGGGAATCAAAAAAAACTGTTTCATTATAAAACTATTAGTTGTACTTTCATGAAACTTTTTTCCTAAATTATACTGGTCAAAAGGCATATTGTAAATTATTTTGGTAATTTTTACTTTATAATTGGATTAGTAATTTTGTTTTTAAATGTGTGGACTGATGCCTTTTTCAAAGCTTATAGGGAAAACAAATTTAAAACCAACTGTGATGTAACAAAATATTTATTTTTCAATACAAAATGTGTTTAAACAAGGTTGAATGTAAATTAAATTAAAGTTTAAAGAGCATTAAATTGGGATATATATGTTGTATCCGATTAATTGTTATCTCCTACTCATCTTCAACCCTTTCCGCAGTAGGCCATTCACAAATTTCATCATAAAACGGGATGTGTTCTTCAGGAATGTATTGTTTTAGCTTAGTAACATCCTCAACTTTGTTTGGGTTTATAGGACATTTGGCCTCGTATGCCTTATCAGTGGGAAGTGGTATATCATCACTTTTCTGTAGCTTGAAGGTATGGGTTTTCAAGCCATCAATAAACTCATAAGTTTTTAACCGTAACTCGCCTTCATTGGTCTTCTCACAAACAAACATGTAGTACTTTGAAATACTAAACACTTCTTTTTCATTTGTTGGAACTTTTTTACCTTTCGATTCAATGGATAACACTTTTTTTTGTAAAACTGCAGCCACCAGTTTTTAAAATCAGTAGAAAAAGTCTCTTCACGCAAAACACTAGTAAATTTGCAGGCAGAGCTTGCCTCCACTACCATTTTTGCATACTCTTCCGGTGAATATACTCTGTCAAATTTTTTGATGTGTCTCTTTATTACACCGAAATTCCTATCACACGGGAGGAAGGAATGTCCTCTGATCGGATAGTATTGGATAACCTTTTGAAAACGTCCAGAGGAAACCAGTGTCATAGAGTTGTGCCAAGTTAATGTTTTCTCGCATCAGATGCAACCGCATTAGTTGCTTCTGCGCATCAGTTTAATTAAACTAATGCGTAACATTAGTTTGTAGACCGGCTGGCATGCTGTTGTTGACTGATCCCTTGCTAATATTTCCGAATTACTGATACAACTAATGTTTAAATTCTTGTACATCAGAGTGTATAATTATAAATCTGTCAGTTGTTAACTAATATTGAAGGATGGCTTGTGTTAATAGTTAATAAAAAAACAATAATAATACATTTTTTAAACATTTATTAAAGAGATAAATTATCTCTTATAATAAGATGGTAAAATGATATTTTACAAATATCGTACATTATATTACACAAATTATTACAATTTATTATTTGTCCAAAATGCTCTCAAAGTTATAATGGGCCAAACACACCATAAAAGATTAACATGTTTGCTTGTGTTAATAAGATTATGTTGTGGTCATAAATGATGACAAACTACATTTAACACTAGGAAAATAACTAAAGAAATAAAATTAGAATAAATGATATTTTTATAAAGTACTTGTAAAGAGACAAATACTAGAAAGTTGTTATTTATGAAATCTATGTAGAATACATACAATAAGAAATCATAATATATCAAGAAGATAAATACTAATTATTATAACCATCCTTAAATTATTTATAGATAGTGGGTTAGACAAATTGACAACATACAAAATTTCATATTGGTATAGAATATTAGGGTACCAATACTTGTACCTGAAAAGTATACATCTTATTTTCTTTCAAGAACAGTGAGGTAAGATTCTGTCTCGGAGGGGTATTTTTGTTGTAAAATGCTGAAATACTTTGATCTGTTACAATTTTTTACTTAAACTTCACATTTGTATTCATTCTTTCCACTCTCCAGACAACCTGTTTGTTTTCTTTTAAAATATAATAAAAATTTAATTTAATTATAATTATTTTTTCAGTAAAAATATTTTTGTAAATTGTAAAAAAGAATTTTTTAACAAAATGTATGTATACAATTTTGTAATAATTGATACACAAATATTTATTTGTTTAGAGGTCTTGAATATTTATTAAATAAAATGTGTTTTTTATCAAAATTATAATTATCTCATACAAAATTTCTCAAAATAAATACGTTTAGTGATCAAACGAGTCGTCATCACTAATAAAAGTATTTATTGTGTACAAATTTATTTTAAGAATTTAACCATCACATAAAATTTAACCATAATTTATATAAATTAATTTTAACAAAAAAATATATTTTATAAATTCTAAAAGAATATATTTTTTACAATTTGGTGTGTTTCGAATTTTCTTTTAAAAACATCAGTTGTTGAACTTTGGTTTTTTTCAAACGCGTTCTCCTTTCGCTAATTAAAATTCCTGCTTTCGAGAAGACTCTTTCACATGGAACAGACGTCGCTACCATAGAAAAATTACTCTTCACAATTTTAGCCAAGTAAGGAAAATAGTGGTGATTTTCTTGCCACCATTTTAGAGGATCTTCTTTTCTTGGTATAACGTTTTCTTGTATATACCTGAAATATTTCAAAAATTAAGCAATAACGTAGTAATTTTATATGTGTTAGTAACCAACTCTTTAATAGTATAAAATAGTTTAAATAGTATAACAATTTACCTTTGAACTTCAGTTATAGCAAATGATGTAGGATTTCTCTCAGGTTGGTTATCCGAAATGGTATCAATATATCCCCATACTGATAGCTCTTCTGCATTTTCGGGTTTTCTTTTTTTTTTCAGGCGGTGCGTTGTCGACTGATGCTTGTAATATCCTGTTTTTATTATATTCTAAAGTTACAAGTTTTGTAACAGCATTTTTAACTGTCTCTTTCGTTGAATCTGATGTAAATGCATGTAATTTAAAACGTGGGTCTAAGAATGTGCATATCCCAGCTGTTTTGCTATGCTCTATGTTTTTCAACCTCGTTGAAACTCCTTTTTGAAGCTCGGTTACTATTTGAAGTACTTCTGCATGGTATTGCTTTTTTAAAAGTAATGTGCATACGTTGTTAATGCCTGCAGTTAAAACAATTATTTGGCTTCCTGTTACAAAACTTTCTCCACTCATGTGTGATGTAATGCTCTCAAATGGTCTAAAAACTTCTACTAATTCGGCACTCATTTTCCATTCTTCAGAACTCAAGTTTAATGAATCTCTTTCACTTAAAGCCAGAGACGTTTTTACTGCATCCTGTAGTAAAACTAATCGTTGTAGCATAAAGAACGTAGAATTCCATCGTGTTGGTACATCCTGTATGAGTTTTTTGGGATTATTGTCTCCAGAATCTTTTTGAAATTTCATCAATTTTTCTGTAGCTAAATTGCTTCTTTTGAAAAATGTGACGATATGCCTAGCTTTGTCTTGTAATTGTTGGACAGTTGGGACTGCCTCGAGAGCGTCATGGACAATTAGGTTGATTGTATGGGCATAGCATCCAAAATGTTTCCAATTTAGTTCATTAATAGCACATACAATGTTTGCAGCATTGTCACTCACAACAATTAAAACCTTTCGCGAAAGACCAAAACTGTCCGTAATTTCCTTTATTATTTCAGCTAGGAATTTGCTTGTATGAGATCCCTCAATGGGCCTACAATCTAGAAGAACTGACTCTAATTTAAAATTGTCATTAATAAAATGGGCGGTCAACGCTAAATAACTGTCATTAGTTGGTGAACTCCAACTATCTGTTGTTAAGCACACTTGTGTTACATTTAGCATCTTATCCATAATTTGGGCTTTACATGTTTCGTAGGCGGCGGGAATGAAATTGTTTGAAATTACCTTCCTACTTGGCAGTGTATAGGATGGATTGAGTGCATTTACAAAAGCTCTAAAACCACTATCTTCTACAATCGAAAATGGTTGAAAATCCTGCGTAAATAATTCCAATAAATGTTTATCTATTTTGTTTTTTTGAGCTACACTTAATTTCTTTGGTATAAAAGATGAAATTGATATTTGAGTTGATTGTTTAGAACTATTATTATTATCTTTTAAGGTGGCAGATAACTGGTTATAACTGGTACTAGGCTGAGATAGAGATACAGATGCTGAATATTCTGAATTGTTTACACTTTCTGTAAAGGTTAAGTCTTCACAATTATTTACATCAACATCAACAGACGAAACGTTTGTAATAACAGACTGTTCTTTTTCACTAGTGGAAGGGTTGCATAACTTTGACTCTAGCTTTAAATTGATAGTTGGATGTTTCCTTACTATATGATTTTTTAAATTTGAGATAGTGCCTTTAAAAGACATTAACTGTTGACATTGGTTACAACGAGCAATTTTTTTTTTCAAAATCTGTGACTTTGAAATATGTCCAAATAGGACTATTTCTTCGTCTATCCATTACTTATAATAAAATTAAAACTCTCCCGACAGAATAAATAATATCACAATCACACACTTTCAAAAGACAACTATGAACACGAAACACAAACTAAAACACGTTAATTGATCTGATTTAATTAATTAAATCTGTAATTAAACTTTAAACTAAACTAAAAGTTTACGTTTAGTAGAAAAGATTAACTAATGCCACAACACAATAGGAGCGCACCAAACTTGAACAAACTGTTTACTGAACTAATTCAACTAACTGTTACATATAAAATGAACTGGACTTTTAATATCTAATGTCTAATTCTAATAATAATTTTGAACCGAGAATGGGGGGTGGGGGCGGTCGAGAAACGAGTTTTCCCGTTATTCAACTGTTTGCTAACAAAACAAACAACAGCTTGCATTAGTCATTAGATTTGTACATCAGGCGGGAAGGAATGTTTCTACCTGCTACGGCTTCTACCTGCACCTGCTTCCCTGCTAGGGCTAACTAATAAACTAATGTCAAAATATTAGTGAGTTCTGCGCATCTAATGCCGCGCACATCAGTTGCGCCTAGTAAACTGATGCGAAACATCTGATGCAGTTGATTCGAGCCATCCCTACAGTGTCATTAGGAAACGAATCACTGTATTGTTACGGTTTTGGCCTCCTGTTGCATCAGAAAACAAATGCAGCTCTTTTGCTGTTTGAGGTACATTGTTTGTAATATAATAATCTAAGAAAGTACATACCTCATTTGGTCCTCTGTTTCCTATACCCTCATGGTACAAGTGGAACTCTGATGTTCCTTTTTTAACATCATACATACAAAATACATACACCCACAGTTGCCGGAGGTAGAACACTGAACAGGAATATGTGGCAATGGGAGGTTTTGCATATAGTCAAAACAAATACCGTACATGCAACATCATCTCTAATCGCACACTTCTCTTTAAGTTCATTTAACTTTTTATAAAATTTTTTAGACCAGTTTTTGTGTACTAGTAGCTCTGCAGCTACAACGCGTTTTGCATTGTCATTGAGGAAATTACTTCTAAGTTTTAGGCCTAATTCCTCGCATGTGGCACACACATCTTTCTGAGGCCTGCCGAAGGCATAACCAAAGTTTTCTTTGAAATACTTAAGATAAAAACCGTAAGTAACTTTGATATCCTGATATTTTGAACGAAAAAGATAGTGCATTATTTTAACTGTGAGTTCTGCGTTGAGATATTTGATGTTCCGATTGGCGTATCGAGCCTCCTTAACAGGAAAAGAGTTAATGTGTTCATGTATTTTCTTAATTACTTCTCCAGGCACAGCCTTGGTCCTACTATTAATGTTCTTACCTCGACATTCTTTTGGAGTTTCACCTGCCACCAACAATGAAAACAGACGCCTTACTCTTTTTTCTGTCATTCCATACAAACTCAGAAAAGCCTTTTTGCACACTACTTCCTTTTTTCCATCACAAAAAACATTGTAAAGAGCATTACAAGCTCGAGATTTAGGGTTATCAGTCCGTGGTCTTGTGCGATGAACATCTACTTGCGAAATCAGTCCTTGAAGATAAACACCTTGTTCCGTTTTTGTCTCAAAATCATGTAATGTTTTTAAAATTGATATTTTGTCTACATCACTGAACTTTTGGAAACACTTCTTCTTGCAGCTGAAAAAATAAGTTATGGTTAGTAACGTAAATTTAGTTTATGGCTAGTGTAGGATATGTTACTGTAGGCTAAGAAAGCTGAAAAAACGGGTAGGCCTACGTGAGTACGATAAGTTTAGTGTAGACTAAGAAGATGTTAGTGAGTTTAGTGTCAAAACTTACCAGTAGCCTATAGCCTATAAATTTTAACTATAGCCTATATACATATAAGACTGCAGTTGATTGAGCCTTACCGTAAACTCACTACATAACCTTAGTCTGCACTAAACTTATCTTACTGTAAATAATATTTGTAATAATAAATATAAATAGTAATAATAAAATTTAAATAATATGTTTTTGGTTATCAACTTACTTGCAATCAGGTCCAGTTGATCTTGGTTTGATGGTCTTGCCCTTGTAATTGACATGTTCTAATCCCTTGATTTTACATTTTTTTATTAAGTTTTGCTTATAAGAATCTGGATTAGTGACTCCCCTTTTACGTTTTCGAACATTTTCATTTTCAGTACTCCTCTGAATCACTCATTTTGCCACAATAAACTAACCTCACTAAATAATTATTGTGACTGAAACTGAAACAGACAAAGATCAGCTGCTGACAATAGCGTCATACTTGGTAGTGCTAGTGCAGCTGTTTTGAAAACGTCATCAGTCCAAGACTGATGCCCTTTTCAAAACATACGGGAATTACAAACCCTGACTACGCCCATAGTAGGCCTATACATTAGACTGATGACCTTTTCATACACATGTAGGTCTATCGATAAGGAACACGATGCAACAGAAATGTCGTTTTACCAAAAAAGTGGACTAATGCCCTTTTCAAAACCACTGATTAAATTGTATCAAGCCTTAAAAAACAAATTTAGTTTTAATTTAATTTTTTGAAAAATAAATAATTTCAATCACTAATCAAAGACAGGGAAAATAAAATATTTATTTATTTTATTTATGTACATGAATGAATTTCAATTTATTTATTAATTCATAAGTAATTGAAAAAAATCTACAAATAATTAAAAATCTTCACTTTCATCTTTCTCTTTCTTTTCAACTTCATTCATTTCCACTTCTCCTTCATTCTCGTTTGCGTTTTCGCTTTCTTCCTCATCCTAGTCTTCCTCCTCTTGTTCTATAATAGGAACACCATTTTGACAATTGTCTCCGCTGCATGTTGTACATGCAGAGTTGCAAAAAAGTCCTATTCTTAGATAACCGCATGCTGAATTAAGAGGTTTAATATTTTTATTTCCCAGCCATAACTGAGTTTGCTAATACACTCTTTTTATGTGTTCATATAGTGTCCTTTTGCAAGTGTTATTTTCAGGCCCGATTCTATAACTGGGCAACATGGGCACTTGCCCAGGGGCGCAAGCGTACAAGGGGCGCAAAGGTTTTGGGTCATAAAAAAATATTTTAAATTGAAAAAATTCAACCATATTAAGGCAGTATATGTCGATAAAAGTTTATAAATTTAAAAAACTATAAAAAATTATAGAGCTGAAAAATCAAAATTTTAAGGTAGCACAGCCATATTTCAGATCTTTCTGAACATTTGGAAACATTTCCATGCTTATCGGTTAGAAAATAGCGTCCGAAACAGAAAACTCGTTTTGCCCCCTCTTCACCCGCGCATCGCAAAAATCACATCGTTCGTATAAATTCATTCATAAAATCGTTCTACAATAAAAGACGAAAAGCTGAATAGTTTAATGCTGTTATGTACGCAGAATGACATTACACTGAAGCTTTACTTCAAAGATATAATTGATAGTTTTGCTACATCAAAGGCCAGTAGAAAAAAAAGCAATAATGTAAATAGGATATAACGAGAAAGTATGAGGAATATGTGTAAATATATATATAAAGTATAGTAATGAGAGAAAGAAAGTATAAAGGAAATAAGAGATATGATGGTTGAAGTATTAAAGTTGTTTTACAAGACTCAATTAAAAAGTGAACAAACAGTGTAAATAAAATGAGCTATGGTTATGTAGGCCTATAGAAATAAACTTTTGCAACAATTAAGTACTATTTTTTTTAGGGTGGGTGGATGGTCCGTGATACTGTAAAATACAAGGTTATTATGTTGTGACATCAATCATAACACCTACGCCTGTAATTGCAGTAATAATACTTGCAAGTTTTTACAGTATCCGGTTGCCAGTCCGGGACACGGCGGGTTCATAGGTGGTGGATAATGGAAAGAATTACCGACTCACGAAATAAAAGGAGTTCGGTGGAGTTGAGATATCCCTACCGAACCAAAACTGGCAAAGATGAATTAATCGGGGGGCGCATCTCTTTAATTTGCCCAGGGGCGCTACAAGGGTTAAAAACGGGCCTGGTTATTTTACATGTCCTTTGCAAGTCCGTACAACATCACAGTGCAGTACCCTACTGACCAGCCAGTAAAATTTCAATTGTTGCACAGGGATTGTAAAAAACTTCAGCTTTTTCTCTTACATCCTGGCGGCTTTCTAACATATCAATTACATTGAATTACATACTGTTCGTCAGCAGATGTATGAGGTTCAACTTTCTCTTTTTGAACGTCCCATGCCGAAATGCCTCACTATCTCTCTCTCTCTCTCTCTCTCTCTCTCTCTCTCTCTCTCTCTCTCTCTCTCTCTCTCTCTCTCTCTCTCTCTCTCTCTCTCTCTCTCTTTCTCTCGGTATATATATTTTAATAGGTGTACACATTTTAATAGGTGTAAGTCTGTTCATAAAAAATAGTGAATTTATCAATGAAAAGATATGATTGTTTTTTAATCATAACTCGCTTATTTTTTAAGCTACGAAAATTTTGTTAACCCTTGAATAAATTGAAAATGTATTTAACCCTTATTTTTGAAAGGGCTTGAGCTGAAAGGGCGGCATAATGGTACTATTTACGATCATGTACAAACTTTAAACGGTCATATCTTACTTAATTTTTATCCTACAAAAAAATTAGTAAATACAAAAAATAAAAAACAACAAAACCTACAATTTTGTACTCTACAAACTTTTGCCTATCTCTCATAGATTTTGAGTTATTTTGAAAAAAAGAAAATTTTTTGCAAAATTACAAAAATACACTATTCTCTATAAGCTCGACTTTTTTCAAAACTACGTACTTTAAACTGGTCAAACTTTCTGAGCCTATTTGAAATAAGTAAGTAAAGTGATTTGTGAAGTGGTAGCAATTAATTTCAACTGGGGTGGTATTTAGGGGGTGATTTGTACATTTTGTTTTTGACGAAAACAATAGAAACCAATCTTATTTATGTCATAACTCGCTTAATTTTGATGCTAGAGACTTTTATAAAAAACCAAATTAAAGGATTTTTTAAGCAATTTAAAAACCTTAATTTAAATTTTTCCCGAAAAATGCATTGTTTCTTAGTTATTTCACGATAAACCTTTCAATTTTTGTTTTGACAAATAAAAACAAAATTTCAACAAGCTATAACTCCGTTTGTATTTGTTCTACAGAAACCATAAACCCACCATTGTTTTTGTTTTTTTATAAGCTACATTTTTGATTCTTATGATCTTTTTCTTAAAGTGCATATGTTTTAAGTTATTTACGAAAAACCGTATGAAAACATGGTGTTTTGGTTGAAAAATCGATACTTTCACTTGCAAATAACTCGAAAAGACTTTTAGAAAAAACTTTATAGAACAAAAGTTGCTTAAAATTAGTTAATTTATCCATTCCCAGACTTTTTTAATGCAATATTTTTCACCCCCGAGAAGGGGTGGCATCCTCCCCCAGGGAAAAAGCAACCCCGGCACAGGGTCAACTTTGAAGTAGAGGGTAAGTAGTACTCAAATCCAAATTTTTAGGAAAATCGGTGCTGCTTGGACAAATTACCCGAGAAAATGGTCATTGACTGGACTACTAGGAGTATTGAGATTTCAGATGAGCATCCATAGTAAATGTAAGTGCTTTTTAGATAAATGATTTATTTTTCCAAAATAGTAATATAAAATTTTAAACTCAATTCAGAAAATAATTCAACATAAATTTAAACTTAAAATGAGATAAAGCGTTCTCATAATAGAATCATTTTAATTGAAGTTGCAACTATATTAAAGTAAAATCATGTATTAAAGCTTTTAAGTCTCTTCAAGAGAAAATTTTATTATAATTAAAAGGATATAATATCTAATGATTGATTTATGTATTTGTTCAATAATTATTTATGTTTAATAAAAAGATGTTCAGTTTCAGAAAAATAAATAACGATTTCTTATTTACCATATTAACCACTGATAGTACACTTAGAAAAGAAACACGATCCTGGGAACATTTTAATTCAAAGTAATTTTTTTTATATTTTCAAAATTGGTGAGTTAATTCCACTTGGCGCCCATAAAGCTGAGCAAATTCGTAAATTCTTAATGTTTCAAAATCAACTTAAATTACAAAACCTCATTATTTATATAATTACAATATATGTTTGATCGTTTTCATGGTGTGTTTTAAAATCTAATAAAAGCTACGAGAAGTCATCTGATAATTGTTGTTTAATTCAAAACACCATTTTATTGTTCTAAATAATTACCTATTTAAAGATAATATAGATTTAATATATATTGTTTTATGTAAACTACCATTTAATATGTGTTTACAGTAGAACCTCTGTTAACCAGCCTCGGATCAACCGGCCTCGGATTAACCGGCCTATTTCGTAGTGTACTGGTTCGATGAGAGTTTCCAAAAATAAATTGTAATTGAAACACCAAAGCGGCGGCGAGTCAAACGACTTGGTCGTTAGCAGTATCCCATTGTTGGCGGCGTAAAAACACCTAGGCTAGCAGACATACACGACAAAAACGTTTGATGGGCTGCTTTTTTTTCTACTAATCAATTAGTACATACATTATGGAAAATATAACATTTCTTTTCAGCTTTCTTCTTGTCTTTAACTGATTATGTTCTACTTATATAAATCAAAATGAGCGAGTTACAAAAACGAAAGCGTGTGTTGGTTTCGTTTGAGACGCGGTTAAATGTGTTAATAAGACGACCGAGGGGAATCTGTAAAAAAGCTTTGTGACGAGTTTAATGTGGGAAAAAGTACCATCAACGATTGGCGACGAAATAGATAATTGATTGAAGATTTTTGTTCAAAAATTGAATCGGAAAAAGTTCTTGCAATTCGGTGCACTAACAAAAACCAATTCGTGACATCGTCGACGAAGCTCTTTGGATGTGGTTTGTCCTAGGACGCCGGAGAGGAAGCGCCATTAGTGGTCCAATTTTGATTGAAAAAGCATTGGTAATTCACGGTAAAATTGAGAATGCACCAGCAGTCTCTGCTAGCCAGGGATGGCTTGATTGTTGGAAAAAGCGTCATGGGATTCGTTTCGCTCACATATGTGGTGGAAAAATGTCACCAAATGAATCAGGTGCTAGTGAATTCAAGGCTTTCGAAAACCTTTTAAAAATTAATAAACAAGCAAAATTACCTATTTTTTCAAACAGTGATGTGTGTTTGTATTATGTAAGTTTTTACAATGATTAAAACAGTTTGTAGTGTTTAATTTTTTCATGTTTGACGTATAATATACATAACATAATATACACGATACATTTATGTACAATAAAATGAGTTTCAATAACATCTTAATTGCATAATTCTTAACGCTAACTGATTAAATAAGCTTTCTTTGAACGAAAACTGATTTTTCACGGGAATCTCGGATTAACCGGCCAAACGGGCAACCGGCCCAGATGTCAGTCCCGACTAGACCGGTTAAGAGGAGTTCTACTGTATTTGTATTATGCTAGCTCTTTATTTTTGTTATTTACTATTTATGGTTTAATTAATGTTTTGATATATCTTACCTCTATAAATGATTATTTCGAAAAATGAAACATACTAAAACTATGTCTGTGTGATTTAGAACTATGTAATCTAACTAGATTGGGATTCTTTATAGTATATTCAATTCAGTTGTATGCATATATATTTATACACTAGCACACATTAGCACCTCATATATATATATATATATATATATATATATATATATATATATATATATTTAAGTGGTATAAATATGTCCTTCACCTAACTATATTACTTAATTATGATTGTAGTTTAAGTTACTGCAAACTAGCAGTGATAAAATTATACAAAGATCTCAAAAATGGACAAAAAAAGTGTTATAAAAAATAGTTTATAATCTTAAAAGTTGAACTTTAATGCTATCTTATAAATTCTTATATTTGGATAAAAAATATTGTAAATTGAAAAGTTGGTCTAATATTATCATGTAAACTATGAAAAATGTTTTAAACTAACTCAAAAACAGAGTATTCCACAACTACATTGTGGTCGCAAAGATGAAAGCTTTTCCACTGAGTGATGATTCAATAAAATATAAGAAGTTAATTTGTATCACACTTTATGGTCAAATGTTTATACTTAATATATTGTTACTTGTTTCTATTTATTCAACAATGTGGTAGTTTTGTTTTAATTTCCACATTGGGTGATAATTTTCTGTTGTGCAGTTTTAAAATCATGTCTGCCTATTTTGCCTCATGTTTAGGATGTCTATCAACATAAGTTTTCGAGAGATGAAACCTAATCTCACTAACTCATATTCAACTAAATTATTCTGCAGAGTGGTATTTTTTTATATTAGTTTTCCATTAGTTGACCCAAATGCCTAATAACCTATCTATCTAGCCTAAGTTTAGATACAATTTTCCAAAAACGTGAGAAAATTATTAGAAAACAAAAACCTATAAAATAAATAATAATGGTAAAATGATTTTAAAAAATAGCCAACACACCAATAAAATATTTGTATATTTCATTATAATCATCAAAAAATAATAAAATTTGTAATATTTATGTTTTAAAAATGACTGAATAAAAAATATAAAAACAAACTATTCAAATTTGTTAAAAATACCATAATTTAACAGTATTATAAAGCCTTTTTACAAAGCAGAGAAATGTTTTGAATATGAAGTTAGTAAAATCACCTTATCTAAGATCATTTAAATTAAGACTAAAAAATAAACAAAAAATGAACCTAGACACAATGACCACTAATATTAGAGTTAATTTAATAAAAAACTCATTTTAGTTGTTTTATGACTTAAAAATGGTCATTAAAAATGTATGCACAGTTTAAAAAATCTTATTTCATATTTTATTCTTTAAAATTTGTAACGAAAGTTTCCTATACAGTAAATGAATGATTTTCTTAAAATGATAACTAACTGTAAATTTAAGATAGATATTCAATGTCTATCTATTAATTATTTAGTTTACATTAATACATTTTAATATAAATTTATCTATAAATATACCTTATTAAGATAAATTAAATGTAAAAAAAATAATTTGTAATGGTGCAATTAAATTTACTAGGAAGAAGCCTATATCAAATTCTAACAGATGCACTCTACACTTAATCTAAAAATAGGACTAAGTTTATCTCCAACTCTACTTTAAAATAGATTCTCTGAGTCAAAAACATCACTTGTTGTGAAGGTGCTTTATTTTATTTGTGTTCTCAAAGCTATAACTTGATTTGTATTATTTTTTATTGAATATGGTATTTGAATTAAAAGCTAAAGTGTCAGAAGCAGAAAGACATCTTTATGATGTCACTACTTTACTCTTTGATTACAACAGATGTTTATTATATAGTGGAGCGGATGATGGAAAAATTAAGGTAAAATATGAACTTTTTTTTTATTAAAAAAAAAATGGTTTGAATGGATGTTTTAATATTTAAAAAATAATAATTCCAAAATTATTATAAAACCAAAATTGAATGAAAAATAATGCAAAGTTTCATAGGGTCTGATCATTAATGCTCTGCTCGAGGCTTTTAAAATCCATTTGTTTGTTTACTACTTTTTTAGCATCCTTTGTACCACCACTGTCATACCGGATACATACAACAATCATACTATGATGAGTCACTCCCGATTCAATTACCCACTCACTCACTCAATCTACTTTTAATACTAAATCTAGCAAATACATAATACCAAGTCAGCCGTTATTCTAGTAGGATAATTTATTAATGAACTTAACCCGTCACTAGCCATTTTTATCATGTAAACATCTACTATACGTCTATTATTTAATATACAGTATTTATATCACTACTGATTATTAATTTTTTATTTTTAACATTACACAGAACACCTTCAAAGTCATATGTAAATCATTTTATACTATATATGTGTAGTCTGTAAAGAGCTATTAAGTCAGTGATTATATTATCTTTGTTCAAATTTATTTCGAGATGTACACAGTCAGCTGATTCAAGGTAAATGTTCTGTATAGCTTGTGAAGTAAACTGGTTGGTAGAGTACTACCCCTCCTAAACGATAATGATTGTTTATATTTAGAGAATAAATTAAACTGTCGCAATCTATATTGGTTAAGTTTGCTATCTCCTATCCAGATTTCTGATAAGATAATAATATCTGGAGTTCTAGTTCACTTTTGTAGTTTTAATGTTAGTAACTAAAATTTTTTTCACATAATCCAAATATTTTGCTGAACAATTACAAGGTGATGTGAATAACTATTAACCCTTAAACAACAGTCACGTGGCATTAAGAACCTCAAAGAGTATACATTTTGTTATGTCGCCTAAACTGTTTCCTATGTGGAACTGTCTATATCCCTCCGCCACACCCTTTACATTCCATTGCTAGACTTTCGTTTAGTTTGAATTATTCTTATGGAATCAGCAGAAATGTGTATATAACCTGTGGTATTTTTAACACCTCACAATCATTTGTGTTGTAATTATGTTCATTGTAAATATTAGTTATAATCAATATTTTTAAATTAATTTATTGAAATACTGTTTTGGTCATGTGGAAAAAATTGTATATATTATTTTTATTAGTGTTTTGTAATTTTGTTGATTGAATATTGTTATGGATTTGCGGGAAGAAGAAAAGCCCTTAAGACTTAATGAAAGTGTTGAAAAAGAGGATAAAAATGACGAATGGGTTGGGCTCGTAAACTGTGAAATTTTAAAGTAACAGTTATTTTGCCCAGAACTCACAGGGAATATGAAGAAACAGCTGATGAAGTCATAAAATGTGTGGGATCAGATGTATCTGAAGTTAAGGAGGCCAGTGAACATGATACAGATCCAGAGACATCACTTGAGGATGTAGTTCTTGAAAAAGTCGAGCAATGTGTTTAAAATGATCATAAAAACTTTATTTTAGGCAAAGATAAAGTTACTCAGTGGCTAGTACACATGGATAAAACAAATTTACTTATATGGAAAATTTTGTTGCTATAATGTAATACAGACAGAGAGAATCGCTTTGAGACTGCCCTCTCCATAGAATATAGCCACAGGAGTAACAACTCCAATCCAAGCAATAAATCTTTTCTTTCCTACCACAGCATAAACAACATTGTAGCATTTACAAACTTTTGGATTGAGAAAAATAGAGCAAGCTATAGTCCGGAACGAGATCCTTGGCCTACAGATGAAGCTGAAATAAATACTGTATTAGAACGGTTGATTCTGGCTGTTGTTTTGAAGTGATCACACACAAATTTCATTGATTTGTGGGTAACTGATGGTTTAGGAGTTGAGTATTTTAGGGCTGTGAAGTCTTTAAAACAATTTAAATTTTTGCTTCATGCATTGCACTTTGATAACATACAAACTAGAAGGCAAAACCAAGTGCTAGACAAGCTGGCCTCAATAAGAACCTTATTTCAAGATTTAATCAACAGATGCAAGCAATACTATTAGTGTTTTAGTGAGTACGTGAGTAACTGTTGATGATTTGTTAGAACCATTTCATGGTAGGTGCTCATTAAAACAATATATTCTAAAAAACCCATTCACTATGGGCTAAAAAACTCTTTGCTCTTTGTGACTTGAGAACTTTTTTGTACTTCAAATCTTGAAGTGTATCTCAGTGTAGCCAGCCTGAAGGTCTTTCAGAGACTCGAACTCTGCAACTGACGTGGTTCTTCATCTTATATCACATATTTCTGGATCTTGGTGACATTTGACAACAGACAATTACTATGGATAGCCATTAGCTAAAGAGCTTCTCCATAACCATCACATCACATGTGTGAGTATATTTAAAAAACCAAGCGTAAAATCCCCCCTATTTTTGGTGATGGTAAAAAAAGACAAGAGTGTTCAAGCTTGTTTACTTACTGGTTTGATACTACCATACTGTATTATGTACCAATAAAAACAAAGTTGTCTTCCTTATATCAAGTTTTCATCAAACTGATGCAATAAATGCAGAAGGTGATGAAAAATTAAAACCTGATATACTTATATGCTATAATAATTACAAAGAAGGAGTTGATATGGTTAATCAAATAAAAGGTGCTTATTAAATATCAAGAAAAACTAACAGATAGCTTCTAGCAATGTTTTTTAGCATCATGAACATCGCTGGTGTCAACATCTTCGTCATTTAAAGAAGCAACTTACAAGTTGGTGGAAATAGAAGACAATTTTTAATTACCGTAGGCATGGAGTTTTGTAAAGATAATATGACAAGGAAAGCTATGGTGGCGATGATCCCTTTAGAACTTCATAAGACAATTGACTGGAGACAACCAATACGTCCAGCATGTACTGATATGAAAATGAACCAAAATCAGGGAGATGTTACTTGTGCAGTTGTGCTAGAAACCAAAAAAAGTCAAACTTGGTGTGTACAGTGTCAATATTTCATTTGCAAGGTAGACACAAGATTTTCTTGCTTTGAATACAATGGACAAGATGTACAACCAAACAGTTGAAAAGAAGACAAATAAATTTAAAACAGGTCTAAAACAATCAATTTACTTTATTATTTTGAACCATTATACGTTCAATCATTATTATTCTTTATTTTGTTTTTTTTTAAATCATTTAATGTAAAATTATACCTTATATTCTACAATTAAAAATTAAATTGTAGAATATAAGGTATATAAGGACTTCAACAAATTGTTGCTCTTTCCTTGTTTGATACTGTTGATGTTGAAAACAATAATAAATTATTAGGAAATGAAATATTTGTTTATTATTCATAAACCACTTATAATTCTGTATCATACTAAGTGCGGTCATTTAGACGCCACGTGAACACTTATGTAACAATGTATGTTTTTCTCAAAAACCAGTACAATGTGAATTCATATTTGAGTTTAGTAATTCATATTTTCATAGAAAAATTTTTTTTTTTATTTATTATATATATATAAATTTATATTTCTGGGACTAAAATTATTTTGAAATTTCTAATTTAAAATAATCTTTCTGGGATTAAAATTATTTTGAAATTTAGAATTTAAAATATACTTATACATTACAGCATTCCACAATCATATTTAAAAATATATATATACACGGTGATTAGTCATCAGTGCGACAAAATTTTTTGGGTTTAATTCAAAGTAAATGTGACTTAGTGTTGCATATTAGAAAGTTCAAATCCCAAGTTGACCTTATAATAAATTATTTTCAATTTCCTTTAAAAATCTATGTTCTTTAACACAAATTTATATTTTATTTGCTACCAGTTAGTATAACGGTACATAGAATACCATTTTCTTGTTCTACATAAAATTTCCAATAAGAATGAGCCATTCCTTTAAAGGTTAAACAAAGGAAACACCTTCGTTTCCTGAGTCAGTGTGCAAAGTTGCTACAGTTTCTAAAAACTAAGAAATCATTGTACTATCGTTGTTCTGCACACTCTGTATACAAGAAGGTGACAAGTCATATTAAAACCTTCACCATTTTGTAAGCTTTCATAGGATGTTCCACATAATCAACGTTTCATTTTAAGTAAGCTAATTTTAAAACCTTGAATATTAAAAAAAAAAGGTAGTTAAAAAATTCAAAAAAACTGAATGGTCCAAAAATAGGTAAATAATAATATTTATCCATCCAATTTTAGTTAATACTTTTATTACAAACAATATACTCATCAATGTAATAAAAATTATTTGACAGAAAATGTATCAAATCTCTCAGCTAACAGTTTACAACTTGTTCTCAAAATGTCTTGATGGTTTTTTATACAAGATCATGCTCGCTTCCTCAAGGATCCCACAGTTATTTTGAAAGACATTATTCCTCTCAGCTTTTGTGCAGCAGTTTTAATTCTATCCATCAATTCTTCTTCAGAATTACGGGCTGTAGAGTAAACCTCTTGTTTAAAGAACCCACACACACACACACACACACACACACACACACACACACACACACACACAAATCTATGGGTGATAAATCAGGTGATCTGGCCATCCTGGATCTTTAAAGTCTGGATTTTTATTATACTTATGGAAATTTTGAATTGGAGATGATTGTAACTGCTGCTAGGTACCATATATGTAGGTTTTAGATTCAATGAAATTTTTGGGATTTTTTCTTGACTTATATTTAACTGCATTTCGAATTGTCTCAACATACACATCAACATACATATTTAAGTTAGAGAGCTGTTTTGTATAAATTGTTGTTAAGTAGTTTAAAATAAATAAAAGAACTTTATTATGCCCAATTTTTTTACTCCTTTAGCTATTACTTTTATTTTTTACTGTTACAAGTGATATCGAAAAATTATGAACATGATATGCAAAGTGTTTGTATAATAATTTTTCTTTTACATCATAAAATTTTACTGTACATGAAACACATTTTGTTTTAGGTATGGGACACTGATTTGAAATTGCAAGCTGAATTCCAAGCTCACCCTGTCAATGTTTATAGTATAGCAATAGCTGAAGATACACTCTATTCTAGTTCTAATGATGGTACAATTCAGGCATGGAACATAGGTTCATGGACACAAAAGAAAACACTACTTAATAATCCTAATGATGAAGTATTAAGATTGATCACAAGTAATAAAAAACTTTATTCTGGAGATGATAAAGGAAGAGTATGTCATTCATCTATAATATTTTTAATTTTAAGCTTACAGTAAAGTTATTATATATCTTGTGTATATATATATATATATATATATATATATATATATATATATATATATATATATATATATGATTGTTAAATATATGACTAGGCTATATACAGTACAACCTCGTTTATCCGGACTAATTGGGACCGGAAGTGATCCGGTTAATCAAAAATCCGGATAATCCAAAATTATAGAAAGATAAATAAAACAAAATATAAAATGATAACTTACCATTTATAAGTCATGAAAAAACACAATATTTACACAGTCATTCAATTTACACAATACACGAAATTACACAATGTACTGTAAATGACGAAAAACATTTTATTTACACACCTGAAATATTTACACATGGTTTTAATTTACACAGGGTTTAGTTGTTATTTACAAAAAAAGTCATTTATCTTCCTCTGTTTTAATTTGGTGTGACGTTTCAATGCGGCCCTGTCTATACGATTCAATGCGTCTAACTTTTGGGCCATTGTAAGCACATTACATTTTCGTTTCGTCACCATTTCCACGCACAAACGCTAACACACGAATATAAATAAATAGCAGTAACAACGCCCACCTCTAAATACTATGCCGATTCTCATTCATGTCCTCGATACTCCCGACTGGGGATGTGATGTGCCAACTGCAAAAAAAAAGAACGGGGTTCCCAAAGCTGGCGGCACCGTTTTAAGATGTGACAAAATGTTCACATTTACTGATTTACACCCTTGAGTCTTAGCAACCCGACAACAATAAAGTTGTAAAAATAACATGATGGTTTATGATGCGTTGTAAACATGCACCTGGTTTGTATTTATTTCACAGTTGTACGTTTTCTTTAAGGACCGTTACAGGCAACGTCATTGTATTACACTTTCTAAAATATCAGGCATTCTTTATTTTTTCCCGGTTTTAAAAAAAAATCCCTGACATTTCCCTGACTTTTTCAGAAAATTCAAATTCCCTGACTTTTCCCGGTCGCTAGACACCCTGATTTAATACTATTAACCGTATCCGATCAAAAATGTAAAGAAACTAAACACGGCACAGCACGATATGGTAATGATGTATTCCAGTCGCTAGCACGTGATACTGATAGACTACCCGCCGGCAATAGACAAGGTCACTGTCATGCCGCATCGGGGTAGGGGGATGGTGATGCAGAGGTCATTGCTCCTCCACTTTCTCTTCCCAGTGCATCAACAACCCGCCCTAATACCTCGAGGCGACACTGTAGTGTTGAGGAAATCACGTTTTTATCAACATTAATGTAATTTTTTTTTTTTTTTTTCAAGCACTGCTCTCATTTCTAAATTCTCATGAGTGAGAAGACGCAAATTGTGACTTATTGCACATTTCTTGATTTCCTCCTCAACAAGTCAACATTAATGTAATAACAGATATTTCTTGTTGAAATTCCATATTCAAGGATAAAATAAAGCAAAAGCTTAAAGTTTCAAAATATTATAAACATTATTTAAAATGTTATTCAAAATACAGTAATTATTAAAATATTTTGAAACTTTAAGCTTTATTTTATCCTTGATTAATTTTTTAATTTTTTGTTCCAGATCGATCCGGATAATCCGGACATCCGGTTGAATGAGGTCCGGATAAACGAGGTAGTACTGTAATACCATAACTATATATGTGAAACATTCAAATGTGACAGATAATGTATGTACTTCTTAGGTCCGAATATGGCAGAATGAAGAAGAAATTGGTATGATTGAGACAGGAGAGGAAGTGTGGGATCTAGCCGTTGTAGATAATTTGTTATTAACAGTGAGGAATCTGGATGTATCAGTTGTAGAAATGGTAGGAGGTAGGTCTGAACAGGGTAAAATACAAACAAATTGAAAAGACACAAATTTAAAAGTGCCTTATTTTAATAAAATTGTTGAAGTACTATAACTTAATTTTATTTTTTATTTGGAACTAATTTAAAAGCAGTTATTATATAAACCAAGTTATTATATTATATAAAAAGTAATTTATTTTGAAACCTGTAAAAACACAATGCTTTCAGTTTCTATATATTCTCTTGTATAATATTTGTAATCATTCTATTTTTTTACTTTCCCATAAATAGATATTAGAGTCACATGAAGCCAAATAAAGTCAACTTTGAATTATAGCATATACATCCTTGACTCCAAAAAAAAGTGATTGAATGATATCTGTGTACTGAGCTATGGCCAATAAACTTGTACTGATTTTTATTATTTTACTTTCTTAATACCTAGTATATAGAAAGTTTATGCGATGAGTCAAAAAACAGTGTCAAGTTTTTCACATAAATCTACGTTATGGGGTCTTTTGAGCCAACAAAGTGTTTTTGGGAAATGACGCCCAACTGGTTTCTGTCACCTGTACAGTACTCTACTGTAATATAATAAAATTTGGTATGTAGATATATTTGTCTATAACTTATAATTTTTTAGTTTTTCAATAACTCAAAATTTGGGGGTACCTACCATAAGATAAAAATACAAAATTTCCTATTTTCTTAAAATCAGCTCTAATGATTTTATTAAAATGTTGTTAAAAGAAAATAGCAAATTAACCCAAGTGGTTAAAAAAACATATTGCTTGCCGTTTTTCCAAGAATGGTGGTTCGTCAGTTATCGGTAAATATCAAACAAAATTAGCTATGGAGATAAGTTACAAAAGACATAATATCTCAAAATCTGCTCTATCAATTTCATTCAAATTTTGGTGAAATAATACAAACATGTGCAAAATTACAAATAATAGAAAATTACCCTTACAGAAATTTTATTTTTTAACTAAATTAGGTTTTATTTTCATTGCTTTACAGCTGTCCTCAAAATTAAATTTTCTTTTCCTTGGGATTCACCTCATTGATTTAGGTTTATCAATTTTCAAATTTCATAGTAATTTTATTGAAATCAGTAGACTCAATTTTTATATGGCTCTATAAATGAGATCATCATTCATTGCATATTTTTGTGAACAGGAGAAATTTTATGTGCACAATTTTATATCAAATCTAATATCTATTTAAAGTATATCTGACAAATACATAATTTCTCAATGATTTGTTACGGTTTTATAAAATATGACTAACACTTGTTTACTTATAGGTAAAAGTCAATACACTTTTAAAGCATCACTTTTGGGTCGTAGCCCATTGTGCATTGCTAAGGACAAACTGTGTTTTTTAAGCCGATGTGGGCGAATTATCAACATTCATGACTTTAATTTGGAAAAGCAGTTTCCAGAAGTGGCTCAAATTGAGGTAATTTATCTCAAATTTAAAGCCTTCAAAAGTTGTTTAAATTATAGTCCTAATCATCAATCAATTTTAATCTCATTCCAAACATATTTTTGAATTTAAAATTGAACACACAGCAGACCATATTAAGTTGAATAACTAAAATGCACTTCTATAAATTAAAGAGAAGAAAATTATTTGATACACAATGGCTGCAATTGTGTGCAATCTTGGGGGAGGGTAGGTTGCAAGAGCTTGATAGCGCAAGCTGGCGGGAAGGTAGATAGTGGAATACCTAATGAAAAGACTCCCTGAGTTCTCATGCTATCCTGCTTATAGTTTTTCCTAGTAAAAACTTAATAAATGACACATAATTATACCATATTTTGATGCCTTATATGATACATCTATTTTTACATGACAGGAAATTATAGACAAGGAAAATAAATAAATAAAACATTTTGCCAAAAAAACTTATTAATATGCACAAATTTATAAACGTTTTTACACTATCATAAGGGAGCTATTTCATAATAGACTGCATCTTAAAAAGTCGAGTTTGATCTTAACATTAAAATACCAACGAAGGTCTTTATATTCATCTTGAGTACACATTCATCTATAATTAATTGTGTTTTCAATGTAATTGTTTTACAATTCGGTTTTGAAATTAATTTATTTAAAAAAAAAAAAATTACTCAGCATTATGGGCGCCAGGTGACATTAGTTCACCAATTTAGAAAAAGTAAAAAGTTTGATTATTATTTACTAAAAAATTCTCAGGGTCGTAGATACTTTTAAAAGTGTACTCTATAATGGTATAATGGTAGATAAGAAATCCTTTTATTTTTCTGAAACTGAACATGTAATTTATTCTAACATAGATTATTAACACACATATATAAATTTGTCATTTGTAATTATATTATATTCAAATTTAAAATTATTTTGTCTTGAAGAGACCAAGTTTCTTGTAAGTGACTCTACTTTACAACTAGTTGCAACTTTGATTAATTAAATTCTTATATGAGCATCTTTGTCTCATATTGAAAATTATGATGCATCGTTAAGTTAAAAATTCTTTATTGATATTTTAGTTTGGATATTCTTAAAATGCTTACAACATTTAAATTTACTTATTTAACAAAATTCTAAAATATCTCAATCACAATTTAAAAGTTTTATCATTAATAATTTTATACAAAGAAAACAAAATGATATTGTCTGTTATTTGTGTTACCACATTGTAGTAATCTCCAAAGTAGACTTCGGTTGTATCATGAAGATCTCGTCTTGAAGGTTGAGGTCCGACCTAGTCCACGTTGTATCTACGTTTTTATCTACAGATTTCAATTAAATATTTATGAATTTCACACATCTTGTCACTACTAATAAAACACAGTTCATATAATAGTATTCAGAGTCTTTCTGATTCAAATATCGTTTAAAATTGTTTATATAACGAACACAGTTCAACTCACGCCAGGTGTTTAGTGTTCATTCATTAAAGACTAACTTTTTCACAAACGAAAAATATGTCTGTCCATCTCTGAGACCACTTTACTAACTGATTACAAACAACTACGACTGTTTCCATCATTGTCTTTCTTTGACATTACTCGTTTTCACCTTTTTTAATGTCTGTACACACAAAGCACATTGTTCTAACTCGACTTACATCACATATTTCCATATTACGTCCGTTTCTCATGACTCCTGATTCTAGACTACTTTAAACACTGCTTCTCCTCTAAGACTGTTGTCTTTAAACTATTAGTTATCTACATTATTTATTATATAAAATTCACTTTAGCACAAATTAATTTCATTGTCCTCGGACTAACTCTCTCTCTAACCTAAAATATGTCTGTCCATCTTGAACGCTACTCTGTAACTGACTCTAAGCATACTTTCAAGATTCTGAATATCACTTCTTAATCACATGATTATAGCCTCAAACCCATAACCACTTAGTAACAAGTCTTTTCACCTCATATAAGCACAATTTCACACAAATATTAAGTTCATCTTAAAATTAAACATTACTAAATTAGACATTATCCATATAAATACATCTTTTGGAAATTTATTTTAATCTATCTCATCATTTTGGAAACAGCAATAAAGCCTATTTTACAGCGAGTTTCCATCTCGTATTCAAAAAGTACACATTACATCAATGGCAAGTATGTGAAACATCCTTGTTTTGTTGTTTCCTTAAACAATTATTGACTCTTAAAAGAACACTAAATGACCATTCTGGTGAAACTGTAGATATAGGAATTATTGAGAACATCCTCAAAAGACTCTAAAGGTTCAGGTATACCACTTGATTTTGAGAATTTTCATATGTAAATTCCAAAACTAATCTGGAAATGAATTAGCTTCTTTTTGAACATTCTTTCCTGGAGAATATATCACTTTCTGTAGAAAAGCCATCACTGTCAATCCTATAAGCTTCCGCTATAGCATAACAAGGTTCTTTGAATTCTTCATCGTTGACAGAGCCACGTGTAAATGAAGCAGCCAACAATGTTTCCATCTGGTATAGCAATGTCAGCTAGTTTTTTCCCATAACATTACTTGATGTTCTTAACAATGTTGTCTAGAAATGGCTGTTTTTAGTTAGTCACAAACTAAACTAAAAACTGGGTCAACATTCTATGAAATTTTGTGACTATGTCAAATGACTGATTCTTCAAAATCATTATTTTTACAAAACATCATTAGTGACAACTAATTTATGAAAATGCTTATTCGATTAAAGTTGGGCGCCATTTTGTAATGCTTATTACGGAAAATAAATTAAATAAAAATTCAATTATAAAATTTATAACTCCAGCAAAATATCTCAAAGGTCGTGAATTCTTTTGAAAAAAGTGTACTTAGTAGAATACTGGATAAAACACAGAAGTCTTTTTATTCTGAAATGCATATTTTATTATTAAAACATCATAATGTAACACAAGAATACATATATATCAGATAATAACTGTAAAGAATAGAATTACATATAAAACAACCTACATATTTAATTATTTAAAAATTATGTTCATAAGAATTTAATTTATTAAGTTTGTTTGTGGTTGCAACCTATTTATTAAATTGAAAAAATCTTTTATATATTGAAAGATTAATATTCCTTTTACTTTATTTTGTTAATTTCATAAAAACAACTTCATTTCTATTATGAATTCAAATTCAAAAATATCAAAATCTTAATTTTTATCAAAGAAAATCTTTTACTTATTTAAAGATTTTGAAAATTACATTTAAAAACATATCATGTCTTCTTATAGAAAACATCAGACAAAACTACAAACATTGTTAAAACTTCAATAAAAATCACAAATTACAAATCAATTATATATTATAGTTTATATAAAGAATAGTTTATGCATGTTATACCATGACATGTGTTATTGTTTTAGATAAATTTCAATTTAAAACACATTTTTTCCTCGTTGTAGTCACATGGCGTCGTTTCACCGAAATCACGTCTATTATTTTTAAAATTAACCTTTTAAGTTCTAGACTTCACTTATAAGAACGTATCAATTGTTCACTTCAATATTAGTTCAAATTAACATACTCAAATTGTCTTGTTTAACATTAAAAACACAAAAACTTAGTCTTTATTATACGAGGTTTCCGGGTTGCGTCATGCACATTGTTCATTGCACAATATTACTAAATCAACTATTTTTCACTTGTGAAAGTTTATTTTTACTCAAACAAAACCTAATCACAATAGTTTATAACAATATATGTTAAACAACTCTTAGTTACTTAAGAAAACACTTTCTTTTTATACTTCCATTTCCTTAAAACGATCATGTCTATCAAAAGAGCATGGTCCTGCTTTGAAGGACCTATGAATACTGAACTCTTTTCCGTTTGGTGGTTGAAAAGACCAACTTTTAGGCTTTGTGTAAAAAATGCACTGCAGTTCACTTATGATTAACTTTATAATTGTTTTAAATATTAAAATAAATACAATAAATTTTTCTGATCATTTAGTATTAATTATTTTATTTACTTACCGTATTTATTATTTGTTGATTTTTATTCAAAAAACAAAATACGTTTCCTGTATGATGCATTGAGTACAACGGAATACTCTATTCTATCTAAGATCAACATATATCCCATTCTGTCTAAGATCAACGAACTAAAAATGTACACTATTACATCACTTCAAAAAATCTTCTTTAAATGTAAATTATCTGAAGATCTCAATTTTAACAATTTTATAATATGATCCTTATTATCCGTGAATTTGTCTTCCTTATGGCCTCCTTAAGTGTAAAATAAATACATTAAAATAATATATAATATAATTATATAATATATACATTAATAATATATCCAACGGTAGAGTTGGATCTGAGACCATGAAATTTCTACATGTTAATTTCCTAATGCTACACCTTTTTCTAGCAAGAAATAGTAAAGTTTTAAACAGGACCTTAAGGTATATTCATGTCTTGAAAACATTGAGTTATTTTTTTGCAATTTTTAAATTTGTTGTTAATAAATGTTTGATCATAACAATACTACCAAATATTATGTCAGCCAAAAAGTGGATCTCTACTATGAAGGTGAAGTTTTGACTAATTATTAATAACTGAAGACAGTACAATTTCAGTAGGTTTGTAGGTTTCAGTAGTCTCTATAGCGGCAGATGTTTGAGAGTCATTGTCTTCTTCTTTTGTATTCTGCTTTTTACCAAAAAAAAAATGGTATAATATTCTAAAAACTTTGCATATATGGAAAATATTGTAAGAATCAAAAGATACTGTTCTAATGGCTATTACTGAAACAGACTAGTTTAGTCTTACCAACTCTGTCATACAAGAAGTCCATAAATGTTGTTTGAAAAGTCTTCATTTTAAAATTAAAATCTTCTGGATTTTACGACATTTGTGTTATCAAAACACTTTTATTTATCTAAGAAAATAGATCATTTTATTGTTACATAATATTTATAAAACTAACTTAGGTTAAAAACTTTAGCAACTTTTCTCCCCAAGTTGGCAAGTCAGCTGGTGTATATCATTGTGCATCAGCTAATTTAAATACCCAGTGATATAAATCCTTGCTCTGCATATAAATTCCCAAGAAATTAATATTTACTAATTTGAAGATGAAACAGATCTACAGATCATGTCAGATTTCACACTCCCAGATCTAGGGAAATTTGTTAAATAGATACATTTATACATATATATGATATAAAAAAAAAAATATATATATATATATATATATATATATATATGGAGAGGCAACTGCACCTCCTCCAAACTGTAATACTGTTAATACATAGGCCTAAATAAAACTAATATTTTTGTATAAATAATAGTGATATTTAAAACATCAATTCAGTAAAAACCTTTCATTTAAGTATTTTAAGGTCCTTTCATAAACAAACTTTGTTTTCTTCTCAATATATTTTTAAAACTATACAATACTATGAAGTTATCTTGCAGATTTTATAAATCTTGCCCTCTTTTTGGGCCTGAATTGAACATAGAACAAATGGAAACCAGGTCATAGTATGAAAAAAAAAAAAAAAAAAAAAAAAGAGAGAGAGAGAGAGAGAGAGATATATGCCAAAACCTAAAAAATAAACAAAAAGAAATAATAAATACTGAACAATTTACAACAGCATTTTTAAAGCAAAAAACAAAACAAAAAATATCCATGGTTTTGACAGCTATAAAATCTGTAACAAAACTACTGTAACTAATAAAAATAGGTGGAAATATTCTTCTCATCATCAAGCAGTAGCTAGTAAAAGGTAATCAGACAACATGCCAACAACATCTAATGAATAGTATTAGAAACAGAAGTCAGGGCTGAAACACAATAATATGATGTGTTAAAAAGCTTACAATGTTTTGGGGTGTGTATACTGATAAGCTGAGTGTGTTTATGATCTTTAATGTGTTACATCAATAAAATTGGTAGCAATTTTAAAATTTTCAGTTTTAATTAGATAGATGGATAAACTGTTTTTCTTCTTTTTTAAATTAATTTTGTCTCCTCACTAGAAACTTTGTTAGTGTCCGCTTTTAGCTATTTTTTCTATTATCAACCTTCACTGGTATTGTACAAGAAAACCTTACAATACCAGATCTTGATTTTTCAAATAAACTATCAAATTCCATAGTTCACAAAGTCAATGAAAGTTCCTAGAACATTCTCGTTGTTTACAATTTAAATATAGTCTCATAAGTGTTGTGACCTTTTATTGAATGTATAATAATAAAAGCTAACTATTTTTGTGTTAATCATATAGCATTGATAATTAATAAATACAGTGGAACTTCTATGTAACGAATTTCTAAGTAACGAAATCCTCCAAACAACGAAGTTTTTTCCCCCACTGTGAACTATAAATAATATTGCATGTGTTTTGACTTCCTTATAGCGAATGCTACACCTCTCCATAACGAAGTAAATACATAGCACACAGTAAAAAATTGAAAGTTTCGGAAAGCCGAAGCTTTAAGATAAAAAACCATAAATACTGTTTAGTGTCATAAATGTGTCAAGCTTTGTTTACCCACCCTACTACAGTAAACAGCCGTTTCGCCACACCTTCCAACTGTCAATCACTCGTCAATTCCGGGAAATTAACTGAGCCTTACTTAAGCTATACAGTAGGCCTACTGTATTTATTGCAGTTCTCACGGTTCTCAGTTCTCAGTTGTCTTTCGAAGTGTTAGGTTTTCCGTGCATCATGTCAAAGTGAAAGTGTTTAAATGTTTTAGATAAAATGTCCATTTTAAAGGTTGTTGATAAAGGTGTTGAAAAAAAAGACATAGCAAAAAAATTTGATATGCCACAAAGTTTGTTATCAACAATTTAAAAAATCGTGATTTAGTTTTGAAACAAGGAAATGACTACGACTTAAATAGAAAAAAAAAATATTGTGTACTTATGGATAACAGTGATGCGTGAAACAAATCTTCCATTATCCGGTTCAATAATAAAAGAAAAGGCTCTAGAGTTTGCTGCGGCGTTGGGCCATCAAGAATTTAAATTGAAATAAACGAAGAGGAAGATGACTGTGACTCAAATCATAATGACAACCATTGTGAATTACAATATAAAAATCCGACTGATGACGACATTTTAGGATCATTTAGAACCATTAGGCGAGGACTACAGCTTAACACATTCGCTGCAGCAAGGTAGTTTTCGGCCAATTCAGGCTTCTTGCAAATGCTGCATGGTTAATTACGGCCTCCCTTTCCATTCTAATAATAACTGTTAGTGTGAGCCCAGCTCTTGACTGAGGAGGTTGTTATTCATTCAGCATGTAGTGTGGTACCTGTGCTGTTGTGTGGTGGCGCCAGTTTTTTGTTCCTAAGTGTTGTTGCTAGAGTCTATGTGAATAATAAATTGTGCAATGTTCAAACATAATTAATTATTGCAGTATTTTTATTCTACACCGCAGTGTTATGGTCCAGTTTTAATCTATGGTAAAATGGAGTTTTATGATAAAAGGTAAGTAAGTGAATTCAATACAGTAGTTTAGCCTCCAAAGCATAACACCGGATTGATTTATGAGTAGGCTTTAACCTAACCTCCCATTAACGAATACCCTCCCAATAACGAATTTTTTATTTGGATATTGAGTTTCATTATACAGAAGTTCCACTGTATATATAACAAAACTGGTCTCTTTATTTTAACTAACTTGATTGATAAATTATAAAACATATATACAGATTTCATTCCAATAATTCATTTATACATATGTTAATACAAAGACGTTACAAATAAATATAACTAAGTAAAGATAATATAATTAATATGTTTCAGGGCCATGAGCTAATAATCAACACATTGTGTTACACAGAGAACCCAGAGATGATCATTTTCAGTGGTGGTTATGATAACACAATAAAAGGATGGAAATTGTCTGATCAATCACTGATAGGCAGTATGAAAATAGATACTGTTGTAAATTGTTTATGTTCAGATAAGAAGGGAAATGTGTTTGTTGGAAGTGCATATGGATATATGGCAAAAATTTCAACAACTCTATCATAATATTTTCAATAATCTTATTCCATATTTTGTATTTATAGAAATTGTTTCTGAGGTTCATTACTTTATAATAAAACCATTGTGCATAGCACCTAATATTTAAAAAAAATAGAAAAAATTATTAAGCTGATAAACAACATAAATGTGTAGTAAATAAAAAACATAATAGATAAATTGTACTGCAGTTGTCTCAATAAATGCACACCATAGGTTGGTCAAAGACTTTGCGGAGTCTAAATTTGTTACCGATTTACTTCAAGTAAAGGCAATTTTTTAGCGGAGATTAGCAAAACGATTTTTAAAAGATAGGAATATTATTAAACAAAGCCCTTAGTTTAATCAGAATAGTTTTCCAAAATTTCAGATGTTTACTAATTACTTAACAGATTTAAACTACTTATTACTTCATTAATTACCAGTAGTAATCAACCAATAAGTTAAACTGATATGCTTTTACAGTTAGTGCATTCTTTAACAAAATTTAATTAAATACAAAAATTAAAAAAGTCTGAGTTTGGGAAATAAAACACAAATTTGTGTTTTAAAAACTTTAATATATTTATATATATATTACAATATTCATATCTCTAATAAAACAAGACTAGTCGTAAAAATTATAAAAATATGTATACATCTAGAACTAAATTAAGTTAAGAGATCTTTGTTAGTTACAAAGAAAACATTTACAACCTCTTAAAATTGTACAACCATTATACAAAATTATAAAAACACAGACTTTTGAATACAACTAATATTATTTATCAAAACTCAAATATTTTTAGGATTTAAAGAAGAATAAAAATGAAAATTAAGTCATAAAAGTCAAACACAATTATACTTTTATTTCAATATAAAATGCTTTGACTCATTAAATGGTTGGAGATGAAATTACAACACTAGAAAAAATTACAAATATAAATGAAATATTACAGTAAATAGTCGATGCAGGCACAACAAATCAAAAGGCAGTTAGTTAATGCAAAAATAATCTTTCAAAATATTATATTAACTAATTAATTAATTAATACATTCTCTATTATAAAGTATTGCACAATAGAACCTCTAAAACGTATTAGCAATTATCCATATGAAATAAACTGTTACAACTATCACGGTAGAGTTGGATCTGAGACCATGAAATTTCTACAGATTATATCATTACAAACACTTTCGTACAATTTTCAAACTAAAATGTATGTATTTAAAACTGGTACAATTTTGTCAGAATTATTAAAATTTTGGTACAGAGATCAAAATGTGTTTGCATTATTATACACAAATCCATTAAACAACAAAATCGGTTGAATTGTTTTAAAATAGCGATTATTTAATAAATCACTTTTTTAGCCATTCAATTTACCGTATCTAGAATTAAGGCAAAATTAACATATAACTTATTAATAAATATTAGTTTCAGATAAAGAGTTTTTGGAGGTTTCATTATAATATCTAAAAACAAATTTAAAAAGTATAGTATAATTTATTTAAGGATATTATTATATCTGTAAGATAAAAGCATTATCATACATGAAAAGGGCAAAATACTAATAAATAATATAATTTATAAATATGTCCCTGTATATTTTATATCCTTCAAAAGAAGACTATTAGTTCCCTATTGCTAGTAAAATGGGAAAATATAATTTGTGTACTATTAGGTAATTCCAAGGACCACTTTCCAAGATAAGCCTTTGTCTTCTATCTATACAAAATCTAAACTAATAGACTATGTGCCTTATTACTCTAACCTTATTTTATTTATTGTTATTTTATATTTTTCTTTCTTATAAACATATATATATATTATATTTTACATTTTTTCATTCCTTCTCATATACTAATTTTTTAAATTTATTTATTATTATTATTTTTTAATAGCTTAAGGGGTTTAGAAATTTTTTGATTTTAGCATATGCTTTATGGGGAAGTCAGGCAAAACTTTGGTGAATAGTAAAGGCCTAGGGTTTAATGAGGAGGTTATCACTACAAGGAATAGTGAGTGGGCTTGGTGATTATGAATACCGATGCTCTAATAATATTACAGATCATTCTTATACCAAAATAGACTTAGAAAAAGATGTGAAAGAAACTTCAATTGAGAGAAACCTCTAATGGAAATGTAGACTTTAATGAAGATCAAAGCCTAGATCTAAATCTTATTGAATGTGAGGAAATAATTTTTATCTAAAGTCTTGTTTTGATCAAGAAACAGCCATTTACAACAGTAATGTAAAAAAAAAAAATTGCTTGTAGATGATAAAGTTCCCAAAGGTAAATTTTACTCTTACTGATACAGAACTTTCAAGTATAATTAATTTTGTAGATTTACAATTTTCAAGTAGTGCAGAAAGTGTAGACATATGAATGAATCTAATGAAAATCATCACTTAATACCTATAGTTGACACAGTAAATCGGCCTAGACCTACAACTTCTAGTCCAGATATTATTGACCATTCCTATAATTCCAGGTCTTTTAATGTTCACCTATCAATATGAAGAAAACAAACCATTAGGCTTAATCTTAAAAAGTGATCAGAAATTTAAGCATGATCAAACAAAAAGAGAAAAACATTCTTTTCACACCTTTTGATTTACACAAAGTTATAAATACACCATGTGGTATATTAGTGTACACTCCTTTCTTATTCAAGGAAAATTTCAGTATACAACTCCAGTAGAACTACAGATGGATTTTGGGTATTTATTTACTATAGTCAGACTGCTATTTTTCAGGATTTTTTAAAATTATTTATTTACTACATACCTTCCTTCTTAAGAATAAATAATGTTTTCAATTTGAAAGTCATGTTTTTCACCGAAAAATCACAATAACTATGAAATCAATGTATTTATAGGTTAAGACAGAATAGCATATGGTTTGACCGAATGCACATTATATAATCGCTTAGCTATTTTTATGTTATAACAGGTTTGTCCAGGTGGAAATATATAACCACCTGACCAAATCTTTCAAAATAATTTTGAAATGAGCACCATAAATATCGTAACTGCCATTATGAAATATCTTAGGCATCTCAATCTTTTTATTTCCCTACGGCTCAGAACATCATAAAAACACCAAATTTATATTATATAATTGATATTTTACTTTTTTAATAATAATGTTTGAATCAAACACAATAAAATACATACAAAATGCAATTATGTATTAAGGATTCATTAATTTTACAATTATATACGATTTTGTGTCTTTTGTAAAGTTAGCAAATTGCCAAAAAAGATACTTCGCCTTATAGGGTACAATATGATATGAATGACAATCTGTACAAAAAGTATGATGCACAAAGTTTGTAGTGCAGTCAACTTGTCACATAGATGGGGTTGAGTAGTTTGCTTTTGCTTGGTAGTATAATGGATTTGGAATTTTATTTTCTCCTTTATTCATTTAAATACTTACATTTTAATTAGATGTAACTAACTATAACTAATAACTTTCCCCCTTAATAACATCTATTTTTTAATATTATAATGTAATGAGTATTTCATCACTAGATTAGGATTAGAGGGATCTGACTGCAGAAAACATTTGTCTCAGACCCATCGACTATGGTGGTGCCTTGGTAGCTTTCATGTCAGATAGTTAAAAGAAGACGATTTATATAGCACTTATTAAATGTATTAAAACCAGCAGAATATCTTTTATACATTACCCATGTCACTATTTATTATTTAGAGTTCAAACCAAGTTTTAATCATAAAATCATAAATTTGCATGTTAGGTACTTAAAATTTTAGATTTTTTTACCACAACAAAAAACATATAATTTGTAACCATTAAAAATTATTTTCAGCTTTAGAAATGAGTTTTTTGCAATACTTTGTAATAGTGAATAAAATAGCATTTGCAAATATCTCAAAAATTTATTACCACCATATAAAATAATATTAGTAATAAAAACATACAAATAATTTATACAAATTTAGTATGACAGTTTTAAATCATTCCAAATAGAGAGCTCGGTTTATGGTTGACTAGAGACCAAAATGGCGCATGTTTTATACTTTGGCTACAGATGTATCAATAAAAAAAAAAGGAAAAAAAAAAAAAAAAAAGACAAACATATAACAACTATTAAGCTAAGTCATAGTAACACAAGTAAGTTACAAATTATATCTACACAAACAATTTTAAAACAATCAAATTATTCATTAGAATAACAACATAATGTAAATAGAATTAACTCCTTTTGAATATGCTTAATTAACGTGAAATTGTAAAAACAGAGCTAGTTTTTAACTTACCTATTCAATGAAACATTTGTTTTTCAAGGATTAACTCCAATGAAAACAGCAAACTTAAAATCTAAGATATAGTATGCATTTACTTAATCAGAACTAAAAATATCTATCAAGATGAATGTCATGTACAATTTACATCATATTCTTTCTTTCTTTCTTCTTCTTTTTTTTTTAAATAACAAAGGAAGAAATAGGCTGCAGTGAATAGTTTAAAGAAAAAACGTAAATGACAAATAATTTTTAGTTTTAATTAACTGTGATTTAATTATATCCATTTCCTTGAATAATAGCAAAAACCATTTTAAAAGGCACCATTTTAAAATTAACATGTACAGTATATAATTCAAAATAAAACATATATTCTCTGTAAAATTATTGCACAAAAGCATTGAAATATCTTCAAACACAATGAGAGGTATATTTAGATTTGTACAAGAACAACTTTGTTTATAGTAATAGCAAACAATTTCTGATAATTAAAGATATAAATAGTATCTTAGCTGAGACAGCAATTATAATTTAACGTTTAAAACATATTTTTGTTATAATTTTATTTTTTCCTTACATAATTTCTTTTCTTATTTAAAAAGGAGGAAAATATAGCTAAGGTTAAACAAAACTATTAATAAAGTTGAGGAAGATTTAATTTTCAGAATTTTAACGAGAAGACCACAACATGTCTTATATTATTCAACATCCAATTAGACCGAAAAATGGCAAATAGGAGAAAAATTTTATAAAGTTTTTAAACTTTGGTCAAATACTACTTTCACCTCAAAGAAATGAAGAATTGAAGAGTTCCCATCCCCAAGGAGGGAGCTTCCCCCCACAATTCCCTTGAATTTGAAAAAAATCATCACAAAGTGTAAAATTATCGTACCCAGTTTATAAAAAAAAAACTATAACAATGTTTATTTTATTTAACTATAATAAATTATTATTTTTATAAATAATTTTATTATATACCACATATTGGCCATGGATTTCTTACAAAAAATATTGTTATGAAAAATAACAAAAACAAAAGGAAATTGCAGAATTGTAGTTGCTTCTTAGTAATTTTTACTTAATAATTTATAGTTACTTATATCAACCAAACTATGCAAGTCACCAGACTTTGAATAAAATAATGTGCACAGAGTGTCTGGCCGGTGCCTGTCATGTGATGATATATCATAGCTAAGCTTATTAGTTATTGTAAAAGAAGCGGAAAACGCTTTATTATTGGATGTGACTTCAACTCACACCACACCATTTAGAGAAATGCGAGGACCAACCTACATTCAATATATCAGGATGTAGAGGTTGGATAGACCTGACTCCCATTAGTCCTAATCTGGGGGACAACATCCTCAATTGGCATGTATCAGACAAACCAACACTATCTGATCACATGTACATTAAGTTTAATATAACAACTTAGACCCAAGTGTTAAGAAACCCGAAGAACGAACATGGCCATGTGGACATGGAGATGTCTTTATGATAAAACCTGGGGACTTAAGTCACAGATGGCCTATGACAATAATTAGAACCATGGTCACCTATGCTTCGGAAATATGGTGGCCAAAAACTGAGGAAAACGCACTATGATAAAGCTACAAAAGCTTCAAAGGCAGGCTTGCCTAGGAATTACATGTGCAATAGGTAATTATCCAACCGCAGTCATGAAGGCAGCGCTGCTCTCAGGCAGTGGAGGACAGACAAAAATGGCTGGGAAACTGAAAAAACATGCAAGAACAGGAAGACACTCAGTTATAAAAGTCAACTTTTATAAAAGAAAACTTCTAGTCTATAAAAGTCAACTTTACCTCGGCATTACATTCTCCACCATTGCAGAGGTAACAGTCACATCTCTCGGAACCATTTTAGGCTTCATTCTTAAATCTTGGTTGTGTCTAAACTTAGTTGGGTAGTCACAAAAGATCCTTTTAGGTCGCAGTGACAGGAGGCTGAGCAGCCTTGGACCCCTCCATAACTCTAACTAACTAGTGATTGTTGGAAAAAAGTCTCTGTCAGAAGGAGACACTGTGAACGTAGTAAAACGATTAGCTAAATATAATTACAGTTAGCAAGAAAGGATGACGCACACTTACTTCTGAAAAAAGTTGAAGAAATAGAGGCTCATAAAATATGCCAAAAAGATCGGAACATTGAGAGCACAATTGTAAAGAGGCTTCTGCAGAAAAACCAGGTACTAGTTTATGGTCATATATTATATTTAATTTAAAGGTTAATATAATCTGTCTTATATGTAAAAGGCCTAAAAATGGGATGCTCAAATTGAAAAAAAGAATCCTAAAAAAAAAAATAGAGAAATCTATGACGTTCGTTCTTTAACATGAAAAAATTCGTTATTAACAAAGGCCCAATTACGAGATGACAACCTGGGTTGCCAGGTTGCTGCTCGAATAAATAGTGTTATTGATTTAGTAGGAGAAGATGCATGCTATCATAATGCCTGTTATGCCAAATTGGCAACCAATTCCTCAGGTAACCAAAAAGGAGCCACCCACAAGATGCAACATTTGATACAGCTTTTCAAGAACTATCATTGAAACATTGGAAGAATGTCAATTTATATTAAACGATTTAATACATAAGATTGAAGTAAACATACCATACAGTGAGTCTATGAGAATAAAAAATCTTCAAAACAAATTAGTAGAACGGCACAGAGATGGAGTTCTATTCACAATAATGAGGGAAAAACCAATGGTTGTTAGTTTTCGTGGCAGGTGTTTAAAACTAATTAACCAGTGGTACAACAAACGGGCTGACAATAAAAAGAAGAGTATCTCAGAATTGTTGAAGCTGCAACCAGTATAGTCAGAGAACATGTCCACATGACAGTTTATAACATATTAACAACTATAACAAATTTTACTGAAAACATTAAATCAATGGTTTCAAAACATTGCAGGTTTTTGTAAATCAGTTTATTTTAGAGAATAGTGATGGCGAAGTTATCAAGAAAAAATATACACCTATTTCTCATTCATTAATAGTAGTAACATGGTCTTATTCATTTATTTCTCCTTTGCAAATAGGGCTTGCAAAGTACTTGTTCCACAAAGTAGGTTTCAAAAACATTGTTGATGTTGTTTCAAATACGAGTTTCTGTTTCAACTACAAAAGTATAATTTACTTGAATCATCTGCTGTACATTCATGGTCTCCAAAAATCACAAGTGGTTCATTTCACAGTTCTCTTATGACAATGGTGATTCTTTTCCTGGAAAGGACACATTTTATTCCATAAGGGGTGATATGTTGTGTCATACCAAATACTGCTACACTAGACAGAGAGGTTATCATTTATCTAGTATCCCTGCTTCAAAGGAAACTAAGATGGTTCAAAAAAATCTAAACATAAACATTTAGAAGAAAGAACAGAGCTGGCATTGAAGAAGTTACATTACAAAATATTTACATTGATAGGGCTTTTAAAGAAGCAGCTAAACTCGCTAATCAAGACATTTTTTGGTGGTTTCAAGACAAGAAAATGTTACTAATGACATGCCTTACTGAACATGATGAGTACTATCTTTGCCATTTGTTAACAGCCCACCAACTGATTATAATACAATATTGACGGTTTTAATATTGTTTATACTGATGACCGACAGTACTTGATAGAATTCACTGCTATACAAATAAAACACACACAAATTCTTTTGTTAAATTCTACAATTTATTGGTCTAGCCGACCATGGTTTCGCCAGTTACAGCATTGACGAGGCTTATACAAAGACTGATAATACAAAATCTTTGTATAAGCCTCGTCAATGTCGTAACTGGCAAAACCATGGTCGGCTAGACCAATAAATTGTAGAATTTAACAAAGGAATCTGTGTGTGTTTTATTTGTATTGACTGTTTTAGTTTATGCAATTCAAAGAAAGCAATAAGAGCAAACAACGACTATTGTGACCTTTGATTAACCCCACTACATAAAGGCAGAGATATTGTAGGCCTTGAAAACAACAGTGAGAATGAAATGTTTTCGAATATCATCATTCGATTGAGAGGCTTCCACTTATTGATCAGCTACCTTGGATCAATCGGCATTATAATGAAGAATAAATCATGGAATTTCTGAGCTATGGGAAATTGTACATGTTGAACCATCAATTCCTCACATGCTTTCAGGACACGCTTATGCAAGAGCAATCCACGCACATTGTATAATTCTATGCACTCTTTGTGTAATAATAATGGAGGAAATGGACATTAGAGAAACTGATAAAGAGCACATGACTAGTATCCTCTCCAACTCTGTAGACAGTCCACCGTCATTTGATTGTCTGAAGAAGATTAAGCGCAAAGTTGAAAAAAGTGTTTTTGACAAAATAGCTTTCCAACACTATTTGATTTATTACGATAAGACAATTCTAAGTAGGCAAAATATTGATTTGCGAAAGTGTCGATTTACGGCACTGATGCGCCTGTCTTGACCACTAGTGGTCAAGAGGCGATTTGAAGGTTATTAATGTTCTTATTCAAGACGCAATGGATGTCCTCATGCTGAAAGAGGGTAAAGGTAACGTCAAAGATAGGTTTTATAGTTCTAAAGATCTGCAGAACTCTAATTTTGTGACTGATTGCAAAAAATACATTCTCTTCGTACATGTGATTAGTTGTTGTAAAACTACCTCAGGGTTCTATGGGGAAGTGAAAACTGTAGGTAGTACAACTGTTCAACCACAGCGAATACCTGCAAGATATCCTTGAGATCTTCAATAACTAATTCTACTTATGATGACATCAAACGACCAGGAAGAAGTTCATCATCGCATTGTATAACAACATGAAGAAAGAAGCTTGAAAAAGACCAGATATGACCGTTTTAATAAACTAGTAGGTTAAGCAAGGGTTGAAGTTGTGATCTCCAAATTCCCTCCAATCACAGAAGCTGCACATCAACATTCCTGTTGCACATTCCACCAAGTGCAAATATGGCAAAGAGATGGTTTGAAACCACTAGGCTGGGATGAAAGTTAGTGAAAAATTGTTGACACCAATATACACTATTAAAGGACCAGCACCAGCTAAAATAATGTCTCTAATTACTTGTGGATACAATAAAGGTGGAAAGAAATACAAGTCTGTGAAAGCGAACATGTGTTGGACTATTATGTGCAAGAACTGGCGAGGCCAAGGTTGTACGAATACCAAAGCAAAAGATATCGTCAATGAAGAAGAAGATAAATGATATCTTATTCTATTCATGTATCCAATATTTTAATGTCAGCTACAAAACCAACCAAATAAAATTTCAAAATTTTTTCAGGCAACAACGCTAAGGAAAAAGTTATTTAGATTTTGATGTATGATGGAAAGAATTTAGTTCAAATTGTTCGCTATGTTTAGTTTCGTTACCTGTGTAGTTCTAGATTCAACTTCGGTCGATATGACCACGAAATTCACTTTTTCCTACACACAAAAAAAGACATCTAGCTCCTTCAGCGTTTCTCTCAGAAGTCCCACAATAAAACGTTACGGTATTTTAAGCTTGGCGGTTACAATTGCATTGTTTTGAGTCGTCCATTCTTATTGGGCGGTGAATCCGTTGTCAAGGCAACGAGTTTGTTTATGAGTGTTGGTTTACTTTTTATAATAGGCCAAATTATATTTTGGTATTTGAACAGAATAATCAGCCAGTGAATTATTTATTCAATAATGATATAATTTTGGATATGATAGAGATATTATTAAAAACGTTATTATTTACATAAACACACTACAAATAACATCTCTGCATCTAAATAATTAGTTTAAATACAAGTTACATTATACTACCTACATGCATATTAACTTATTTGAGATTATTTAATTCCTGCTGCCAGCTGATTGCAGCATGATAATGTTATCATGAAATGCTATAATATATATATATATTATAACTTCCACTCACTAGCTCGTGTCAGTGTCTCGCCCCTGAGGACCTCTAAAATGTTTATATATAAGGAACTTCCACTCACATCACTCGTGTCAGTGTCTCGCCCCTGAGGATCTCTAAAATGTTTATATATAAGGAACTTCCACTCGCATCACTCGTGTCAGTGTCTCGCCCCTGAGGATCTCTAAAATGTTTATATATAAGGAACTTCCACTCGCATCACTCGTGTCAGTGTCTCGCCCCTGAGGATCTCTAAAATGTTTATATATAAGGAACTTCCACTCACTAGCTCGTGTCAGTGTCTCGCCCCTGAGGATCTCTAAAATGTTTATATATAAGGAACTTCCACTCACATCACTCGTGTCAGTGTCTCGCCCCTGAGGATCTCTAAAATGTTTATATATAAGGAACTTCCACTCACTAGCTCGTGTCAGTGTCTCGCCCCTGAGGACCTCTAAAATGTTTATATATAAGGAACTTCCACTCACTAGCTCGTGTCAGTGTCTCGCCCCTGAGGATCTCTAAAATGTTTATATATAAGGAACTTCCACTCGCATCACTCGTGTCAGTGTCTCGCCCCTGAGGATCTCTAAAATGTTTATATATAAGGAACTTCCACTCACTAGCTCGTGTCAGTGTCAGTATTACTGTGTATTTTTCGAATCGTGAAAACTCATAGAAAATGATTTTTCTCGAAATTTTGACAAAGTTCATTGGATTCCTGTTGTTGAAAATCCTTTATACACAAAATATGGAGAAAATCGTTAAGAGTCGTTTTTGAGATAATATGACTGGAAATAGGTAGATACATACAATTCCTTGCTCGTTTAATAGAATAAGATATTTTATTTTATTTTTATTTTAAACAATATTTAACCGGAGAAATAATGCATTTAAGGTAACGAAACTAAACATAGTGAACAATTTGAACTAAATTCTTTCCATCATACATCAAAATCTAAATAACTTTTCTTTTGAATATAATTTTTCGTAAAAAATGGGATTTCTTAGCCAGCACGAGATCCCCTTCACCGATATATTGTATTTTTAAATTTTAAAAAAAAGAAAAGAAAAAAACATTTTGACGTATTCTACCTTTGTAAAAGTAACCAACCAAAGACAATTTAATTTGATATTGTTAACGGTTGGATGAAATTAAAATTCCAAGTGATATCATTTCAAATGGTGATTTAATCGATGAAGTTTTTGGCAACTGCCTGCTTAACAGACAATATGGAAATATGAAAGAGCGAGCAATCTTAGCACCATTAAATAAGGACATGGCCAAAATTATTGCTGAAATCATTGAAAAGTTAGTTGGTAAAAGTCAGCAATACAAAAAGTTATGATTCAGTAAAAGATCCAGCAGAAGATACATTGCAATTTACTCCTGAATTTCTAAATTCAATTGAAATTGCAGATTTACCTCCACATGAGCTAAAATTAAAAAAAAAACAGTAATTATGCTTTTGAGAAATTTAGATCTTGCGGAAGGCCTCTGTAATGGAGTTAGACTCACTGTTACCTAGTTATGCAACAATATAATTGAAGGGAAAATTATAACTGGTGAACATGCTGGACAAGAAATACATATTCCCAGAATAACTCTTGAATCAAACAAAAGTCAGCTGGGATGTTCAATGCAAAGACATCAATTTCCAGTCAAACCCGCATTTGCCATGACGATTCATAAATCGCAAGGCCAAACATTTGAGTATGTTGGTGTTGATTTAAGAAGTCCAGTTTTCATGCATGGCATGCTTTACGTAGCATTTTCAAGAGTTAAGAGAAGAAACAGCCTAAAAATTTTGTTACCAGCAGAAAATAATGGCCAAATACATGGTTATACACGAAACGTTGTTTGGACGGAAGTATTAAATAACGGATATAATAATATCGAACCTGTTTTGTACCAAGACGAAGATTTTTCCCTTGAAAATTTGGAAGCCTTTGATTCATCATTAGAAAATTTTCACATTAGTTTTTAGTATTAAAATATATATATATATATATATATATGTTTCATATGTTTTATTATTGGTATTTTAAGATTTTGATTTTATAAAAGAAAAATTTTAATAATGAATCAGTTATTTTAAAAATAATTATGTTGAATAATTTTATACATATTCATATTTATTTTATATGTTTCTTAATAATAAATAATACCTATTCTGTAAAAATTTTTGAAAATTTATTTAGCGAGCATACCTATTCCAACATCCTTTTCAATAGAATTGATCAATACATTATAAAAAAAATAATTCTACAAAAAAAGTTTTAAAATATATTTAAAAAAATTTCATAATGAGAGATAATTATTGTACTTATAACAAAACCAAATAACTAATAACATGCCCACATTTTTGTAGATGAGACAATAACCCGATCGGAGATCAGCTTTCCTGGTACTTATACAGTAAAGCAAAAACTGTTACACATTATTCTGCATTATCTAGTTAGAAATAATTTTAATGTAAGAAAACTGATTTACATATATTTAAAAACAAACAAAAACCATAGTTATAGCTTGTTCCATAAGGTTATTACAATCTTATTACGGTTTGATTTTTTCAAAATTTCAGGGAGGGAGTTAAGGAGGAAGGTCTCTCTTTAGAGTAGTCTTTGGTTTTCATTTCATGGAGCCCCAAGAAATATTTAATAAAAATTTAAACAAACTTGCACATTTTTTCTTCTATTTCACTCAAATGTAATGGACTACTACTTCACAAAATGTATGTGTTAACGTTATACAGCAAATTTAATTGTTATGGCAAGAAGTCAAAATAAAAATAAGTATTTTTTTAAATACCTTCTTTCTATTATGTATTAGAAATCATACAAACAAAAGTTTAAATTTGATTGATTATTAAGATAAATTATAACTAAACACATAAATAAGAAAATAATATCGACATTTGAATAATATAATTAGTATAGTTTACTCCATAAGTAAGCTGCTTGCATTGGTGCCGCAACAATTACCTCAAAAAATGACTTTTACTACCAACATTTTACATTTTAATCAGTATGTTAGAAAATACTGTTTGTTTAAATAGTATAACAGTAATAAATTTGAATATAGATACTATGACAAGCTATCTACATGTCAGTTCAGATGTTGGAAGAAACAGCACCCACTTCCTCATAAGGTTCTTAATCAATCTTCCTTCGTAATATCTACTTATATAAAATTTTATAATGTACATGCTAGCTGCTACACATTACATTATATACTACTTCCTTATAGCTAAGGAGGTGATATGAAAAGTATGGTAAACAAAATAATAATATAATATAAATTAATTATAAAACATTTTGGGTTTAAAAACAAACACAATCATGAAGCTATGACTGAGTAAATACCAAAACAAATTAATTGATGAAGAAAATATAATAAAATTATTTCTAAGTGACACTTTTTTTCCACACTGTACAAAACTTGTTTGTGACACTAATCTAATACCACTTTATAGTAGATTATTGAATGTTCTGCACACATTTTAAAGCTTTTCTTCTACATTAGTTTATTTAGGTTGAAAACAAATGGTTAAATATAACAAAACAGGCAGTGTTTACAACATCCGTAATGCCCATACTTAAACATAATAAGACTAGAAGCAGGAATACACTATGTACAACATTTCTGTGCAGTATCTTTATTTTGTAATGTGTTTGTGCTTTGTATTTTCAGGGGGGAAAAATAAGAAAGAAAATGATTTCTCATTCAATATTTGTGGAATGATCAAAATAAAAGTGAAATATAAAATAATAGTTATATTACTGTGAGCCACCATCAAAGGTATCACTTAATATCTTAAATGAAGGAATCAAATTTAGAATCTTTAGCACTTAAAACCAGTGTTAAATAATAGTAGTTATGAAATGTTGAAAATATATAAATATAGTGAATGGTCGAGTGAGTGATGTGTGATGATAATGATTTGGGAGGTATTGTTATGGACATAAAGTTTTAATAAGTGTGACTAGAGTAGAGAACATTTCCTCTGTCGCCTTTTTTGTGGTTCAGGTCGCAACACTGCTCTTACTGCTTCGTCAAAAACCTACAAAGACATATCAAGTTTACATAAAATTTCATTTTAGTAGAGGTTTAGTTTAAGGTTTGAAAATAATCATAGTTAACAAAATACTTAGATAAAGAAAAGATTAATTAATTGTATTTTTTATTATTTTTTTAATGTTGGAAAACCTGTTCTCTTCCAATCAACATGCATACATTCCAGGGAGGTCAAGTTAATCATTTAGCTTGTATTGTTTGCTCTAGCTGTTCAGATTATCAAAGTGTTGGGATTAGTAAAAGGACATTAACAAACAAAAATACAGATTTATTACATCAAATGTTATTAAGAACATTTTTAAAAGAACATTGTACTTTAATATATATAAAAGCAACAAAGAGTTTATATAAAAAATGATACTGTATCACACTTTTAATTATACTGGATTACATGTTAGCATTCTGCATAAGTACTATATGTTTACTGATTTAAAGAAAGATCAAATCAAATTTATAAAAATTCAGCAAAAAAAAAACCAAACTTTTAAAAGGATTCTACAGTAGAACCCCTCTTAACCGGTCTAGTCAGGACTGACACCCGGGCCGGTTGCCCGTTTGACCGGTTAATCCGAGGTTCCCGTGAAAAATCGGTTTTCGTTCAAAGAAAGCATATTTAATTAGGTAGTGGTAAGAATTATGCAATTAAGATGTTATTGCAACTCATTTTATTGTACATAAATGTATAGTATATATTATGTTATGTATATTATACATCAAACATGAAAAAATTAAACACTACAAAGCTTTTTTACAGATTCCCCTCTGTCAAGTCTTTTGACACATTTAACCGCGTCTCAAACGAAACCAACACACGCTTCTGTTTTCGTAACTCGCTCATTTTTATTTACTGTATATACTGTACGTACATCATAACCAGTCAAAGACAAGAAGAAAACTGAAAATAAATGTTATATTTTCCATAATGTATACTAAATTGATTCGTGGAAATAAAAGCGGCCCATCAAACGTTTTTGTCTGTGTATGTCTGCTATACTGATGGGTGCCAATGCCGTGGTGTTTTTATACCGCCGACAATGGGATACCGCTATCGACAAAGTCGTTTGACTCGCCGCTGCTTTGCTGCCGCGGTGTTTTTACGCCGCCAACAATAGGATACCGCTATCGACAAAGTCGTTTGACTCGCCGCCGCTTTGGTGTTTCAATTACAATTTATTTTCGGAAACTCTCATCCAACCAGTACCACTATGATATAGGCCGGTTAATACGAGGACTGGTTAATCCGAGGCCGGTTCTATTGTATTTTTTTCTGACTTGAATTGGATAAAGCAGTAGTAGATGTTTCACAGGGACATTATTTTTACCCACACCAAACACGTGTTAAATGCTTGTACTGGCATTGATTGTTTAAGAGCCATAGCTGATTCTCCATTATCTTTTTCATCATTACTTTCCTTCCGTTACACGTTGAATAATCTCTTTACCCGTTAAATTTTGGCCAGCTGAAGATGGTAAATACAGAGCATAGATCTTTTTACAGTCAACATCAGTTCTTCAGCTCTGAAAGATGCTGTTATGAATACAGGTATTCCTATATTCATTTTCTACGGGTTCAAATAATATAACAAATTCTGTGGTTCAGATTGTTAATATTAATTTAATTTTGATTCCCTTATAGTTGTTACAATTAATTTAGGTCTTTAAATAATTCTATGTCAGCTTGACATATTATATCCCTATCTAATATTTATTCCTATAAATTACAGTGTAAAACGTAATCTGTCCTTATCAGACCTTTAAACGTTCAATCCAGAGCAATGGCAAATTATTGAATTTAATAACTCGTTGTTTTCTAAACACATGAACCTGGTCACCGTTTCAACATAGGCCGTGAATCTTTCTATAAACTGCCAGTGAGTCCCTTTTGTAAGTACGTTCCTGCGCCACGTCTCTCTGGTGACCAGCAGCGTCTCCCCGTCCCCGCCTTGGATGCCAGCCTCCTCTTTCTAGGTCACTAGCAGTTTATATAGAGCTTCACTATCCATGTCATGCTAATGACCTGCAAGCTAAACAGTTGTGACACTTTCTCATTTAATTCCCAATAACTTTCAGACTGATTTTGAAGATTTAACTGGTGCTAACATTTGACTATTTATTGTTAATAAAATATTTTCTAAACTTATAATAAATATTTTCTTATCCAAAATCCTAACAACACCGACGCCTTTGAAAACGTCGTCCCGATGTTTAATGTTGGGCCTAATCTTATAACTGAGGATAATCCCTCTCTGGTGCCCTAAAGCATATGACTTTTGTTATAATATAAATTTTTTATCAATATGTATTTGGATATTTGGGGTGGCTTTGTATAGGATGAATAGGTGGGATTTGTAATGGTGAATTTATCACCCATGATCTCTGTTATTAACCCTGTAAGTGGGCAATGTTAAATGCACTTTGTTTAAAAATTAATAAAAAATATTATTTTTATACAAAACCTAACTTATAATATATCATTTTCTCAGAAAGATGCGTAGAATTTATCTATGTAACCATTTTTTTTAAAACAGTTTTGGAGTAAGTATGTTAGATGTCAAAAAAAAGTTAACATTTTTCAGAAAAACCTGTATCACCCAAAATCAATAGCTTACCATCTTTTTTCAAGATATACAAAAGTTTGGTATAATATTTGTGAATATATTTACAAAAATTAATTAATTTGTTACATTTTCAAAATTTAAAAAATTGGTTTACGAAAAAAGGGAAATTGTTAATTTTATTTTCAAAAATTCACCAAAAATAGTAATATTTATGGAAAACACAACTTCTATATATTATTATATTCAGAAAGGTGCATAGATTTAGCTGTGTGGTGAAAAAAAAATGTTAGATGTAAAAAATTTGGAGTTATGTCAAATAGAAAAAAATCGGAAAGTAACGGGGGCAAGAATTTCACAGAAATGGTAATATACACCATACAAAATTTAAAAAAAATTTTTTTCAAGTATTACTAGAGGCTTGTAATATATTTGTGGGTAAAAGTTGCTAAAAAGAAAAATCAATTTATAAAATTTTCATTAGACATGGTTCATTTTTACGTAAAAAGTGAAAATTTGCTCCAAAGTTTGGCCTATTTTCAAAAATTCACCAAAAATATAATTATTATTCAAAGCCCAAGTTTTTATTACCTATATTCTCAGAAAGATACATAGATTTGTGTGTAATGCAAAAATTTTTTAGATGGAAACATTTTGGAGTTATTATGTACGGAATCAACAAAATTACCCTGTAACCGAGGCAAAATTCCACAGAAATAGGTATATAAACCAATTTAAAAAAAATTATAGATAGGCCTATATAAATTTATAAACAATTTGCATACATTTTGGTAAAAACATAATCAATTTATAAAATTTTCATTAGTCAAAATTATTTTTATATGTAAACAAATGGAATTTGCTAAAAAGGCCAGACCAGATATGACATAACCTATCTCTATTTATAGATAGGCCTATATAAATAATATTAAATGTTGAGCTTGACTTATGAGAAAAACTATACAGTATAACAAACACACAGAACACAATTCTCACAAAAAAAATACGCCTAAGTATCAGACGCGTTTCAACGACAAGGTCGTCCTCTTCAGTGATACACCAACTTTGTTGTGGTTTGGTTGGTGTAGCTGGTGTATCACTGAAGAGGACGACCTTGTCGTTGAAACGCGTCTGATACTTAGGCGTATTTTTTTTGTGAGAATTGTGTTCTGTGTGTTTGTTATACTCTATATAAATTTATAAACATTTTGGTAAAAACAATCAATTTATAAAATTTTCATTAGACAAAATTATTTTTATATGTAAACACATGGAAATTTGCTAAAAAGGGTGACCAGATTATAACATAACCTATCTCTAAACAGCCTCAGTTTAGATAAGTCTGACAATAACATTCAGTCAAAACAATAAATTCTACAAACAATAATATATAAATATAACATACCTTCAAATATCAGAAAATAATCCCAAGCAACGCACCACAATATATCATTTTATTGCACAAACAAGGCTGTAAAACGCTAACTTGCAAGTAAGAAATAATAGAAACTCTAAGACATAGCAAGTAGTACCAACAGATGGAATGAAATCTCCTCAACAACATACTGTAAAGATCGGTTACAAAATATCGATGTAATAATCAATTATCTTATTTAGTAAACTGCACCAAATGAAAAATGAGATTCGTTCGGTTTGGTTACTACTTTGGTAAAATAGATATATCTCGCAATATATGACAGAGAGAAAGATTTGAAAAGCACAGATTGAAAGAGAAAGATGTGATCTACAGAACAGTGTTATGGTCGACCTGTTTGACAGAAAAATAGACTTTTGTGTACATCTGAAAAAAAATGGCGTCATTTCTACTTACAACCGCAGTTCAAATCTTTATCAATTTTTTTAATATTATTTATAACGTTTTGTGGTAATTTTTTTATTATTTTTTTTTTGCATGATTATGCAACTACGAAACATTAGCTTTCCAACGGTATTTTATTTATTGCGATAGGACAATTCTAAGTGGGTGAAATGTTGAATTGCAAAATACGTGTTTCAATGTCAGTGAACTAAACCATGAGTCAACACTCGATCCGAAATGGGGTCAAGATGCGGTTGAAGGGTTAAAAGTCCCTGTTTGTTTGGAACACAGTGAAATGTGTAGTGCTGTGCCGTGTCTTGTAGGTTCCCTCCGGTTAACAGGTGTACCGCAGAGCCCTCAGATATCGTCCTCGATATCCTTTGATGTGGGAGGAAACACACATGCCTCTTTTCTTTAACTGGCAGTCGTTAAGTTGTTTGCCAGACATTGTACTTACTGACTGTTCATCTGTGGCCACTATGGTGTAGTCTTGTGACAATATACATGTGTAGTTGTCCCATCTCCGAGGAATTGGCACATACTTATAAATGTTTCAGGAAGTTGTCTTGCGATGTAAGGGAACTTTAATTGTGGAGATCACGGATTGGGGAGCGATTAAGCATTGTGCGATAGGGAGATGATAGTAGAGATGAAGGTCCTCTTTGGGATTGGGTAGGACCATGTTTCTCTGGGATAATTTGGTTTCTAGAATTTGAGTGAATAGAGCTTAAAACTAATATACAAGTCTTTTTTGCTGTAAGTGTATGTGCTACTATAATTCTTATAAACAAATGTGATGTCTTGACTTCCAGTGACTCATACACCTTGTAGAGGGGGCTTTTGGAACTCGGCTCCTGTAGTTGTTGCTCAATCGTGTCCTGAAACCGCCTTGGTACTGTGTATTCCCTTTACTGTAATATAGCTGTGTTGTTTTCTCTGCTTGACAACTCGCTATTCTGAGAAACTTGTACAAAGATTAATTTTTGTTCAAAAATAACTGTTTCTGATCCGTATTGTTGTTCAAACTGAGCAGACATCATGTGTGAGTGTATGTTTTAATAACAAAATTTTACAAAGTATGTATTTAGGTTATGTCGTCATGGTTCTGGATTGAAGTTACATTTTTATAGATTCTTATGATTTAACAAAAGTTATGCACATACATTTATTGCGGATTATTTTTTATTTTATATATTTTATTTAGGGAACTTATCGACAAGTATAACTTCAAAATTACTTTCTCTTAAAAAAGAATATTAATTTTATTTCTTATTGTACTTTTAATTATCGTTCATTGCTATGCCACAAAAATTAATTTATTCCATCCATCAAAACTTTAACAATTTATAAATCTTTCAACATACAAAGTAAACAACATCTTTTCGAGAAAAATTATTTGTAGTCTAAACTAACTTATACCCAAATTAACAAACTATAGCATCTTTATCTCAGATTCTACTTTTTTGGTCTTGGTCTTTTATGTAAATCTTTGAAATTCTTCAGTTCAACTCATCGTAAATCTGTCGTACAACCATTATTCACAGAACATTTTTTCTTTTCGCAGCATCGTCGTAGAACACCTTAATTCGTTATAAAATTCGCAGAATATCTCAATTCATCCTAAAAATACCACAATCCCCAAATTATTCCCAGATTTTGTGGTAGAATACCACAATTCATAATAAATTCACCGATCATTATTCATTGTAAAAATTCGGAGAACATTATTTCGCCCTAAACGTGTTGAAGATAAATTTGCCGTAAAAAATTTCAGAACATAACACAAACTAATCATTTCATCATATAAAAAAACCTTATAAACTTTTCCCTTAATTTCAATACTGTACTATAGTTTCTTTCATCATTAATTCCTAACAAATTTCCACAAACAAATTTTTTTTCTTGTTCTTTCATTCAACAATTACTTTGAATTTAAACATTTTATGTTTTTACAAATTATCCAACTTCAGAACTCCCTATTTCTTCATTAACAGCAAAAATCTTCATTTAGTACTTTAAATTTTAAAATCTATTTTTAGTAATAATAACATTTTAACCTAACAATTACACAAATTTTTGTTAAAACATTGCTGACCACTACACTCTTCATTTGTTTCAAATTTATTAAAATTTAAAACCTTACAACTTTCTTTTAACCCTCCACACGTCAACTGACCCGATATGAGCCATCCGTCATTGCAATTCAACATATTTTGCACGTATTTTGCAATTCAACATTTCACCCACCTAGAATTGTCCTATCGCAATAAATAAAATACCGTAGGAAAGCTAATGTTCCGTAGAAGCATAATCATGCAAAAAAATACTACAAAACGTTATAAATAAAATTCCAAAAATTGGTGAAGTTCGCATATTTTTTATACGTAACGTCAAACATTTCAACTGTGCCGTTGTAAGTAAAAACGACGCCATTTTTTTCTCTAATTTTCCCAAATCTATATTTCTGTCAAACACATCTACCATAAAATTGTCCTATAGATCACATCTTCCTCTTTCTATCCGTAGTTTACAAATTGTTCTGTGTGTCGTAAATCGCGAGATATTTGTGTCTAATCAAAGAAGTACCAAACTGAAGGAATTTCATTTGGCATTCGGTACATTTTACTAAATAAGATAATCGATTATTCAATCAATATTTTGTAACCGATCTTTACAGAATCTTCATAGAGGACATTTCATTCTACAAGTTGGTATTACTTGATATATCGTAGAGTTACTTTGAGGTTTTTGTTTTGAACTCGGAATGTAGCTAAAGTTTGTGACATAAATTGACACGGAAAGGCGTGGTGCTTTGTTTTGGGATTATATATTTCTGTTTGTGAATACAAATTGTATGTAAATTGTGTATACAAGTTACAATATATGTGTTTTTATTTCTAAAGTTCTAGTTTTTGAATGGTTTATATTTGGGATAACCTAGAGGTAAGTTATAAATCTAGGCCTAAAAGCAAATTTTCCTATATGTAGTGTTTTATTTGATTATACAAGTGTATAAGTGTATATATGTGTTATTGTTTGTAGAGTTTATTATTTTAGTGAAATCGAGCTTTGGATAGTTACAAGTTAGGCCTAGGATGTCGAGGTAACAAACATAACCTAACTTCTGTCGTCCACTTTTAGGGGAAAACATTATTTTTATTTTGAAAATTTTAGAATTTAATTTTTTTTTTAGAAATTGTTATTCACATTTATACTAGAATACGTTTGTAATACTTGAAAAAAATGCAAAACAAAATTTTCTATGCTCAATTGGACTTTGAAGTATAATTTAGACTTCAATTTTGTGTATTTTTTTGTTCTTTGCATACTGACTCCAAAATTATTTTTCAAACTTTTTTTTCATTACACTACTAAATTCTATGAACCTTTCTGAATATAATGATATATAGAAGTTGGTTTTCCATAAATATTACAATTTTTGGTGATTTTTGGAAAATAAATTCAACAAATTCACTTTTTTCGTAAAGCAATTTCTGTATTTTTGAAAATGTAACAATTTTTTTCTCCCTACATATATTCAGAAATATATTACAAATCTCTAGTAATACTTTAAAAAATTCAAAACAAAATTTTTGCATGGTGTACATTACCATTTCTGTAAAATTCTTCCCTTCGTTACTTTCCGATTTTGGCTATTTGATTAATATCTCCAAATTTTTCACATCTAACATATTTTTTTTCTACTACACAGCTAAATTCTATGCACCTTTCTGAATATAATGATATATAGAAGTTGTGTTTTCTATAAATGTAACTATTTTTGGTGAATATTTGAAAATAAGCGTAACAAATTCCCTTTTTTCGTTACATAATTTTTTAAATTTTGAAAATGTAACAAATTAAATTTTATGTTTCCTAAATATATTCACAAATATTACACAAAACTTTTGTATATCTTGGAAAAAGGTGCTAAGCTTTTGATTTTGGATGATACAGGTTTTTCTGAAAAATGTTAACTTAATTTTTTGACATCTAACATACTTACTCCAAAACCGTTTAAAAAAAAAAAATTATTACATAGATGAATTCTATGTATCTTTCTGAGAAAAATGATGTCTTATAAGTTAGGTTTTATATAAAAATAATATTTTTTATTAATTTTTAAACAAACGAAGAAAATTAACATTGACAGTTGGAGGGTTAAAACTTTTTTTTAACCCTTCAACTGCGGAGCGACCCAAACTCGGGTCGTTCGATGACGCATGGTTTAACCTAATGACCGGAAAACACATTTTGCAATTAAACATTTTACCAACTTAGAATCGTCATATCGCAATAAATAAAATACCGTTGGAAAGCTAATGTTCCTTAGATGCATAATCACGAAGGAAAAAAAACCACCAAACGTTATAAATAATATTCCAAAAATTGCTGAAGTTCGCATATTTTTGATACGTAATGTCAAAGATTTGCGCTAAGAAGTTGTAAACCAAACTAACCTCATTTTTGTCTAATATTCCCAATTCAATATTTCTGTCAAACAGATTGAACATAACACTGTTCTGTAGATCACATCTTTCTCTTTCAATCTGTGCTTTTCAAATCCTTCTATCTGTTATAGTTTTTAGTATATAAAAATTTAACAAAATCAAGAATTTTAACTCATTTTTACACGCTAAAAAATACATTTTTTTCAATTCAACTCTTATCCTAGTAAATATTATTTTATCGAAATGAATTATATATCACTGTAAAGATAATTTTTCAATCTTTCATAATCAAGTTTAGCAAAATCCATGACACGAAAACTCTATTTTCTAGACCTCGAAAAAGTTGCTGACTTTTCCGCTAGATCGCGGCACTTGCCGTGACCGGATTTATGTAGAAAATTCTGTTCTCTGTGTTCATATGATTTTATGAAATGGTAATACTTGTCCAAATGCCACAAGTTGACAATATTATATGGTATTTTTCTTTCGCTTTCGATCTGGGGTTTACAAATTTTTCTATCTGTCATATATCGCGAGATATTTCTATTTTACCAAAGTGGTAACCAAACGGAACGAATTTCACTTGGCATTCGGTGCAGTTTACTAAATAAGGTAATAGATTATTCAATCGATATTTTGTAACCGATCTTTACAGTATGTTGTAGAAAAGATTTCATTCTATCTGTTGGTATTACTTGCAATGTCCTAGAGTTAATTTTAGGTTATTGTTTCTTACTCAGAAGTTAGCGATGTTTGTGTAATAAAATGACATGTGAATGGCGTAGTGTGTGTGTTACTTGGGATTATATTTCTGTTATTCTGAAGGTTATAACATACCATAGATATAAACCAACCTGTTTAAGACCTCTTTGTGTAAGTGCTGAACATTCCATATACTTGACAGCTCGAATTTTATTTGCAAGTTTCTGACCTTGTTCTCGTTTAATAGGTGATAAGCCCTGTTCTGCTAATGCACTTAAAGTTTCTCGATCATCTCGGAGATCTATTTTTGTTCCTGCAAAAAGTATGTTACAAATATTTCTTATTCTTTAAAAGTATAACATTTCTAATAAAAATTAATAAATAAAATATTAGGTTTTCCTCATCACAAAATATCTAAGCTCTCCAAGATCAAATTTAAACAACAAATAATTCAAACTTGACTTCTCAAGATTTAGTTTTAAAATTATTGGCTAATGATGGATTGTTCTTGTTATTGATATTGTTTAATGCCATCATTTATATTTAAAAACTGATACAATATTTCAAGAGTAATCAACTCATATTATAAAGAAATAAACCTAGACACATGAGAAAATTTGAAAAATGCTAACATATCCCAAGGCTATGTTGGAAACTAAAATTAATTGAGTCAAAGAAAACCCAGGTGTAAAACTAGGCCAAAATTATTAAGACTAGATACAAACCTGATCAGGAATACCTCGTCACAGAACACAAGGAATTCCAAACACTAGAACCTATACTGGTAACCTAACTAAACACATGTTATATAACAACGGAGTGGTTACCTAACTGTTCATAGGAGTGAACAATCTTGTGTTCTATCTTCCATATTGTGTCGACATGCTGTTTGTAGTTAGAGTATGTCGTGTATTTCTGTGACGAAGTGTTTCTGTTCATATTTGCATGTAGTCCCTGTTACTTTTTTAAATTACTAGTTTTAGTTCCAAAAGCTATGTTGGTTTTTCATATTTCTAATGTTTTACATTTATTACTTAATAATGGGAGTTGATTCATACTCTCGAAATGTAGTGTATTAGTTTTTATATTCACAAATGATGGCAAATATCTGATTAAACAATATCAATGATTGGAAAAATTCGTCTTTGAGTGGATAGAGATAATACATCTCAAGGGCAAATCTGATTCATTATTACAAACCAACTTATTCAAGGATTAAATAAAGCAATAAAGCTAATGTATCAAAATTAATAAAACCAACTTATATTTTACTAGTCAGTTCCAATTAACAAATTTAACGGTTTTAAATAACTAAATTTGTTTCTTCAAAGCATGTAATATCTACATTTATCAGAAAAATCACCTACATCAAAATATAGATTGTTAATGTCAAATGAACGTACAATTTTTAAAATAATGTTGAACCTGTTGGTTTACTTCACGATTCAGTGCCCTTCGATATCTATCACTGGTATTTTTTCATCGGCCAATATGTCTTCGCTAGTTTCTGTGAAGTCTTCCTACAGGCAGGTACTTTGTTTTGTACTGTGTAAAACTCAGAATATCCAAGCTCCCATGCAATTATCACACATTAGTTAACAATACGCCATATAAACCTTTAACTTTTGAGATAAAAAATTCAGACTAAATTGTTATATATTAACAATAAGCTATATAAACAAACGGTTTAGTTTTGCAAAATTTAAGGAATCAATACAACATGAATCTTCAGAAATAAAGTAAGCTCTCTATATAAGTAAACCTTAAAGTAATTTAAAATGGCTATTATAAATTATTCTCAAACAAAATAAAACATATTTGAGAATTTATAACAGCTGTTTCAAACTATTTTTGTTGGGAGACATGTAATTTACCCATAATAGGTATGGTATTTAAATGATAAATTTATTATTAAAAGTGTTTCCAATGAAAATGAATAATTTTCACCAAATTTGCAAGTAACACTGTTTAATTTGACACCACAATCATTCTAAAGCAGTTATTTTTTAGCAAATTAAATATAAGATACTATATAATATGTAAATTTAATACATAATACATAATTAGTGAATAATAATCCCTATATCTTAAGTAAAGATAAAATCAACTCTTGGGAAATCATTACACCAGAATAAAACAAAAAAGAGATTGGTTAGTATCCAAGTAATGAAATAAAATTTTATAGACTTAATAACATCCTATTTAAAATGAAGAAGCATTATTATATTATTATTTTTCTGAAAAATATCAGGTAATTAATAAATTTACAATTCATTTCACATTTCTTTTGGATTAAAATATAATTTTAAATTGTAAGTTTGCACATATATTTCAATATATTTTCCATTTCATCAACAGTTCAAATATTTGACACAGATTAATTCTTAAGGGATACACCACATTCAAGTTTTACACCAAAACCAATACTTTTTAATACACAATTTTTGTACTCAATAAAAACTAAAATTTGAAATAGAAAAGAAAAATTTGCTGACATTACATTAGTAAAAAATGTGTAAATAATATGCTATAATTTTACTACAATCACAGTTCTACTTTTGTTTTCTCTCATAATGGTATGAAACATCTGCATATCTTATTCAAAATTAATTACAGTAGAACCCCTCTAATTTGCCCTCGGGTGTTCCGTTACTCCGGTTAATCCGATCGTGCTCGAGCTCACGATATTGTGCCGATTTGCCGACTCGTCAATGACTCATGGCCCATCTGGCGCCATTCTTTCCGGTTTGTTATCGCTTTCTCGCTTCAGTGCTGTGTCATCTCTCGTGTTGTTTCTATTGATTTGCTATAGTACTTGCAAAGTTTATATATAGACTTTATTATATAGACTTTTAAAAGTTTATATATCACTTATTTCACTTTAAAAAAATCTTTTTATATAATATGTAATAAATATTGACTTTTTTCGGATAATCCGATCTTTTTTGCTTTCCGACCATGCTCCCAGTCCCGAAGGTGACGGATTAGAGGGGTTCTACTGTACTATACATATTTTTTTAAACATTGAAATGGGTGAAGAAATATGTTAGGTTCTAACGAATACATGTACTATGTCAGATTATTGTCAACTTACATTCCCACAACAATTCTCAAGGAAATTATTTGTTTTAAAAAGAGTATATATAAACTATAACAAAATTGTTAAATTATAACAATATCCAGCTTCTTTAATAGTTTTGTGATAAAGCCAACATAAACAAGACATGTGCACAATACCAAAAAAAGTTTAGCTATATGATTTAAATAAAATACATTCTAAATTTTAATTTTTTGTGCCTCCACCAGGAAAGACTTAATAGATTTTCTGTAAGATTTACTTTTAACTTAATTAGATTTTGAATGATTTTTTTTTATTACTAACCCTTTGCACTTGAAGACAGTATTTATAATTTGTCCTCACAGCTCGTATGTCCAGAAGTACTGGCCAAGATTGAATATGTCTATCACTCGAATGGCCAGTACCACTGGCCAATAGACACATATAATATTATCTAATATTTTATTTGTGTTATAATGTCTGGTGAGTGCTGAAACCCATCAGGCAACTCTTGGATTAAACAACCACATGTTTTCATTGTTTTCAGGCAAACAGTGCAGACGGTAAAGTTATGTACATTACTTCAATGAATGACATTGTTTGTGATTTAACTGTGTTACATTTTATTGTTGTTAACCAGCTGTAAAGTGTTATTATTTTGTAAATCACTACATATATAAACGGCTTTGTCCTGACTGACTGACTGAATGAATGACTGACAGAGAATCAACGTAGAGCAAAAACCAACAAAGATATTGATACCAAAATTTAAAGGCATATTTGTATGAGGTCATAGACGCTCACTAAGAAAGGATTTTGCGAAATTTTAATTTTAAAGGGTATTAAATACAAAAAGAAAAAAAAGTCAATTTCATTCATTTAATTTTAAACGTCAACATACACGCGCCTAGCGGCAAAAAGATAAGACTCGAATCAAAACAAATTCTAAATCTAATACTTTCCGACCCAATTATAACTAATCCAGAAAATTGTCAATCTAAAACAAATCAAAACCTATATTAAAATTGCGCCTAAGAATTTGATTAATCCATAAAAAATAACAACACACAGTTAAAGACAAGAAAACTTAAATAATTTGTTTTTATCTAGACGTGAAAGGTCAACTTGGAAAATAACCGAATTGAAAATATAACTCCGATCTTTCGCCGATTATAAAAATACAGAAGACCTAGAGACAAAATGAGATATACAGAAATACGAAGTAGATATTTCTAAATATAAAACATCACCTGAGTTCATATAAATATTTAATAACAAAGACATAATCTGTGGAAATATGAACGAAAATCTGGAATTAAGATGGCGACCATTAGAAGCAAGACGTTAGTTATAAAATACACGCCCACAGAAGTTTGTGATTGGAGAAGAATATCGCGGGACTTTCTTCGCCGATATGAATAGAAATTGTATATTATATATATATATATATATATATATATATATATATATATAAATAATAACTTTTTTAAAACAGGTTATTGTACACAATGTTATTTTCTCGGGAATATTAATTAGGACAGAGATTTTGTATTGTTATAAATAAAAGAGGCAATTTTCAATTTATAAAATATATCATTTACCATATATAAATTGGCCTACTATTAAATTCTAATATGTCTTTTTTTTAAATTAGATTGTAACATATTGTTTTCTTAATTTTAAATATCTTAACGCAAGCTTTTATTGGTTTGTGTGTGTTGAAACATGTGTTGGTTCAATCTAGGCCTAACTTAAAAATATTATTTGTACTAGCTGGACATCCGAATCAACTGTTTCATCAGTTATTTTATTAAATTGGCTGCTATGGTAATGAATGCAAATAGGTACATTCAAGAAATATGTATTGGTTCATCTTTCTAGGCCTAACCTAAAATTATATTTAATTTATTTTACCTACCTTAATGGCAACATACACATATAATTTATGTTGTTGTGCACATCTTTGGCATAGTACGTTTCTATTGATATTTATAAATTTCATCTTTCAATAGTAATTTTTTAGTTTTTCATAATGTTGTTTATTTATTGATACTACAGCTGCTAGACGCTGGGTTTAATGCCCAACGATTCTTTACGATTTTCAAAATAAATTTACAAATAGCCTATGGAATATAAAAAATGTTTTTATCAAAATGAATCCTACTCTATGTTACTCTGGGATTGTGTAGTTTTTTTATTTAAAAAATGTTTCAATTGGTTCAGTAGTTCCAGAGATTAACCCCCTACATACAACAAAGAAATAAATTTTAAGTCTTTATAATATTAGTATGGATATAAATACAAAACCAATTGATATAATATATGTATTTTTATTATTATTAATATGACATAAAAATAAGTAATAGATACAATTTTTAATTTTTTTTGGAAATAAAATTTTTTTTAATATAGTTAGTTATTTTTTTTTATGTCTTTTATTTATTTTCCATTTAACCAGATGAGCCACAGCAACGCGTGGCCGGGTACAGCTAGTATTTGTATATAGTGTTTATTTTTTGAACAGTTCTTTTGTAGATGAGTAATAAACAATGGATGATGATTTACGATCGGATATAAGACTTATATTGTGTAATGAGTCTAACATTGATGAGGATTATGGTTCAATCCATAACAATGACATTGATTCCAATATAGGCAAAGAATTTGAGAATGAACTTCATGAAGAATTAGGTGATGATTATTAACAATACAGTGATCCAGATACAGGGGTGTAAGAAATGTGGAAGAGAACACCTTTGAGACATTACAACAAGAATTTGATGGAGAAGATGAAGAAATGAATGCTGATGAATCACCATGGAAAGAAGGGATACAGGTGATACTAAATTTAATAAATTTATATGGGCAGGTTATAGTGGCTATAAACCACCACAAGGAGAACACTCAGAGACTCATTTAGAGTTTATTCAACTGTTTTTTGATGACAACCTACTATCAGAAATCATTAAAGAAACAAACCGGTATGCTAAAGAAAAAATACAAATTAAAACGTCACTTCCAAAACGATCTATGTGGTGGTCGTGGAAGGAAATGCCATTATCTGAATTAAAAGCTTTTATGGGTGTGCTCTTAAACATGAGCATCAATGATAAGCCAGCAATAGATGATTATTTTTCCACAGATTGGGTTGACTACCAACCTTTCTTTAAAGACATATTCAGCAAGGAGAGGTTTTTACAATTATTTTGAAACCTCCATGTAAGTCCACCCCCGTCTGGACCAGTTGCTAGTTACACTAACACGTTCTGGGAAAATACATAATGTGGTGGCATACTTCGATCAGAAATTTAGAGAGTACTATGTGCCATAAAAAAATATCAGTGCTGATATTCAAGGTTTACAACAAGAACAAGCCCATAAAATGGGGAATAAAGATTTTTGTTCTAGCCGAATCAAGTTCCGGATACATATGTGCAATGGAGCCGTACATTGGGGAAACTACCATATACTGTATACCAAGGCAGGACTTAAGTATTACCAGCCGCATAGTTTTACATGTGGTAAATAAACTAAAAGAGTCCTATACAAATGTAGAAGGACAACATGTATTCACGGACAAGTACTATACAAATCTTGATCTTGTGGAAGCACTCCTTGATATGAAAATTCATATCATGGGCACTCTTACAACTAATCGGAAAGGCTTACCAGAACAAATAAGGTCACAGAAGGAAAAAAAAAATAGTAAAATGAAACTGAAAAAGGTAACATTAAAAGCTTCAGGAAACAAGACAAGTATTCTGTTCATTGGTGGCAAGATTCTAAGTTGGTTGTTATGTTGAGTATGTTATACGATAAGACAACCAAGACAGTTCGCCGTATGAAGAAAAATGGAGAAGTTGAAGACATTGAAAAGCCAACTGTGATTTGTAAATATAACAAATCAATGGAGGGGGTGTTGGTATATATCTGGAGGGGGTGTTGAGGGTGTGGAGGCTGGCAGATCAGTATATATCAACCTATCTTTCACACGAAAATCAGTAAGTGGTGGAGGAAGATGTTCTTCTGGTTACTGGAAACAACTGTTGTAAATTTGTTAATACTGTACAACAATAATCAAGGAGACAAGAAAATGCGCCAAAGAAAATTTTGTAAAATTCTGATTAAAGAATTGTTAGGAGATATAAGAAATACAAGAAAATAAGGAAGGCCTTCAAATTTAGGAGAAGAAGAAAGGTTGAACGGAAACCGTCACTTACCATTTCCTCTTGATGGTAGAAAGACCAAAGACTGTGCACTATGATAGTGATAGAAGGGCTGGCAAAGAGAGAAAACGTAGTAAATTTTACTGCAAGACTTGTACTAACCATCTTGGACTACATATTGGTCTGTGTTTTGAAAAATACCATTCAATTAAAAAAATTAAAAACTAAGAAAAATCTAAAATAGTTTATGTCCGAGTATAACATGACTATAAAGTCCTACTTTATAACAACTTATTTAGTTATGTGTGTTAAAAATATACATATAAAAGTTACATTCCCCAAACATATCTTTATCTTAATATTAGTAAGTATAAATAAAAATACATCTTAAATTGGTCTTTACTTGTTCTTTATACATTTATTATGAGTGTGTAAATAACACAGAAGTGTTATTGTTCTACATGCCTCTCACTGTATGACAGGATTAAACATTGTAGGGACCAACAAGAAGAAAAAAACACTAAAGACAGAACTTACTATTCATAAAAAAGGCAGATGCCTTCTACAATCTTGTTAGAAAGAGAAAAAAGATGGCAAAATCACCTTTAGTTTTGACTGTCAGAAAAACCAGATCATCCCGAAAATTCCTGATCAAGCCTCATACTATTTACGTCAATTGTACATTTATAATTTTACCATTTGTGAGGTATCCTCAGAAGATCTACAAACTAAGGATAAAATGTTCTATTATTTTTTGTTGGTAATTGAATACAGAAAAGGCTCCTACCAAATCTCTTCAGCATTATACCATGGTTTGCTAAACACAGATCTGACTGGAGTGCACACTATCAAAGTCCTGATGGATGCGGTGGCCAAAACAAAAATAAGATTGTCATTGATATGCTGAGCAAGTTTCTGTCTCAAGATGCTCCACCATCTGTAAAAAAAATAACATTGCTTTTCCCAATAGTTGGTCACTTTTTATCCCCCCCCCCCCCGATAGGGTTTTCAGACAAATTGAGGCTAAAATTAAAAAACACACCACTCTTTTGTTTGACAACTGTCAAAAATTTTAAATCGTGTGCAACGGTTATTCGTTTGGGACAAGACTGTCTAGTGTTAGACTGGAAAGAGGCGACGTCTAAAACTGTAAAAGAACCGAAAGCTTGGCATTTCAAATTAAGACCAACCAAACATATCGTCCTGGTGAAAACAAAAGCAGAAAACTGTAATGTAAGAGGTGAAACCCATTATTATGTTGACAAAGGAGTTGAAAAAAGTATAATTAAACTTTGAAAACAATTAAACTCCATGAATCCGAAAGCACTGACGGAAGGTGTAGGCATCAAAAAAGTAAAATTGAAAGACCTCAATACCCTTTTGACAAAACATTTTACCAAGGAATGGGACAAAATTGAGGATCTCACCTTCTTCAAAAAGATCTTTGAGCAACAAAAAGCCCTCTCTGATCTACAAGAAAATGATGGTTCTGACATTGGTGAAATTGATAATGGCGAAGAACTGTTGGTTGTTTAAATATGGACATTTTCAAAGTTTTACATTTTGATTGAAAGTATTTTTAATGTATATTTCTTGCTGACAACATGTTTGTTACATTAAAAAAAGTTTTGAAATGATCTTTCTCTTTACTTGAGTATCCTTGTCAAATGTAATGCAGCAGAACTAGTTTTCTCCAGCATGCTGTACCAAAACTCGTTATGACCATAATAAACCCCACCCATAAAACCTCCATAAATGTTAAAGAATCTTTTACAGGGTACTGGACATACATTATAACATAATTACTGATAATAACAGTGGTAAACTAAATTTCTTCTCACATTACGTTTAAGTTTAGTTTTTTGCTGTTTCTGAATTTTTTTAGCAAAATGCACATAACTAGTTTTGCAACTGGGAGACTCAAATATAACCATTTCCTATCTTACAATGCTACAATATTCTTATTATTACTATTAATCCAGAATGACTCTAATTGCTGTGACTTACAGATCTGATTCTCTATGTTATAGTTTAATTATCTGACTGAAATAATTACAAGTTTATACACGAAGTCCAGCATCTCACATAATTATCCCACTGACCAAGTTTCCTCCCAAACAAGGGTTTATTTCACTGTAGCATCAATGACGTCCATCTTCCTTGCAAGGTAAGATATTTCGTCAGTATCCCTGGTCTGTCGCAATAATTGTTGTAATTCTGGCTTCTTACATGAAGTTCATAATACACGAAGTCCAGCATCTCCACTTGATCAATCTTATCCCACTGACCAAGTTTCCTCCCAAACAAGGGTTTATATCATTGTAGCATCAATAATGTCCTCCTTTCTTGCAAGGTAAGCAATTTCGTCAGTATCCCTGGTCCGCCACAATAATTGTTGCAATTCCGGCTTCTTAAAAAGAACTTACACTATATATCTAACTAAAACTATCCTAATTCCTAACAGTACTAAAAAGAAATAATGTTTTTTTTTTCAGAGATTGTATTAATAGTAAGAAATGAGTTACAATAATTATTCAATTTTTCCTCTAAATTTCATATACATATATATATATTACAATTTAGCATTCAGAATGTAAAATAAATAATTTATTACAAGATACATCATCAACAGTATTATTTGTATTACCTGTGATCAACATGTAAATAAAATGCAACATTGCATTGTAAAACATTTAATGTAAAAACTCCTGGTATTTAAAAAACCACAATTATTAAATAAACAAAATTAAAAAACATGGGAGTAAAAACAATAGATTATATTTAAGACATATTAATATAATTTTTAAAGAGATGTATATATTCACTACTAACCCACTAATATCATAGGAGCATCTGGACAATGATGTTTAATTTCTGGATACCATTTTGAAGTGACGTTTTCAAATGAGGATGGGCTTGTTACACTGAAGCATATGAGGAAAACATCCGTCTAAAAATTTAATATGTTAAAGCCATTAAAGTATAACACAACTAAATAGAAAAATACAGTAACAGTAAATAAATCATACACAATTTTTCCATATCACAAACTTTTAATTAAAATAAACTCCCAATCTATGACAAAGTTGTCATTTTAAGTTTTTGAAGCTAAAACTATTAGAAATAGTAAATATTATGATTGGTTTATTACAGCCTTAACATTAGAGTGACAGCTTAAAGAAGGCATCAAGGTTTTGCCCCTACTTCTACAAGGTTAGTTAAAATCATTTAAAACATATATAATTGTTGAAATATTATATAAAATATTAAAATATATTCCTATAACCCTAATTTGTTCTAAACGTGCATACTTTTTGCTGTCTAATGATACAAATATTAAAGAAAAATCAAAAAACATTTAACTTTTGGATCTCACAAAAACTATCAATTGTATATACAGTACAAAGTAAAAAAAAAAATAATACAGAGGAAAATTCTCCATTAACACTCAAAATTAATTACCTTATCAAATTATTTTATAATCACTTCCATGTGTTATTGACTGGTGATTCAATTTTCTTGTTTTATTTACAGCTTTTTAGATTCAACAGGCAACATTAGAATATTTATAAAAAGCAAACATATAGTTTCTTGCCAGCAGCAATATGGTTTACAACAATCACTGCTGTAGATGACAGTAACTTACTAATTTTTTTTTTATAAGTGACTGTTATAAAAACTCATGCTTTGAAACATGATGTTGTTGGTTTGTGGGAATATGGAATATATATTATTAATAATAAAAATTCTTACATTCGCTCACCGAAACTGAAACAGCTGTAAAGAAAACAGAAAAATGGTTGCCAGGCAAATAGTACAAATATGTAGCTATCACAATAAAAAACCCTTGTTTTTCTTAATGAGCTATGAATATGTGTTACTGGAAAAAAAAAACCAGGTTAAAGATTAAAATAGATGTACCTATAGCTTGTTAGAAGATGTAGTTTACCTTTAGAATTTAGGTTAAGATGAATGTTTTTTTAGTGGAGCATCATTGCATCAGGCTGAACTGGGTTAGGGTAAGCCATTAAAGGTTAATTAATGTGGATTGAAATAAGTAGGATAAAATAAGTTAGCCTACAATGGAACACAAACTCAACTAGAAGATTTATTGTACGCCAATATAATTTGGAACAAATAATAGACTATATATGTATGGGGTACGTCCAGAAAGTATTCCATTTGTATTTCTTGTCGCGACAGCACTATAACCCCAGTTCGGCAAATGCGTGGTAGTTGCTCTGAATCAAAGAGAAGAAGATGACAGTATTTTGACATCGCTGTTTGTTCTTTGCGCTTTGTAGTGCTTGTTTGGAATGGCGAAGTTGATTGAAAATCCCACCAATTGTGTGATTAGATCAGTAATTCGTTAACTGAATGGGAAGAAGACTAAACCAGTCGACATTCATCAACAAATCTGTCAGGTTTACAGAAAAAATGTGATAAGTGATTCAATGGTAAAGAGATAGGTCCAACAGTTCAATGAAAGATGTGATCAAGTGCATGATTAGAAAAGAAGTAGGCGTCTATCTTTCGAAAACATTGTACTCGTGGGGTGCCAAAAACTCATACAGAGCAACAAAAAATACACCGTCAGGAAAGTGTACTTGACTTTTTGACAAGTTACGACAATGACGGTGACGACTTTCTGAGCCAGGTAGTGATAAGAGGATGAGACTTGGGTCACTTATGAAACCCCTGAATCAAAACGAAAAATGATTGAATGGAAGCACACTTCGTCACCAGCAAATACTAAAGCCAAGCAAATCTTGACAACTCGAAAAATCATGCGCACAGTTTCTTGACAGACACGGCACTCTACGGGTGGATTTTTTACCACAAGGTAAAATAATCAATGCAAATAATTGCTGCGAGACGCTTAGGAAACTGCTGCGCATAATACAAAATAAGTGCTGAGGAATGCTCACAACCAGTGTTGTTATGATTCATGGCAATGCCCAACCTCACACTGTGCGCAACATGACACGACAACTCTTACAGGACTTTAGCTGGGACCATTTTGACCACCATCTGTACAGTCCTGATCTCGCCCCTAGTGAGTTCCATCTCTTTTTGGACCTGTAATCATTCATTGGTGATCAAAACTTCAATAATCATGACGAGCTCAAAGAACATGTTCCCAAATGGTTGACAACACAGGCGGCAACATTTTATAAAGAAGGCATATAAAAACTTGTGCCGCACTATGACAATTGCTTACAAAATGGTGGGAGCTATGTAGAAAAATAGTTTGTTTGTAGATTTTATTGCAATAAATAGTTTTTCTGTATCTGTACTAGTTTTGTTTTTATTACCAAACGGAACTTACTTTCTGAACATAGCTTTTATATATTTTGCCAAACTCCAAACTATATACACACAACCAAAAAGTCCAAAAAATGAAAATCCCGTTTGATTTACCCAAATTAAAATACTTCTAAAGAACCATTAAATAGGCTAAAATAGGTAAATTGTCTTTTGCCAATTATTCTTGAACTGTATTTTTTTCATTGAGAATTGCACATGGAATTGAGGCATTAATCTTCACATACCATTTAAAGGAGCCTTAAAAAAAAGTCGTCTTTTATAATAACCACATGGCTGGTTTTCTTCTTTCTTATGGTATAATATGAGTCAAGATTTTTGGAGAGATGGCAACCAAACCTTTTTGTTCGGGTTGTTGGAGGTTACATTAGGCCAAAATCAAATTAATTTAAAAAAATTTCTTGACTTAGCTACCAATTATTGAGTTTAAAAAGAAACACCTGAATTATGACCAAAATATCGGTCCTCACATTTAGCATACTAATTTCTGCATAGATATCTCCTCTTAAATATTAAACATTCTGTGCGAGATCAAAAACTGAAGTTTTGACCATTCCCAAATACAACATAATTGTTCCAGCCAGACAAGGTCAATGTAAGAATTGATTCACTCAAGTGACAAAATATAAATCACCAGAGTTATTAGTTTACTATTATTTTGTTCAAAAATGAATTTTGATTTAATTACATTTCAAATTTCAATGCATCGAAAACATAATTACATTGTTGTTTAAAGAACAAGGCGTAGAGGTAAAGTTTATTTTTACATTCAATGTGCATGTACCGTACAGAAAAAGAGACTTTTACCACTACGTTTGCAATAGATTTTCAGCGACAAAAAGGTTTTCAAATTAAAAAATAGATATATATTTGGATGAAAAATATTGTATTTAAGTGTACAGCCTAAACTGTGAACAAAAAAGCAAATCACTTGGTTACACCTCTTTCTCAAATATGAATAATGATGTCAAGTAGAAGCCATTATGACATTTAATCCTTACTACTACGATCGTGTTTTTTACTAAATCAAAATATAACAACTTCTAATAAACTTCCAATATATCATAATGATCTTTTTTTCTTTTCTTTTTTTTTAATTACTGTCAATACTAAGTACAAAGATGTTGATATAAATATAAAGAGTTTACTTTGTTTTCAAGTCAAGCTAACTGGATCGCAGTAAAAGCAGAGTGCTATTATTGTATGCTAGTAATGTTCGTCCGCCATTATGAGACCAAATCATTACTCTGAATATATTAAAAAGGAAAAAAAAAACAATAATTTAACCTTTATGAGCTCCATTGTCAATTTTTTTGTACAAATAATATCTTCCTGGGAAAAAATTCCTGACAGCCGGCAAAATTAAAGCATAATTCAAGGATTTTTTTTTTTTTAATGCAAAAATAATGCAAGCATAATTCCCGATTTTCAAGGCTGCTGGACACCCTGTTAATTATTTATTAATAAATAATCGTACAAACAATGATAAATTATATAATTAAGCAGATGTAAAGTATTATTAGTAAGAAAAACAATGGGCATATGGGCGATTGTTCCAGATTAAAAAAGTAAGAACAAAAAATATCATCAAAATTTAAGGATGTTTATACATATATAAAGATGATATTTAAGCTCGGAATTGGATAGTTTTCAGATTTTATTATTTCATTTACTTTTCTGAAATCAGCTACTAATCTATGCGAGTTGTCTTGGTTTTTCACGATAAACGCTGGTGAAGCATATTGACTAAAATTTGGGCATTCTTCCAAAATGTTTGCTTTTACTAGATCTTGTAATTCTTTATAATTTGAACAATTTGTACAAAATTTGTGTGTTTTATTTTGTGTTTGTCGGTTGTGTGGGTGTTTTTTATATTTTTGATTAATTAGTTATGCTGTGGTTTTGTATTATTTATTTTAATTCTGGGTTAATTTTTAAATTTGTATTAATTAGTTTTTTTTTAATGAGATCTTTCTTACATATTTTGTATATATATTTAAAACTACTTACAGATTTTTTTCTATAAAACCTTCGCACTTAAAGATTCACTTCACACACAATACGCTTTATTTTTAATTTATTTATTTTTATTGATTTCTCACTTGACACTTGAATTTTATAATGATTATTATGGCTTTACTTGCCTTTTGAAACACATTTGGACTTATTAACTTATTGAAATTATTTACACATTCTGCTCTGGACTGTTACTACGTCTAACTGGCCTGGTGATAGTTTTTAGACTGTCTTTAAGAAAACTTGCGTCTCTCCCACTTTTTCCATTCACGCGGTTAAAATTTTCAATTTAGCATTGTACTTCCTTGAGATTCTATTGGTTATTTATTCGCGGGCTTTTCTTGATTGGACGTTGCTTTTTGCAATCTTGTGTTTTCAGTGGAAATACTTTGAGTTCATTCCAGAGGCCAATTCTCAGGGGTTTATGTGTAGCCTGCAAATATTATTTTCTCTTGGGAAACTTAAGTTGAACAACCGTTCTGCCTTTACACGTGCAAGTTTTTACTTGAGACTGTTCTGCAGATGTGTAATTATTTTTATACTATCAGAGATAATTATTTTTTTAATATATCTCTGACAGTATCCAGTTTTATACAATTACAATAAACAACCATACAAAATATTTGTTTATTGAAAAAACATTACTCTGCTAAATAACACACATACTTAAGGCACTTCCAATATAACTTGTAAAACTTTGATAGTTTAACAATTATACTAAAATATTTAAAAAATATATATTATGCTAAAAATATAACTAAATACATTTCAATCAAAATTTAGATTTTATAAAATCCCTTTAAATTTATTATTTAAATAAAAAGTATTTATAATAAAAGTTTTATTATTTTTGAGCCGAAAGTCAGGCTTACCTGAGGATATGAAAGTGGCCTAAGCCTGTCGTAATCTTCTTGCCCTGCAGTATCCCAGAGACCGAGACTAACTGGTATTCCATCAACCACCATAGGTGCAGAGTAATTGTCAAACCTATAAAATAAAATGACCTTTTGTGAACCTTAAAATTAACTTCATCTCAAATCCAGCATTTTTTAAACTCTGAACAAATAGTATAAGGAATTTTTTGTAAGATAATTAAGTTTGGGCCTAGCTGAATATGTAATTTCTTTATGTTATTGATATACAGAATACAGAGTGGGTGAAAAGTATGAGAACGGCTTAATATCTCGTATGTAAGGGAAATTTGCAGGTAGATGTGATTGAGAAACATACTCCATTTGAAAATACTATTTTATTATGATTTCAAAGATTTGGCCCGCCATCTTGGATCCACCAATTTGAATTTAACTTTATTTTTTAATGGAAAGGTGGTCATGTGATACATAATTTTAATGTAGAATTTGAAGACAAATCCAATGGTGAAAACTGCACATCCATATCTTAAACCGTTTATGTAAATTTAAACATTTCATTTAACACATTAACCGCCACACCGACGTCGGCACAGTTTCTGTGGGTAGAGCAATCTGCCGACCCGATCGGGCCAGCATCTCAAATACGTCATTGTTGTTGTTTTGCTCGACTGTAACACTACAGCGCATTCTAGCGGGGACAAGCCGTACTATTTGGACATTGCACATCCTATGTTTAACGCAGAACACTCGGTTCCCAGTTTAGATTTATTTTATAACTCTCTTTTCGCTGTTGGAAAATGCAAATTTTCGCGGTCCTATCGGGTCGGCACTCTTTTTTTTAAAGATAAACCAACTCTAAGTTATATGAATACTGGTTTCAAGCTGTTAATATGTAAACAATTAATATAATGGTATACATTAGTTATTATAAAAGTGTTAGTAACATATTTTGGTTGATGTATTATACCAAATTAACTAATTTTCCGAACTAACTAATGTTCGGCGGAAACAAGTCGTGGCCCGATCGGGTCGGTGCCTTCACTTTTAAGCGAACTTGCGACGAAAAATGAATGTGCTGGCCCGATTGGTCCAAAACTAACCTCCAATTTCTCCGCATGAATAATTGAAGAAAATGTAAATAAATAGCCTTTGTAACAATAAAAAATCGATATCAGCAACAATACACCAATAATTCAAGTTGGCAATACAGGATTTCGTAGGACCCTCTTATGGTGGCAGTTAACGTGTTAATGTAATAATAAAATAAAGTACATTAAACTGTTTACGCTAAAGACTGTAAGTGCTTAGTGGTATTCCATTTTAATAATTAAAACAAACACTTTTTAGTATAACTAGTTTATTCTAAAAAGTATTTGTTTTAATTATTACATTAATCTTTTTACCTATCAAATTTTAATGTTCCATAAATTAATAATTATCAAACAATCAAAACATAAGGTAATAAATCAATAATAACAATAATAAGAAATCAATAATAAAAACATAAGTATCAACACAATAAGTGAAAACAAATCAATATTCAGATAAATAAGAAGAATACATTAGCAATGTTTAATTTTCAGCACGTATCAGCTGATAATTTAAACAATGAAATCTGCTGATATTGTTACCGCAATGTTTAAATCTGATTTGAATGTTAAGAATTGTCAGTCTGAGTCACAATTTTTATTAAACTGTGAGGAATGTGTTGATGAAATTATTAGTGAAATTTTGCATCAGGTGACAACCATTATTATTAAAGATAAACTCAATTTAGAGAGTGTTTTTTAAATCATACTTAATGGCTTCTTTAAATGAAATGGAAAGGATAACTTTGTTAATGATGCACGGCTATGGTGATAGAATACGATCTTATCAAGAAGTTTCGGATTTATAAGGGAACATTTCCCAACAGAAATTCAATTTCTAAAAGTGCTGTTTATAATACAGTAAAGCGGTTTGAAGAAATTGGCAAAGTAGCTAATCGGGCCCGCATTGGAAGAACAATTAATGCCACCAATAAATCTTTAGAGGTTATGTTGTCATTTGTTGAAGATCCGCATACATTAATTAGGAGAGTTGTACAGGAAATGCTGTTTCTACTTACTCAATCAGAAAAATTCTTAAAAAATCTAATTTTCACACGTTTAAGCTTCATCTTGAGTTTTGTGAGATAATGATGGAATTGTATGACAATGATCATAATTTCTTCAATAATATAGTATTTTCTGATGAAGTTACTTTCATGCTTAATAGTAATGTAAATCGGCATAACTGTCGTTACTGGACCGACATCAACCCACATTGGATGAAGGAGGGTCATATGCAGGCATCCTAAGAAATTAAATGTATGGGCGGGTATTGTTAATGGTCACAATGTAGGGCCGTTTTTTATTGAAGATAACTTAACAGGTGAAAATTACAAAAATAAGTTATTAAACTTGATCATACCAGCCATCCAGAACATTAACGGAGGAGACATACATAACCATTACATAACTTGTGGTTTCAACATGATTGAGCGCCACCTCATTATTTATTTAGGGTGCGGGATGTATTAAATAACGCATTTATACAACGGTGGATAGGTCGTAGAGGTACGATAGAGTGGCCCGCCAGGTCACCAGATCTCACGTCACTAGATTATTTCTTTTAGGTCTACATGAAGACAATGTGTACAAAACAAACCAGTAACAATTGATGATCTAAGAGGAAGTATAACTGAAGTGGCTAACAAACTTTGACCTGAAATGATACAACATGTGCTTGACTGTTATTATTTAAAATTAGCACATTGTCAAACATCTGAGGGAAATTTTTTTTAACATTTACTGCAATAATTTGGTTCTAAGGTTTATTTGCAAACATTTATTGTAACATAATCTTCACATTAATTTTGGTGTTGCTTATTTCATGCGTGTATTGAACATTAAAATTTGATACAAAAGAAGTTTAATGTACTTTATTTAATTTTTAATTATAAATCGTTGATTTATTATTATTGTCATACAATAAACATGACAATAATTGATTTATTACCTTATGTTTTGATTGTTTGATAAGTATTAATTTTATGGAACATTAAAATTTGATAGGTAAGAAGTTTAATGTACTTTATTTTATTTTTACATTAAATGAAATGTTTAAATTTACATAAACAGTTTGAGATATGGATGTGTGGTTTTCACCATTGATTTTGTCTTAAAATTCTACATTAAAATTATGTATCACATGACCACCTTAAGAAAAAATTAAGTTAAATTCTCATACTTTTCACCCACCCTGTATGTATGTATATATATATATATATATATATATATATATATATAATTAATTAATTAAGCCTCAAAAATGTATTTACATTATATATATATACACTAGAACAATCTGTTAAAATTAAATAAATATAAATCTTAACACCTAGGTTTAATTTACTTAGTGGTTCTGTGAACAACACACCTAGCTCCTTGGAAGTTTTAATACATACAAAAAATCATTTTTGTAGACCCAATGTGGTTATTCCCTAGCATTATAATGTAACATAAAATATATTCATAGACTAAAAAGTAACAATAAATAATATAGGTTAAATGTTTATATTTTTGTAACCACATGAAATTGAAAAGGTTTTAATTTTGCTAGACAAGATGTTTTCATTTTTAGGAAGCTTGTTATTCCATGTTTTTTGGATTTCAACCTTGATTGGGAAATTGTTGTAGCCAAGTGATCGGGGAGCAGAGTTACTTGTGTCCCATAGTATTCCTTCCGTTAGGTATATTTTTGTTTGCTAAAAGGAAAAGATTGTATTTAATTTAGTTTATTTTTATGTATAAGGTTGTTGTTGAGTTTATTCACGAAACAATATTAAAAGATAGAGAATAGTAATGTTTAATGTTAGTACGATATAATTAATGATATATTTAATGTTATAAATGATATAATTTATTGTACTTTTTTTAAATCTTATGGAGTCTTTTATTGATAGTTTTATATGTAAATATTATCTGGAAGAAGATCACAATAAAATTGAAATTTTTTGTGTTTTATGAATTGTATAATGTATGCTTGCTAGTCAAAATGGGCTTATCACAGAAGGACTATGAGTTCTAGTATTAACAGTAGCATTTCCTCTGAATGATTTTAATAGGACACAATCCCATAAATTTATAATTTTATAAAAATGACAAACTAAAAACAAACTATTTTAAAAAAATGTGTAGAAAACATATTCCTGTTTATAATATTTTTTATTGTGTTTAATTTCATCATCTGAGTGAAAAAAGTCGCAATATGACAAAACAAACAAATTTGTATCTGTCTACTTTATAATTAGCAGGATACTGTTAGGTGTCTTAACAAAATCGAACAAAGCTTAGTCATAAAGGGCTTAGTCACTACAGAGTTAGAAGCATGTAAAACTTAAACAGTGACACATATGTCTGTTTAATTTCTTCCTGAAGTTTTGTAAACTATGTTTGAAACTGTATGTTACTTTATAAACAAGGTTACATACACCACTAACACACTTCTTATTGTTATATAATCTAACATTTCATACTCTAATTTCTCAGAACATAACCTTTATTTGTATTTATGTATTATACTCTATGAAAAATTCTTTTCAAATATTTTAATACAACATTTGATATAAGTTACACAAATTTGGTATACATTCTTATACACAAATTCTATGTAAAATACAAGTAAATGGTTTAAATTATAAATAACTTATTTATAATCTAAAAAAGAAAGACTACTTTGTTCGCTGTAACAAACTAGGTGAATCTAAATAAGTGAAAGATGATAAGTGTTAGATGATAAACGCTATATATATTTACTCACGCGTTTTGATAAATATTATTTTTGTAACTATATAATCAATATTATTTAACCCTTTGCCATCGGAATGGATATTTGCCGTTATTCCTCTACTGGCTGCCACCATTCGCATGCCAAGTCGGATTTTTTCCACAGCAGTTGTCCTTTGCGATTGGACGGCCAGCGGTGCTGGCCAACATGAAATCCAACGAACGCTCGGGCGTCCAGCAGGACTGGCCGGCCAACAACGTATGTTATCGTTTATAATATTCAAACTATGGTATGATGTCTGTAGAGTGCTGCAAACTAGTGAGGAATTATTGAATTAAATGATCAGCAGGTTTGCAACATTATATCGTAAAAATTGTGGTAAACTAAGGTAAAACAAAGTACTGCACGGTGTGTAGCGATAGGAGACAAGGAAAAGAAAGAAAAAGGACAAAGTGATTTTGTAAAACTAGTTTAAAAAATCCTGGACTTCATATGGGTGAATGTTTTGAAAAATACCACTCAGTGAAAAAAATTAAAGAAGATTAAAACACAATACTGACTTATCGTTTGTATGAGTGACAAATAGATGTACATTTTACACGTTTAGTAATTAATTTCACTTTCAATTTTCAAACAAATGTATGTCATAATTCAATATCTTATTTGTTTTCGAGATTCAATAAAACAGCAGTATAAAATTACAATTGATTTATTACAATTTAAATCCCCTATGCTAACATTGCAGGTTTATAGTGAAAACAATTCCGAGCTGCCGGGAGAAAGCCGACATTATGAATGCCGAGTTGACGCGGAGTGGAGCGTGGCCAGTACCGCTGGCCGTCCGACCGCCGGAACCAATTTATGCGGAAAGAATTCCGAGTGGCTGCTGACTGCGTTGTGGCCACTCCTACTGGCCTTCCGATCGCAAAGGGTTAAACACTCTTCTAAAAATATTTTACAATGGCTTTTCAATAACTACACTTTTTCAAATCAACTTATGAACTACACTTATGGAAACTTCAATAACCAAATGATTGAAAAGACAATTTTCCACAAAACAAAAACACTTTATTGTGCAATATGAATTCAAGAAGATGTTTTAATGACTGTCGTCATCCTCAGCTGCTACATTCAAACAAACCCTACTGACAGTGGACTGTACACTACACTTTACCAGATGATCTACCATCTTCCCTTGGGATTTAAATGTTGATCAGTTTATCAAATGAGTATCCAAAGTATCAATGCCAGAAGGCATCTCTAATTGAGGATTCAGGAATAAAGTTTGGGTCAGGTAGCAAAAGACTTGAGATGCATGCCAAGGGACAACGTCCAGAATTTCCAAAGAAAGGTTATGTTTGGCCAATACACTTATCAGAACAATTAATTGGGTCTATGCCAGTTCTGCTTTGTTCTGTAGTAAGACCACTCCTTCTACATCCCTTCATTGAAAGACAAAGAGAGCAGTGATCATAAAAGATGTCAATGTTGTTTATTAGTGTTTTAAATCTTTTAAGACTGGCTATTTAACTCCAGATAATGGTGAAAAATACTGAGCCGTTTTTTAATTATTTTAAATGGTTTTGTAAAAAAAACTCCATAAAAAATTGTTGAATGATTTTTAATTGTGGTATGATTTTTAATACATATCTCTTTTTTTAATGTACACGTTACATAAGACAACATCGTCTTACAGACCAATTAATTTAAAATCTCAGTTGGCAAAGATACAAGAAAGAATAATACAAGACTGGTATTGGATAAGAAAGGATTACCCACACAGGAACAACCAGGCTTTAGAATGGACCGTTCAACATTTCAGCAGATAGTCCAAAAAACAAAAGAAATAAAGAACAAATTTAATATCAATGAGAGTGTTTTGGCTACCTTTGTGGATGTCAAGGGTGCCATTATTATTGTTAAGAAATAAGCTGATAAACAAAATAAGAACTGTAAACCTTACAGACAAAATGCTGGGCTGATTCAATGGGTTCTTGAAACAATGCTGGATTTTGACACATATATAATGACTTATACTCCAAATTTTTTAATCAAAGTTTGGCCTTCCACAAGGGGGCTGCAACCAGCACAGTTCTATTCAACATTTATATAAATTATTTGGTAAAAACAATAAAAATAAAATAGCTGAGGGAATAAAAACATGCATGTTAGTTGATTGGGCCTGTTAGTTGATCGGAGGAAATAAAAAGAGACATGAAATACTTTAGAACTGTGTGAATAGAACCAATCGTGTATTGAAGCTATTGGCAGAATAAAACAATATGTGGATTAACTCCTCAAGTCTGAAAACACAATGTACTTGAGCATAATCTTAGACAACAAGTTAAACTAGGGATATCATATTAAGAATATTGAAATGTAACAAGGCACATGTTGGAATCTATTTGAAATATACATATACCTTATAAAATGTATGATGACAAAATAAATACTTACAATATCTTCTTCTTTTATTGTTCTGATAAAGTCTCAATCAACATAAATAATCTTTAAACTTAAAATTACAAATTTAACTTTAATAAATTATAGAATTTTAACTAAACACAGAGAAAATGAAATTCTATACAATAAAATTGAGGATTATTAAAAGTTTATAAGCCCAATATAAAGGCTCAAATTAATCATAAGTTAAAAAAAAAAATTAGTAAATACTTATTTATGCATGATAATTGTTTGAATTAGTCCTACTATTATTCTCATACAAATCAAAAAGATACACCAACAAGAATTTAATATTGAAATGAAACGAGCACTGAACGGATATATCTTATGGAAACACTGCAAACCTATATACAAACAAAATAAGAATCTTCAAAGAATATAATCAGTTAAAATATTTCACTTGGTCATCAGGCATGACTGTTCGTACGAACATCATGATTCGGACATTTACTCAATATGTGAAGATTCTACAAGCAAAATGAACAAGGACCATTTTCTGATCTGCAGGAAACTAGATAAAACCAAATAAGATTGAAAGGACTACATTGAACTGTACTAGGAAGCTAGATCCAAGATGGCTTAAATCAATTTTGAACTGATTGAATAGAAACAGAAACAATAAATATTATTGTTCGGAGATCACGAGTGGTGTAGCGGAAGAAATGCGTATACTATTGGCTGATGCAAGCTGTCACTCATACTACACACTATTCTAAAAACATGCACCTGAATGACAATGACTGTGCATAGTGCTTATTAGAGGCCTGTTATGAAACTGTTAAGTACCTATCTTCAAAATTGATTACTATATAAGAAAGAAAATACACACTGCGAGACTGATCTTTTAAGTCCATGTACGCAGTGAGTAATGTTTTTGACTTTGTTTCCCTGGCAATGATGACACAAGACCGCTGCCCCCTCGCTACACCACTCGTCACCTCCAAACAGTACAAAATATATAATTAAAATAAATAACATTACATTATTTATATTATTTTGTAAGATAATTGTTTAGAAAGTAAAACGTTTTACATAAGGCATCATCCATTTTTTGTTCTTTCTTTATTCCTTCAACTTAGAAAATGTAGAAACAAGTTTATTCAATTCTTTGGGCAATATCCTGTGGATATTATTTGTTTTGATTAATTTTTACTTTGAAGAGACCATGCTCATCATTAGCAAGCTAAACAGAGAGTCAATAAAAATTTGAAAGACCATGATTAAATTTTGTATGTTATAAAAAAATTATAGTGACAAATGTACTGAAAACATCTTGCAGTTTTGCTTTTTCTTACACTCTTCTTGCAATAACAAAGATGTATGACAAATAAAAGGATTTTTTTGCTAGTAGACTAGTTTATTTAGTTTATATATATATATATATATATATATATATATATATATATATATATATTGATTCACCTATTACTTCAGACATTGTCCAACCATTTTCTCCTTGCATGTAATGTGCATCAATTTATAAATGACATAACATCACATCACTAACACAGACATAAAATTAAACAACAGAAAACATTGCTTATTTCTGCAAATATGCTCATTCATGTTCAAATTATAACTGACAGTATATTTGTAATGCATTATGTTCCATCCACAAGTGTAAAAGATTTTAATGATATATTGTTTACACTGATGACTGACGGTACTTGATAGAATTCCATTTTAACAAATAAAACACAATTTTTCTTTTGTAAAAATCTATAATTTATTTGGTCTAGCCGACCATGGTTTCGCCAGTTACGGCATTGACGAGGCTCTTACAAGACTAAATACAAAGCACACCATAACTATTATAAAATGTTGAGAAAGGCAGGAAATTCCCGTTAACAAACAAAGCACAAAGACACGGGGGAAAAACCCCACAGGTCATTCACACAGGTATTAACCAACCTTGAATAGAGGTTGAAGTAAAGGAGAAAATGACAAAAATTCCGTTTGGTCATTTAAAACTAGATTATCATCATTACACAAAAGTCTCTTAATTTCTAAAATTTCCCAAACATTTAATTTTCTACTTTTTACGTTAACATGTAGAATTCCAAAATTAACATTAGAATAAAAACAGGCCGTAGTTTTAAGTGTAGGTTAGGTGAGCATGAAAGGAGTTGGCGGTTAGGTTATAATGATTCTAGTTTTTCTAACCATTTAAAAAATCTACATGTTAATGTAAAAAGTAGAAAATTAAATGTTTTGGAAATGATGTTGAGGAATAAATCTGTACAAAATAAAATTAATTTAAGAATTCCTTAAATCAAAACAAACACTGGCGCGATATCTAGCAGTAAATTTCTACAACATACATTAATCTATGAAATAACCAAGATTTTAATCATTTCCAGTCATACAAAAGAAGTAAATCCAACAATTCACCAATTATAAGTCGCTATATCATCCATATAAAAAAAAATAACCGTAAAACCTGAGTTATCCATAAAAAATAAATATGTCTGAAGCAAAGACAAGAGATAAATAGAATTCAATCGAAATAAGACGAGGTTGTTACAATACATTTTATAGGCCGTGAACAAAAACAGCGATAGAATTTTATTAACTACGAAAATACTAGACAAGGATGAAATAAAAATATGGCCTATTGATAGATCACATATGTATACATATTTTATCTCATCTAAAATATGTCCGAGGATATTAAAATATTACAGAAATAGTCTAAAAGAAATGAAAAGTCTGAAGAAAAGATAGCAGCTGGATCTGATATGCAAAACGTTTTAGTATAGAAAAAGGGAACACGATTCTGATTGGCTTAGGTTAACATATGATTGTATATGCGGGAATCATAAATAATATTAGAAATAATGTCATGTATGTTAGTTTGTAAGAATTAAATAATGCAAGAGAAGTTATTTAAATCCCATAGTATGTCTTAAACAATAATTTTAATAATAGTAAACTCAGTAAATGTAAATGTAACTATTAAAAGTTTAGTTTTGTGTAATAGGGTCATAATATACCATTTTATCTTCCCATATAAGAAGAACAAGAAGCAATGGATTAAATAAGATATCTCTTTGCAAAGCTTGAATTCTACAAGAATAAAAAAAAAAAAAAGGATTGTTGAATAAGATCCCAGACTGGACAGATGGACCTCTGGATCTAATAATTTTTAAAGAAGATTTTCAAGAAAATATTAGTAATGTTTGTCTAAAATATATCAGAAAGTTTCAGAAATCAAGTGAAAATAATTCTATATAAAGTGATTAATAATATCTTAGTCAAACTTAAGATAAAAAAAAAGTGTGACTTCAGAGTCAATTGGGTGAGACCTAATTTTATTGATTTGAAATACTTTGTTATAACTAATAGCCTAGTAGGCACATCTTATATTCAAAATATAACAAATATTATTGAATATCAATTTTATCTGTTTAAAGTAAACAGAATATCTTAATATAAACTTTTAAATGTGTACCCAAAGTGATTGATACTATGAAAACTTATTTCCACAATCATTCATCCATTAGCCTAAAAATAACTTTTATTTCATTGATTTATTTTATGTTAATTTTAGGCTTGAAATCCTTACTTCCTTGAGATAAGCCGCTCTTACCTTAACCCCGAGAAAGAAACTCATAATATATAGACAATTAATTTCATTTTATATTATGTTTAATATGTATCATTTTTTTTTTTAAATAATTAATAATTATATCAGATAGTTCTGATAATAGAATAAATAGACACTCATTAATGAAAGACATTCTAAGGAGCCATAAATAGCCCTAATTATCAATTAGAATTATAATATGTTATGTAGGCCTATACCTACCGATTTAATCTGCTGTGTTAATAATTTCATTGAACAATATTCATATAAAACAAGAAAAGGATTTTTCATTTAATAAAGTTTAATCATACAAAAATTTTGTATGAATATCAATAAATAATTTCATTTATGTAATCAATTGTTACTTTATTTCTTTGTATAATTTTTTTTGGTACTTACGTATTAACGCCAGCGCAGCAGGAGTTGCTAATGCGCATGCGCCAATATTTGCTTACTTTGCGATATAATTATATATCACGACAGGTTTGGCCAGGTAGCTATATATATAAACACCTGGCCAAACCTTATATATATATTGCTTCCCTTAAACCAGTTTGCTCTTTATTGGCGCATGCGCATTAGCGCAACTTCTGCTGCGGTGGCGTTAATACGTAAGTACCTTTTTTTTATTATTATTATTATCAATACATTTTACTATTTTAACATGTAATTTATAAATTTAAATATTTTGAAGAAAATATTAATATCAAAGATATTATAACATTTCAGATGATAATCTAGTTTTAAATGACCAAACGGAATTTTTGTCATTTTCTCCTTTACTTCAACCTCTATTCAAGGTTGGTTAATACCTGTGTGAATGACCTGTGGGGTTTTCCCCCCGGGTCTTTGTGCTTTGTTTGTTAACGGGAATTTCCTGCCTTTCTCAACATTTTATAATAGTTATGGTGTGCTTTGTATTTAGTCTTGTAAGAGCCTCGTCAATGCCGTAACTGGCGAAACCATGGTCGGCTAGACCAAATAAATTATAGAATTTTACAAAAGAAAAATTGTGTTTTATTTATTTTAATGATATGTTGAATACTATTATAATTTTCATTTGGAAGATTTTTTTTTTTATTTACATATGGTATTTAATAAGAAATTTTGGTTTATGTTCATAAATTTGAAAACCTTCAAAAATTTCAAAAGCCGTCTGTCTATTAGTCCATAGCCTGTAGTGTATAATGCATAGCTTCCAGACTCTTGTGTGTGCAGGTATAATTGTGTTTTTTCAAATTCTAGGTCTGTATTGTACCATGCAATTTCTGTTCCTTACTCCTTATTACATAAATGCACAAGTTTTAAGCTTCTGCTATATGCTTGGGAATGAACTTTATTCAAATAAGACGATCATTATATGACACTGCACATTTATATGAATTTGGTTAGTGTTTTAATACATGTCATTTTTTATTATTATAGCAACACAAAAATAGTTTTTAACAAAATTTTTTTCTTCCATATACAACATTATAATAATAAGTCTAGTCATCATCCAATCTTATTCACATACAACAGTTTTTCACTAAACCTGTGTCACTTTGGTATATATTGTTGAAAAAAAGACTTCCTTTCAACACTAACATCAATACACGACTGTTGATAACCAGGGCGGTCTGGCCAGGGCGGTCTGGCCAGGTCGGCGATCGCCGAGGGCCCTAGGTTCAAGGGGCCTTCGATTTTTTAATTTTAATTTTATTACTTTAAAAAGACCTGAAAAAAGTAAAATACATCATTGTAAATTTCAGGTTGGTTGTCAAGTGTAATATACTGCTAAGTCGTTAATAAATTGTTGAAACAGCACTAACAGTCAGTACGATAACAGTGCTGTAGTAGTACTGTACTAGTATGTGCCCACATAAGTGGCCGGCACGACGGAGAAGTTAAATATTTTCACAAACAAAACAAAATTTCTCTGAAGCTCAACCAAGGTCTGCATAAGAAACACTATAATTGTCTGTATTGGGAACCTCGCTACCAAATGGGTTGCCTCAACCTAGGGAAAACATTGGAAAAAAATTAAAAAAACCTTATATCTTATTATCAAAATATTTTTATGTAGGAACCACCATGGTTCTATGGTAGTTTCCAATAATTGTACAGAGTGTCACATCGGTATTGCAAGAAATAATAAAATAAAATGTGTTCACCAAATTTTACTTAATTACCAAAAATGAATTATTTTGTTTGTAGCCTGAAATGTTTTTTGCATTACTGTTTTATTTAAGTAACATTGGGTACATTTTGCAACACTGCTAGATTGTAAGGAAGTAGCATATATGGTACTTTGTAACAGCAGTTCAGTCTCTAATCTATTTTGCTGGGGAAATCCAGGTTAATAAATTATAAATTTGTAAAATCATAATAAAAATATGTTACATAGGGGTTATTTTGGGCGAAATCAAAAATATGTATTTTTTTAAATACCTCCCGAGTACCATTTTTATAGAGATTAGACCATATTTTGGACTTAATAAATTTGTATAAAGCTGTTAACAATTAAGAAGCAATTTGCATAAATCAGAATATGGATTTCGTTTTAAAGCTAAACAAAAGTATTGTAAAAGGATTTATCAAAATCCATTCACTAATCTAAATTTCTGCAAATAATCCATTTTTCATCGTTTATAGAATGGATTACAGTACTAAACAACTAATATGCTGCTGATATATCAGAAGTAGTAGATATATTTTTTGCGTTGTTTGAATTCATAGCCTAAAAGTTTTGCCAAAGCCAAAGTGAAAATGAATAAATAAGTAGTAGTTTTTAACATTTCAAAATTTAGACAGTAATTAAGCTTACTACTTTGCACTAGAATAAAAATTATAAAAATTGACTCCTACACAAGAACAGTTACCTTATTCACAAACTTTGTTTCTTCATTTTTTTCACATATATTATGTACTATAAAATGTTAACATTATTTACACTTAAGCTTTTTTAATACTTAAAAACTTCCTTTTTGTATGATTGTCACCAAAGCAAAGAGCAACCCCATCCTTTGCATATATATTTTGTCTCTTTTCTTTCTGATTCTTTAGTTTTGTATGCGAACCAAAAAGCATTTTCTCAATGCATCTTTCCTTTCTTTCCAAAGAAACCAAAGAAAAAAGTGCCTATCTGGAAGCTTTGTTGGGATGTTGCCATTAGGGTGTCCAGTTCTTTCCTTTTCTCTTCCCAAAGTGTATTTTTCAATCTTTGTTTAATGACTTCAAACTGAAATTCCTATAAACTAGGTTTTTTCCCAGTTTTTGTAAGATATAATGAGTGGGAATTCAAAACATCACATCGAAAAAATGGAATAAAATTTTTTATACCACTTCGGGAATTTTCTTACACATTGCAAACTCTAAATCATTATATCACTTATTGTGAAATCATAACACTTTCATAAATATAAAGAAGATCAATCTGATCCTCTTTGTTACTAAATCAATATCAATATTACTATCATCAAGTATTGCAAAAAAACTCTCATAAAATATAACCCTAGATGTGGAAGCTATGTCGAACACACTTGACTAAACTGTAAACAAACTGTAAAAATATTGATAAAAACCAGGCAAAGAAATATAAATATTGCACTATATACAACAAACACTTGTGGTTAGCTAAAATTGCTAAAATGCCGATAGATGTCAGAAGCATACAGATAAACACAACAGTTCCAATAAATGATACATCTAACGTGTCAACACGTCTACAGCATATTGCGAACAGTATGTTACGGACACATTAACACTTTTACAGCAGTCAAGGTGTTAAATATGAATGTTCTCAATTGTACTAAACCAGCTTGAAATACTTTCAACATATTCTTGATATTAATTCAATTGTAAGCCAGAAATAAACCTATAAAGAATTTCCCAGTAGTGCTATTAAAAGATATGCCCTTGAAAATTCACACTATACCAGTGTCATAAATTTTATACATATCCATTATTAATGTAACTTTTTTTTTTTAATTACTATGATTATGTTGGCTAAGATCAAAAGTACTTACACTGTAGGCACATATTCACCAGGAAAACTATCAGTAGTATAGGATATAAGCATACAAGTTTTGCCCACTGTACCATCACCAACTACAACACATTTGATTGGGCGACCAGAAGACATCCTGAGGAAAACAGTCTGGGTACGAAAAAGCTCTGATGAAAATTCTAAAAACATAACAATCAATACTTTAAAACTGATTTATATTGAGTATGAAGTTATACAATAATCTACAAATTATAATTGAAAATTGATTATGTTTAAATCTGACTTAAAAATTTAGTCTAACTGGTGAACCCTAATAGTGAATTTAAGTTTTCACAAAATTGAATATAGCCACCGACTTAAGATGATATTAAGCACAAAAAAAATAAATAAAAAGATCTTTACTTTTATTCATTGATGTAAATACGGTTCCTGAACTCGTACTATGTTGTACTCATTTTTATCCCTAGACTTTCAACCAAGTCATAATGATCCTTCTCAAGACACAATAAGCTTAGTTGATGAGTCAAACACTGCTGTATACAAATGAAAACTTAACTGACAAAATAGGCTAAATATTGAGAGAAAACAATATACAGTAGAACCTCGATTTGAGAGTTGCAATTTTCGTTCGTTAATTTTGGATGGATATAATATGGATAAAAGGTGAATTTATAATGTTGAATCAATTTCATGGTGAGATAAACAAAGTTATATATTCCACTGACCAATGTTTCTAGGTTTGAATCTTATATTAAATTTTTGCTATTTAGCTGTTTTTTTATTACTAGACAAACATATAATCTATCTGGATCTACAACAAAAATGATGCTGCCTGTTTGGACGAGAATGTTTTAAAACTTGTTTTTTCTTCTTCAACATAGAGACTTCCTTTTACATTTCTCTTTGAGTAATAGTCAAATCTAATCTCTACCCCCTTTAAATTTAGTAAAATAACTTATTTTATAATTTAATAACAGAGGTAAAAATAAATTGGTCAAGTGTTGTGCTGATTTTTGGTCAAAAGCATTAAAAGTTTTTTTAATAAAACTAAAATAACAAAAATTAGATGTCCGAAGTACAGTATTGTAATTTAGAAGGTGACTCAAGTGGCAGGTAACTGGCTGGTCCTAATTCCCGGTGTCTATGTGTATGTAGGCTGTGTGTGCGTGTGTGGAGTTGACCCTTCATCTAGCCGCATTTCAGTAGCAAACAAACTATAGGATTAGACCCCTATATCTGTCCGCCACTATTTTATTATTCCTGTTATCTGTCCAGTGCTAGCAAATTGTTTGTTTTAAGTAGCATATCATATCCCTAATTGTTTATAGCTCTAACTGATGTACTTCCTTATCTTATCGCTTAAAATCCAGAAACTTTTAGCCACAACAATAATTACTACAAGATAGTCTATATTACATTGGATTTGTGTATGTTTTCATAGGTAAGTTCAATCAATATTTAAATCGTGTATTTAATTGTTTTTTTATTAATTTAATGTTTAAAACCTAAGCAAAACTATTCTAACCTAACTTAACCTAACCTAAAATAAATAGTGCCAGATAGATAACGAAATTTAACTAAGCCTAGTTTATAAGCTCATTAAGAACAAGAAAACCTCAAAGGTTGTCCCAGAGACATCAAGTATACCTATGAATAGCAACAATAACCTATACTTTGAAACTTGTGATATAGCTCAACCTAATATTGGCATACAAAATTCGATGAACGCAAAGAAAAAACTCCTAAAAATATTGTTCATATGATGGCAGGGGAGACTGGAAATGCCATCTACTGATATCTTGAAAACGATAAAACCTTTTTCAGTTTTTATTGAACCACTGCATTTCAAGAGCAAGCAGCCGGTGCTCCTCACTTGCTATATGTTGCCAAGTTACACATCTTTAAAGTAATATTTATTTTTAAATGTGCTGTCATACATAAGGTGTTTTCTTTTATGAGAAGTACACTTTGACCACAAAGTGGAGTTTACACACCCTATTACTTTTTTCCTTTTTATAATTCTCTCTTTTAATTATTTCTCTGTATGGCTTCCAGTATCGATGTTTGTATTTGTATCTATTGTTTAATTTTCATGTGGATGTAGATCATCCCAGTCCTTTCCGATGCATGTGTATTTTGTTTTCAATCAATTCATCCTTTATTACATCTTCTGACTTCCCTCTTGAATCCCGATACATTCCAAGTTCCAATCATCATTTACTTTTTCCATTGCCATTTCCAAAAATATCCATCCATCATCTGAGACGATTTAAAAGGATTTTTAGCGTTAAATACATTAGTAAAGTTAAATTAGTTGATTGATATCATTGAATTTACTATAAAAATAATATCCAGATTTCAAAAACTGAATTCAATACTATCTTTCACTAATAATACTAAATTTTCTTCAGTCTTATATAATATACATAGTTGCGGAAGCTATATGTTGAGCGTTACTTAAATGGCTCTTCCGGACAGATAGTTTATGCAAGCTTAATTGTGTAAATGATGTCAGCCAATATTACTAACATCATATAAGTTAAAACGTCAAAGAATGTAAGTATGTGGTAAGTAATTTAGGCCATAAATCATGATTATAACTATTTACAATATTATCAGCATGCAAAGATAGACAAGGACAAAACATGGACCAAACATTGTATGAAACCTAATAAGACAGATTAGTAAAGAAATCAAATCAAATCCGCATTTATTGTTCTACATAAATACTAGTGACTACAATAATTAGATTTTAAACTAGTGGCAAGTTTCAGAAAATTTTTAATCGTAATTTTTCAATAGGCCAACCATTTTATTCGTCGAGATTTAATTAGTGAAAGTAAGTGCCATCATACACGAGGGTGTGTTCACCATGTTGAGATTTCATATACAACATTATTTTTAAGATAGCTAAAATGAAATTTTCTAGCAAATTATACCCTGTGTTTCAAAAAGAATATTGGAGTTCTGAAAGTATTAATTAATTTTAATTTACATTAATAAACTACACATGAAATGAAAAAACAAAGAAACAGTTTTCCTTAAAAGTGTTCAATGTGAACACCATTTGACATATGACACACATCCAGTCGATAGGGAAGTTCTTCACATACCTTGATCGGCATGTCTGGAGTAATTGATGTGACAACTGCTTCAATTCTGTTTCTCAAGTCGGGCAGATCAACTGGTAGCAGAGGCATTACACACAATCCTTTATAAACCCCCAAAAATAAAAATCGCATGACGTAAGATCGGGTGAAGTGGATTAATTACTAAAGACAATACGATCAACGAAGTCATCATCTTCATGCACCAACATTTCATTTGCAAAGTTGGCATCCAAAACTTATAATAGTCATAAACAATACGGACGCATTTGTGTTTTTTTTAAAACCATCCATTGCCATGTCACTGGAATTGCTAATTTACGGCTAGCTTTCCTAACAGATTTCTTAGGCCCTAACAAAAGACTCACACATTCAACATTTTCTTCAAACTCTCTTAGTCATCCAGTACTCTACCCTTTACAGAGAGCCAGTCCATTCAAACTGACGATATGGTCTACAGATGTTATTATAACCCAAGGAATCACAATTGAATTTAATACGGAACACGATAACGACATTAAATTTTAGCTATGTAAATAGACATGAAAAATCACCTCAGGGCTCATATCATAACCTGATCTCTAAATATAGTCATAATCAAAAGAAATCCATTACATAACCCATTTCACAAAGCATCTGCCATTTCAATCATTTTGTAAATAAATAAAAGTGGAGTGAAAAGAAGTTAAAATTAAAAGAAGACAAAGAAAAAGGTAACAGGACTTAAGCAGGCAGAGAAGAGACAGCAATAAGAATCATCACTTGGTTTCAGGTCACCATTGGATAAAATTTGTGTTCAAGCTAATTCAAGATTATTATATTAATTAGCCTAAACCAAGAACCCGAAATTAAGAGACAGAAAAAATAAACCTCATTATTGGTAATTTTAAAATAGAGGAAACTAATGATGAGTTAGCTACTTAATCACAAATTTAAAATCAGAACATTTTGGGAAATTTAAGACATTTTCTAAATTAGAATTCTTTATAAACTTTTAGTGAACTCATAAGATTGTATAGTAAAGACAAAAAACTAATTAAAACTTAATCAATCATTCATTATTTTCACAAGATAATCTCCCATATCGTCAGTAAGTCTAATAACTATTTAATTTTTGTTTTTGTTTAATTTTATCTAAGATCGATTTTTATTAACTGAATAGGCTACATAGGCATACATTGCAAATTTGAAAGAATTGATTTTTAAACAAATAATAAATCCGATTTTGTTCTCATATGCATCGCTATTTCGTATTGTCTAAAGTACTTAGCACAATTAGTATATTTTATTTTAACACATGTTGAACGGTAATTACTGATTCACGCTTTCAATATTTCAAAACAAAATAGGGTTTCTGTTTGGAAGTCACCATCTGTGTTGCTACCGCTTTCAAATGGAAGGTTTAAGAAACAAGTTTACGAACATGTACATAACTAAAATTGGCATCTTTCCCCTTTCATTACTGTACATTTCACTTAAGAGGTATAGGCTAGTAAGGAAATAAAATGCTGATATACTTACCCAGTAATCAGCATTAAATACCGAGTATTTACTTTTTTAAATACCCAGTATATTATAAAGTAAAGAATAACTATAAGGGAAATTAACTCAGATAAAATTTGTTTCCAAAAATTGTTTAATCATAATTTCATAAGTAATAACCTATTGCTAACTGTTTGAGTCAAATAATTGTTTTAAAAAATCTATCAATCATCAATATTTTTATTAACAGTGTTCCTCATTTAACTCTTTTCAACCTATTTTTCTCTAAAGTATTTTTTTAATTTATTTTTTTAGTAAAGTAAATTTTTATTTACCATTTTTACAAAGTTTTATCCTAGCCTATAATATTATAATTACTTTATTACAATAATCTAAATTTTAAAAATAACATTAACATTTAAAATGGAAAATTAGATAACCCTTTGACAATGAAGGGTATGCTACAAGGATACAATAAGTTATCTAAAAATGACAATTCATTGAATCCTTTTTTATTACAAGTTAAGTTATTATAAACATGTAGAACTATTTCAATTTTGAAATTAGTATGCTTTAAACCCATTTATATATAAAAATAAAAACCATTCTGGGCAGATTATAGACATTTCCTATAGAAAGCACAGACATAGGCCTAATCAAATTTTATCTATTTAAATCATTGTAAATTTTTCATATCTTTGACTCATCAATTCCCCAATATATTTAATTTCGTAAATTATAAAAACATTATAAACAAAATGTAAATGATGAAACAGTTCAGTATTTTGAAACAGCTCAGTATTTACATTTCAAATAATTCATAAACAAATCCCCTACTTACACAAAAACAGAACACTAACGCAATCTATCCGCGGAAGTTGGCAACTCAATTTTAATAAATTGTAAATATAGGACATATGATTCAGTCCCGCCAGAAGGAAATTAATAATAAATACGCAAGGGAAAACCGATAAAAGAAAACCAGGCCTATTGAAACCTTAATATGTTGGCTATCTACCATAAAAAGCCCGAAACATAAACCAAAGCCGTTAAATAAATAAATAAAGGGATAAGTTGACAAACACAATACCAGTGAAAGCAAATATTCCATGACAACACGACCTAGCCAGTACAAAAATAAGGCATATTAGCGAATTATCCCAAAATATCGAAATATACTGTGCAATGAAGAATTAAATTATCTTTCAAATGGTCACCTCACAATTTTAGTAAAGGTCCTTTTAATTAAATACAAAGTCTTCAAAGGTGATGAACTCAGGGAAATTTACCAAGTCAAGTTACAGACGAAGCTAAGCCCCGCCTCCAGCATGCTTTGTGATTGGTTGATGCCATTCACGGCGGCGATCTTCAAATTGTCTTAGAGATTAGCAATTTTTTTAAATTAATAATTTAGGCATAAATAAAGAGTTTGTTTCTCAAAAATTAGTTTTAAATCAAATAGAATTAGTTAGAAAATGTAAATTAGGATATAATCATCATATCATAAAATCATTTTCAGTCACCAAAAATTGTATCCATTTAAGCCCATGCAAATAATCGGTACTAACGATGGTAATGAGATTAAAAGTGAACCCCGATTTATGTATTAATTCGCTAAAAGGACGCTATATTCATTCCTAAGCAGACGCTTAACCAGAACGGACGCATAAAATCCACACCGGCTCTCTTCATTTGGTTTTGACTGCTAGAATGCTTCAAAACGTCCAGGAATCATTACTAGGAAGAAGACAACAGATATTGGGTGAGATTAAACCAATTATAGGAACATTTCATGGTTATAAACTTCTATTTTCATCAAAATTAATAACCCAAAAATCTCATAGTGATCCAAACTTTTGTGTACCAAAGCCTACAACGATAAGACACTTTTGAACTCTCTCTTTTAATAATCATCCTCATCATTTAATGTTCTCACTAGATTTAAGTTAGTTAATAGTTAATTTTAAGATTTAAATGCAAACTGTAATTAACTGTAGGTGTGGATGGATCCGGCCGATTACCCCTAGCCCGAGATTTATAATTTAAGTTTTTAAATACGAACAAAACCCGACTGAGACTATTATAATTTATTCTTTTAATAACCCAATTTTTACAAATGATATTGATAATATTTAATAGAATTTCAAATGAATTTTATGTATAGCCTAATTCAGTGATTGAGAATCCCAAGCTAACCAAACTAACATTCAGTGAAGGGATCAGAGACAATAATAGATTTTCGAATAATTGTAACGATTTTGAATTTTATTTGTGAACCATAATTATTTATGTCATTAAAGTTTTCTTTCTTTTATGGTTATTGTGTAAAACATATTTTGGTGCTTATTTCTTACTATAAATTAACCTAAGTTTTTAGTTAATTTTTTTCAAAGGAGATAGATCAATTTAAATCACAGTAAATCAAAGTAACTCTCCATATAGATAAGTAAAGCATTCTTAGATTGAATTAAATTGATTTAACCAAAGATTTTAACAATATTAAATCAGCTTACCATAGCCTGTACATAAAGTGTGTAATAGAATTGTAGCTTTCAATGAAGAAAAGAAAAGAAATTTTTTGTTTAATAAGTGGGTAACATTATTCATAAAACTGTGTAACCTACCAGAACTCGATCTAAGTTAACATAATTAATTATCACAAGACATAACTACATGAACACTCTAACAGTAGTTGGAAGATATATATATATAGAAGTTCCATTCTACAATAAAAAAATATACAAATTGAAAAATTGAAAGCTGTGGCTATTTTAACACTAGGCCTACCTAAAGCAATTTAAGCAAAATGATGGTATTATACATTAAAGCTCACCCTATTTTGTTGTTACTAAAAATGATGCAAACTTAAACTATTTAGGCTACCTTCTTTGCCATTAATCATATATTTTGTAACAACACGAAACAATTTTCATATGTAAAAATAAATATTAGGCCTATGTCTAACCTATAAATACGTCAGATTTGATAGTTTTCAGATTGTCATTATTCAGTGAAAAAAAGTCACCTCCGCAATGAAAACATTATTTATTCTTAAGAAGTAAGGTATATAGTAGACAATAAAAAAAAATCCTGAAAATTAAGAGCCACCTAGTAAACAATTAGGCTACCGTATTATCTTACCTCAATATTTATTAAGCTATAATGCACATTATATAATTTTAATTATTATTTTTCAGACTCTCTTCGAGATATCAGGTAGCTTGTAATAAAATTATTTAATAAACTAGGCCTTTTTTTATAATATCTTTTTATTATAGGCTATATTCACATTTACAATCATAGGTTTCTATAGCACTTTAACATATTTACAATTAACAAATTATGACTCTATTTCTCGGGTTAAAAGGATCCTGGTCTATTAAATATGCAATCAGAAAAATATAAAAACTTATGACTATACAGTATGAAATATCTAAAACTAGTGAATTTTACAAAATGCTAAAATAGTTCAAGTTCAAGTTACAAATTTGGTATTAATGATGGCTGATTTCATGGATATTGCTCACTTCAAATGAATCACTGTTTTATAATTTAGGTAAATAAATTTAGATATGTATTACCTTTTCAAAAGTTCAAATTTCATCTGGTACTTTACCAATTATTTAATTATATAAATTTATGTTTTCTAAGTATATTTAATCTTATTTCACTTGATATTATTTATGATATTTATTAAAAACGTCTGATCAGTAAAAGGTTCAATGCTATTTCTCCTTTCCTTTTCTTAAAACAAATCCCGGGCTTCCACAGACAGTGCCGTTGTAATTATCTTCAACAATTGCTTTCGTTATTTAGTCCCATAAGGTGGCTGGTGTTTCTGGTCATGTATACAAAATATTTTGCACAGTTTATTTTTATTGGTTTTCTTGGATATTTATTTTGTCACAATTTCTATAATGATATTTAACCTTTATTAGTCTTAATTTGTCCGAAATAAGTAATTAATTGCTTTTGTAAAAAAATATATATAACTGTATGTTTGTTCACTACCGAACACAATCGTAAACAGCTATTTCTATGCATCTAGCCATCTACGGACGCGGTATTCAGTTAATCTTGCAACTTTGCATACCAAAATATCAAAACACATTAATTTTTACAAATAACCTTACCTTGTTTGGTTTAACACTTTATTTATAACATTTTGTTTAATAAACTATTCATTGTTTTTGAAATTTACTCTATTAGGCCTATATACGATTTCCTGAAGTGAATTTACTTGTGTTTAAATAATTTTGTATAGATCGAATTTTGAGGTTAAAATTTAGGCTATCTTGTTAACATTAATTTTTACAATCTTTTAAGCTGATTTATCAGAACCTTATTTTTTTGTGAATTTGTTTATATCCCAACTGGGTCAAAATGTTATAACATAGCCTAGTTAATTATATATCAGTAACTTAATGAACATAGTCATAAATATTAACATAGGCATTTCGTACTTTTATATATTTCATTTTCTACTAAACTAATGCATTTTGTGATGTAAAAAGTGTCTTCCAACAAAAAAAATATGATCGGATTGAATACAAGGAAAAAACAATTTCATAATTTTTGATTAATACAAAGAGAAGATATCTTATCAATTTAAGTGCATAATGTTGGCAATTCCTTTTTAATATAGTATTTTGTCCATCTTTCAATACTAATTAAAGACGCTTCCCACTTTTTATCTTTCACAATTCATTATTTCTATCCGAATTCAGCGATTTAAAATGACTGTTATATGGCATTTTGAGGTTATTTCGATAAATATTTCATCAGTTTTAAGTCAAATCTATCTTTTTTCTATTCCAACAAAATAGTTCTGTTTTAAGAACTGTCAAAATAGATATCATTTAATGTCAATGATGTCGTGTATGGTTGCCTAACCACACCTAGTTAAAGAACTACAGGTCAAGGTAGGTATATATATATATATATATATATATATATATATATATAAACACAGGGTCTGGGTTTCAGAGACCTAATCACCCTGAATCTTATATCATAGAAGTTTAGTAATATCCACCTTTAAAAGTTAATTAAATGGGCATGGTCCCACGAGTGAATTCAATATGGCTAGATTGAATAATATGTTACAAATTTGTCAATTCCATATATTGTTAAGATTGAATTGTGAGAGATAAAAAACCACTTGCATTGTAAATGAATATCTACTTGATGGAAAAAATTCTATTTTGAAGCGGAATTACATACTTAAATCGATCGGACAACTTCTCTACATATTTCCCATAATTTTTTATAGAAAAATCCGAGACTGGAGTACAACCAATATTTACCTTTAATGTAGCCAATTGATATATAAATTGCTTTTAGACAACCATTTGAAAGCATTGTTTAATAATAAATTGTATTGAATAAATTAACCTACTAAAGGTTGAAAATTTTAAGTTTATATCTTTAACTCAATGATTAGATTTATTGAATTAAAAAGGATTTAATTAAAATAGTGACACAGTTACTAATCAAGAAATGGTTCAGTTTATGGGATAACTCCAAGAAGAAAGATTTGAAGCACAAGTGATGACTAAGAATATGGCTGTATAATAAGCTTAATTAGAAATTACAGAAAATAAAACCTAGGATTTCATAAATAAATATATTATATTAAGTTTGAAAAATGTTAATAAACTATATTATTATTGGTTAAAATCATAAGTTACTGTTAAAATTCTGAGTTAGGGCTGTTCTATCCATATTTGTTACCTAAGTGTATATATAAACATACAATAATAAGGTTATGACATGTCAGGTTAGAGGTATATTATTTTAGTTGCATGTAGAATGAACCCATACAATTTTAGTTATTGTGTTACTCCTTCCAGAATCTTATCATAAGGGCACAATAGACAAAAGCTCTTAAAATCATATTATCTAAAATCATAACTGGCAAAAAAGATGTGGAAGTCAGTATAAAACATTGAAGGGTGTAGCCGGATTAAAACAACCAACAATATTGTACAAACATTTAAAAAACAACATTGACGTCATATCCTTACAATATAAGATGACATGTAATGAACTAAACTACTTACAAAAAAATTTATAATATGTAGGAGCTGAGTAAATCTAAATTTTCAATTTAAATATTCCATCTGCCAATAACCCGACTATTACTACTAGTACTACTGCAACACTATATAGATATATGTTATAGGCACAGTACACACACTACACAGTACACAGTACCACGACTACCACCATAACCATAAATACTACCAACTGTACATCCAACCAACCACAGAATAAAATAATACCCTTTTGTACATTCTTACTAAGATTATAAAAGTTCACAAAATCGCCTGTTAAAACTGCGTTTAACTGTCGGACTGTTTCATAATCAAAAATGATTTTTCATACAAGACAAGACAGATTAAATTAATTTCTGGAGTGTTTAAGTCTATGGTAACACTGATAATATATCATTTTTCAGGAACCACTGTGTACACTTTCAAATAAGTCGAACTTTATGAACATAAACAACTATAATATACTGCTAAGATTATCTTGTCCACAGAATTTGTTTTCCTTTATTTAATAAAGGAGAAAAATTTCTAGTTCATCATCTTTAAAAATAGATAAATGAGAACCTTAGCCTTTAAATACCCAAATAGCGTCAGGGTTGGAAGAGAAAAAGAGTTTGTCAAAATGAAACTAATAGGAAAGATGAAAGAATGAAATCATCAAATCTAAGACTACGAGAAAAAAGGTTTGAATCCAGCTACAAACCACGTAATTACTCATACTCGATATAAATGAGCCACCAAAGGAATGTTTGTAGAATGAAGGATTATTATTTTTGTGGTGCGTTTAATAGGAAGATTAAACTAAAGAGCGTACTACACTGGAAAAATTAAGTTAATAAGCAGTATCAAACTAAAAGTTATGACTGAAGGATAAGAAATAATGAGAAGAAAAAAGGTTAATGTATTTTTTTTCTTTTTCTAATAAGAATGAAATGAGGCTTGACTGGATTACATAACGTGTTAACAAACGATACAATAATTCTACATATTTTATTGAAACTATCTTTACTAGCTACGCATTACCATAAATCAAAAAATATCTAAAAAAAATTTAGCCTCTTAGCGAAAAATTTTACAGTACAGTATTACATTCTTGAATGGTACTTACTATTTACGGGTATCGTACTAATGAGAGAAGGTTTTTTTGTTTTTTTTATAACTCAGGCTTGGAAAGGTTTGTTTTTAAGTAAACGTCGTTATCTATAATATAAAATATTTGAAGTGTATTATAAAATTATTATTGGGTTATATTAACTTAGGTTTAAATACGTTTAAGTTTAGAAGTTCTCAAATATTTAGACATAAAAATATTACAAAAGGGGTGTTTTAAAATTATATTAATTTGTGAGGCACAATTATCTTGAAAAGAACAAGTCGAAATAATTTTTTTCCAAATCCATAAGAAATGATTGTAAATACCTATCAATACCTTTCAAATTACATACTGATTAAATAGAAATGATAATATATTATGTGATTCTGTTATGAGGGGAAAAAACCAAATATAAACCAGTAGAAAGGTATTTATTAATCATAACAACACAGTTTCATCATGTATACGGATTTTAAATAGTTTTAAGGGTAAATTTCAATGCTTTAAAATTGATTCACAACTTGTGTGAAATAAATTCCCACGTCAGTGTTGTTTAAAAGAATTAATTATCAAATTGATGTCACACAGATAACACAATCATACAATTTTTTAAAATATTTATGTCCTTAATAAACTAATTACTTTGCATATTTACTCAACATAAATTATATGAACTTTGATTTGTCGTTATTGTTATTTAAATTGTTACCCAATAAAATGTTTTCATTAATGCCAAGTCATTGCAAAAGTTATGTGATGTATGAAATTGGTATATTTTTTTTAAAGATGGTAATCTATAATACACCTTGTACGAAAACTATTAATTTTTAAAAAATAATTATTATGTAACTAGTTATAAATTCATAATTATTAGGCTTGCTGAGAATGATTTAAAATATAATTTATTTTAGCAATGAAGTTTCCTATCCTATTATAAGAAGTAGTACTGTATTGCAAGTAGGCTATGTCTTTTTCCTTATATTGATGACTGTTAGAAAACCAATAAATAGATTCTTTTAGTTAAGAGGAGAGAAAAGGTTAGTTTAAAAGTTATGTAGTTTTAAGAGCAGAGGAAAAAGAATTGCAAAGAGGTTAGTTATAAAAAAAAATAATGGAGAGTCAAAGTTACAATCAAAAGACAAAAATAATGTTTCATAACATTCACATATTGTTATATTTCCATTCGATTAAGTTGTACAAATTGAGGTATAATTTTAAAGTTTTTATATTTTTAATATTAAGAAGTTATAAATTAGAGAATTTAATGATTAGGAAAGGAAAAATATTTTAATGATTAACAGCTGAATTGGTTTTAAATAAATAAAATTAGGCTCATTTGAATGTACATAATATAATTTCAATTAATACCTGAACAGATATCTTAGCGGCTATAGTTAGAACTACTTGAATGTACATTTTATACATCAATTAATTGTACAACTAAATAGTACACGTAAGAGCTATGTTACTATGCTTATCAATTTACACATCTATATGATACAAATTCTATGTGTTCTCTGATAGGTTGAATTGAAATGGGTTAATTTTTTGCGGATTATTTTCATAATAAAAACCTTATCACAAGTTCTTGTTCTTGTTGTTTTTATTTTTCGGTAATAAAGTTTTGTTAAATTGTAGCATTACTTCATTCAAAATTTGATAAATATAAAATCTTTATTATGTTGTGTAATAAAATATCTATTTACACAACCTTAAACTTAAAATATTTACACAACCTATTTACACAACCTAAAATATCTAATATATATAATGTTGCTACCTTATTTATATTTTATATTATTATTAATAAAGTATTCATATATAATTAGAATTTATTTTTGTAATATGTTTTTAATTCAAATTCTGTGAGATGACGGAACCTGTGTGGCCACGTGATTTTAAATGAAGAATGCAAATGGTGTTAGGCGCGTTTAAGCTAGGGGAAAATTGTTTAAGTTCTCCCTGAATTCATTGCAACATTGTCGGCCATTTGTTGCCGAGAGGTTCGCGTGACTAAATCGCGTTTTACAGTTTTAAATCAATATTTATTGTATGTAATTATTGACCTATTATTAAATTAATAATATTTTAAATCACAGCATCTGCTTGGTAGTGATCAGGTATTTATTACCAACTATGTGCAATATATTTAGTTCATAATAATTTTCAAGCATCACATGTTAGGGGAGAGTTGGTCCAGATTGCTCAGGAGCTGTTACTAGATGTTCAGCCATTTTAGCCGTTTAAGTCCCGTGATTGAAGTTAACAGTTATTAGCCAAACTTCAGTTGAAGTAAGTAGGCCTACTGGTAAATAATTATTTTCAAATGAAATTTTAAAACTAACAATTTTCTAATATCTTTCATTGTTAAGCATATAAACTACCGTATTTGTTTTCGTTTGTTTATTCATGACATGAGAACCTAACCTAGATTTTGATTTAGCTGTGCAGTATTACAGTATGATTGTCGCCTATATCATATGCCTTACAATAATTTCAGCAATATTTATTTGGAAATTATGATTACGGGAAATAGACCTTTATCCTTTTTAAGCCCATTTACTAATATTTCTCGGGTTCTATTTCAGAACAAATGTTTACACCTAACTTTCATACACTTTTTAGTAATACCTTATATATATGCCACCTCTTCTATTTTACTGGTGTTACGATTTGGATTCATATTAAGAAATTATTTTAAATGGGTTTTAATTGTTTTCCCATTTTAATTAAAGGACAAAAATCCATTGACTCGGATTTGAAAAGAATAAATTATATATATTTGCAATTTACTCACTGTAGCCTATATAAAAATTACTTTGTTTCTGTTTATTCAAAGTAGGCTATCAACCCTAATATTTTTAGAATTACAAGGAGAGACATATAGAATTCATTAAAATATTCTGTGAATTGTAGTTTTAACATCAGTTAATAACTTTAAAATCCATTTTACAGTCCTTTTTCATCATTAAATAAATAAAATAGTGTTATGAAATTTAAGAATAACATAGTTAAAACCATTTCAGTTTTTATCGGGTAAATGTAACGGCATATAATTCAAGTGTAGTCCCATTCAAATAAATGTCGGAATTTATTCAGAATGTTAAACAATTCGGAATATACATCACCATAGACCTAGTCTTTCTTTGATACTCCTATTTTTACAATTGTGGTTATGTTACATTTGTTTTTTTAGTTTTTTTAATTCTTTATTTTATACATATTGGACTAATAAAAGCAGGAAAGTAGCAAAAGCACAGAGAACTTAATCTCACCGATTGGTCTTGAACCTAAACATCTTTTAGTACGATTCACATTTCGAAACATCAGTAAACTAGTTAAGCTACCCTCTTTTCATTTTAAATGTAAGGCCTATATAACATGACAATTTATCAAAGTAATAATATTTTGGAACATATGTAGGCTAGTTATTTATCTGGATTTAGTAGTCTATTTTTCTAATCTTTATGTGAATAAATAATTAGGCCCTAGTACTGTAGGGTAATAGAAATTGTTTCATGATACTATTCTTTTCTAAATAAATCTTAGTTTAGATTTCATAAGTTTAATGAAAGTTTTGGCTAATACAAGCATTTTATTTCAACTCTTTTTTCTTAAGCTAGGCATAGGCTTTATTTGAGAGTCAAATGTCTTTTTCAAAACAATATCCTAAAACTGTTCTTTTTTATATAACTTAGCCGATTGAGAGTATTTAAGATGTGTATCTTTAAAAAAAGCTTTTATTTTTACCGATCTAAGTATACCAATTAAAAAAAAAAAAATTGGATTATCTATACAAGGTGCTTATGTATGTCTTACATAGTATAGTAAATCATGTTGTATCATTCCAACATAGTATAGTATTGTATCATTCCAGGAAAAGAATTTTTGTCTGATGGTTGTATAAAAGAGAGTTATTCAGACTAAAATGAGCCAGGCAAAATAGAGACAAGAGCTAAACACGGATTTTATTATTAAAAACAGTGCCTTAATATTATTTAGTAAATTATAAAGTATGATGTACTGGTAGGAAGATTAACATACTTTTAGCCTTAGAATTTAATGAAGAAAAATTAAATAATTTTCTTTTCTCGTTAAAAAGTGAAACTTACATTGAGTTTGATGAGTACTAATTTAATTGTTTTCAGAATATTTTTCAAATATCCTACAATGAGTGCAATGACATGGGAAGGAGAATCTGGAAATGTTTCGCCAAAGAAAAGTAAAAAACATAAACGTAAAGAAATTGAAGAAGAAATCATAGACATTCAGGAAAATCATGTTAGAAAGAAAAAGAATAAAAAAAGTAATTTAACATTATTTCATAATATTCTTTTAGTTATAAATTTTAAAATATATTACCTTAGCAATTAATTATGGAAATTTGACAAGGTCATTTTCATTTAAATGTCTAGAATATTATAATCAAATTTCAACATTACATTTCTGAAAAAAAGAAACATTTTTTTGTAGAATTTTGTTGAAATCTACCATGTCTAAAAGTAGGATATACTGAGTGTTCCAAAAATATGGGAACCCCTCCATAATTTTTGAATGGATCAAAATAGGAAAATGATACTTTGGGTATGTCTTGAATAAATGGGACCTGTTTTTACAAATTTCATTTAAAAGAGGGTCCTGAGGGAGGCAACTCATAGTGTAATTAAAATTAAATTTTAAAAATACATAACAATGATAAACTTTAGTGGAGGTTCATATGAGTGTTATATACAACACTTATTTTAAATTCATGTTTATATGGTACCAAATCACAAGTAAGAGTAACTAAATATTACCTTCTATCCATCGTGTGACTTCATTGTTTGCATAAATATGACATGTTTCGAAACATATGTTTCATCATCAGATTGTTGAAATGTTCACATCAGAAAAAACATAACACATAAAACACAAACACTTAATTGTCATGATCCGTATAGTATGTGGCTTCTCTACTTTAGCGAATGGTCGACTGACTACTGGCCAAGTCAGAAATATTTAGATCTGATAATCTTATCGTATAGTACATTAGAATGGAATTGCACTTAGAATGGACTTATTTTAAGTCTAATGAAGGTTGGTATGAAATAGGCACAAAACTTACAAGGTCCAACAATAAACTATTTTGATATACTATTAAGAGAGACACACCAATCCTATCTCAATTGGTCCCATAACTTGTTTTGTTTAGCTTGGGTTTTTGAAATGTTGATAACTTTCTCTTCCCTTAACAAGGGTAGATAAGATTCAAATGAATGGCTTTCTGGTAGTTTCTTTTGAAACTAATCTTATAGGGGTAGCCTACTATGCATTGTTAAGCGTTTATTGCCTATCAACTTTTTTTTAAATTTAAGATAAGTAGGTATACATGTGTGAAAAGAAAATTCAGTTTGGCTTAAACCATTTAATTAATAATACAATGTAGTGTAATTTTTATTTTCATTACATGGTTTTTATCAATACTCTTTGTAACATGCATTACAATTTTCCAGTTAAAATAAAATTTACTAATAGGCCCTACTAATAAATCATAATATAATTCTTTTTATTACCATAAATCAAAAAGTTTGAAAATACAAGACAGGTCCCACTTTTGGAACACTGTGTAATTAAAAATAATTGGTAGAAAAAATTCTTAACACCTACAAAAAAATATGCAAAATTGTTTAAATCCTTACCTATCTAGTCCTGGAATAAAATAAATATTAGTCATATAATTAATTGCTGTAATTATTTAATACAAAAAACTAATTTACTCTATGAATAAAGATTTGAGCATATGCTCTGCTGACTAATCTAGTAAAATTAAAAGTTTTATGTATAATTAAATTGTAGTAATTAATTATATAATGAATACATATTTTATATGTAGGATAAGTTTGTTACGTTTGAGGCTATAGAGCCTATATATAACACTCCATTTATAAAAACTTACAATACTTATTACAGACAAAGCCTGCTGATAAAAACTATAAAAAAATTAATATGTTTAACAAAATAGAGGAAGATATGACATCAATTACTGAAGGTGAAAGATGGTGATTGGCCATATATCAAAATATGTAAGTTCTCCAATTTGCATATTTTTTTGAGATTTTTGTGAGAATTTTGTTTTCCGGAAATAATACATCATGATTATAAAAATAAAAAAAAATAAAAAAAAATACTTCAACAAAATTCTATGTGTTTTTTCAGAAATTCCCAAAACAATATCAATTCATAATTTTGAAGTAAAAATGTTTATTAAAGAAATAGTAATATTTTAATGAAAATCTACCCATATGTTTTCATATCATTTCTCAAAGTAGAAATAGTTAACCTACCAGTATTTTTGTCATCAATTGAAATGCAGTTAATAATATTAAATTGGTTTTCCTTATAGTATTTTATGACACATCATTTAAAAAAGAAGAAAATTTGTATTGATTTTACAAGCCACATACACCAAGTTCAGATGGGACAAATGAATATAATTTGAAATTATAAACTATATATATTGGATGACTTTTTAATACCGTAACTGGACGAACAACCAAGACTGAGAATTCCTCGGCATTCTGCAGGAACACCAACCAGGAGATAAGTGGTATGATAGCCTGACCTGGAGAGACAAAAAATAGTCTACGATTAGGAGTGAAAAAATTGTGAGAATTCACTATAATAATACGAAATAATTCCAAACTATAATTTCAAATATCTCCCATGGTTTCAGAAAACTGTATATATCGTTTATGTGTATTTGATTGTAAATGATTAGTTAAAAAAAAAAATTACCAATCTAAATTTAGATTGACTAAGAACTTTGATCTCTTAAAATAAAATCACATATAATATGTTTTTTAGAGTTCATAAATTACACTAATTGAAGAAGTTCAATATAGTTTAGTCTGTTTTAGTCGACTTATGTCATTAAATATTTTGAGAATCCTGTGAATTTCCTTATTTTCATGAAGATGAAGAATCATGTAATGTTTTTTGACATGTTTTTCTATATCCTGTTGCACAGTGTTGATCTGAAAGTGGCGATGCAAATTGTCATTATGTATGTACCATTGTGTATTTACAATTTCACATAGAACTTTATTCTGGAAAGTCTGAATAGTTTTAATATTAATATTATGATTAATGAGGTGGGTTTAAAAAAATTTAAATCCAATACTTGAGTGGGTTAAATGAATTGCTATGCAAATTATAATATTTTCTAAGCTGTTAATAACCTAGATTGATGTAGGCTATATAAAACTCTATTAACTGTTGAATTTGATTAAAACGAAGCGGGGTGGACCATTAATTAATTGTGATAGTAATTTTCTAATTTATGCATTTATTGATTGTTTCGTAAACACCCAAGCTGTAGATAAAAATAAATAAAAAGTTGAAGCATTGTGAGGGGTGTAAGCTAAATTATTTAAATGGAATGTGGTATTAAAAAAAAAAAAGAGAGAAAATATATCGTTGTAACCTGTAATTAATCACTGTCACTGATTAAGTTTTTTATTAAAGCTAAAGGGAAAGGAAATTTTGAGTAATGAGTAATTTGAAATATTTCTAATTTTGAACGGAGCAAGTAAAGAAAAAAAGAGAAAGAGAAAACAAAAAGAAAAAATCCAGAAAATTTCTATGAGTGTTTAAATTTAAGAATAAGTTTAAAAAAAATAGGTAAAGTTGTAAGTGCATCACAATCAGTAAATAAGGGTAATGACAAGGGAAATTGATAAATTAAAAAATCTTAATTCTATATTTAATAATAAATATTCGGATGAGTAGGGAAAAGAAAAACGTAACTAGTGTTGTGTGATTCGTCTATCTATGGAAGCAAGGAAAGACAAAATTTGGCAGTTCGCTTGGTTAGAAAAATGAAGTTTATCAGCCCGGAAATAACTGTAGGCCCTAACCGTAGATATTCGTCACAAATTGTGACGTCCACGTCTTTGTGGGTGTTAAAAAAGATGTTGAAGGCTCGGATTTGATCAATCAATAATGGATTATACGAAATAATGGAAAGTTGGGTAACTTAAATAACGCCAACTTCCCGTTTGGATTCTGTCGGCGGATAAGTCAAATTAACAACAAGTAATTTTGTTTGACGTTGTTATTTTGCAGTCGTAAAATATTATTTGTGCCAATAACAAATGCAAACCCACTTTCTCAGGAAAATGTGACGGTAATTTGTTTTTATGAAAGTATTAATTCAAGGTATAGTTGTCCCGCAAAACCGGAAAATTCAATCGGGGCTTTATCAGTTCCATAATAAGTTTTATGAAATCAGGCCAACCGGGTAATGTGACTATCGCCAATCATAATTATATTGGGGGAGCCAGAATGTGAATCAGATATACAATGATGAAACATTTATTTTTGAAATTTAATACTTGAGGCCAGTAAATAAAATAATGATTTGATTAGGATTAGATACTGAAACTGCGACGGTAGAGTAATATCAATGCATAAAGTTAATTTATAATTACTAAATGGGAAGGGAAATATGAATAATTAACTAAATAAGGCTATTTTAAATGTTGAATCTGGAATTTACAAATTAATGATAGCAATATGAATAAGTATTTTATTATTATACATTTTTCGGACATTTGCCATCATTTGTGTGTTAAAAATTCAAAACACGTGTTTTGATTTTTAACACACAAATGATGGCAAATGTCCGAAAAATGTATAATAGTAAAATTGAACTTCCATCATTAACAAATAACTTCAAACAGAGAATGAATAAGTATATTGTTAAATATTGTAATTAAATTATAAATTACTTACCATTTATTGGCGGAAATAACTTAAAGATCCAATACAAACCCTGAATCATGGCTTTCTGATGTTAGAACTTATTGATAAATATATACAGGAAATCCGAAAAAGAATGCCGGGATTTCGAACGGCCATTGCTTGGGGACTATTCAAGATACCTAAACAATTTAAACGTCAAATAGAAGAGAAAAGAACAAAGTTTTGTTTTCCGTGTAGAATGGGAGGTAGCGTTGACCTTGGCATGTACAGAACAGCTGCGCGGTGGCAGGCCGCCATTGTGACTCACACGCCTGATGCCAAAAACAAGTGATGACAAAGTTGAAGAAATCCAACATTCTTGCATCAGAATCCGAAAAAATTGATTCTGACGAAGTCTTCAGTTAAACATACCCAAATCGACACTCCACGATGTTATTCGTAAAAGATTGAGACTTCGTGCCTACAAAATTCAGTTAAGACATCAGATTAAACCCACTGATCGCCCTAAGCATACATACTTTGCCAGTTTTATACTCAATTAGATTGATGACAATCCTAATTTTATTGAAACAGTGCTGTTCTCAGACGAAGCTACATTTTACACAAGTGGTGTTGTTAATCGTCACAATTGTCGTATATGGGGTTCGGAACAGTCTAACATTGTGCAGGAACATGTGCGCGATTTGCCAAAAGTGAACGTATGGTGTGGTTTAATGTATGGCCAAGTGATAGGGCCTTTATTTTTCGCAGAAAATACAATTAATGATATGCAACGGAAATACATGCGAACTTCTGGTAAATATTTCCTGAAGTTACATGCATTTGGAATGAAAATTGGACAATAGGCTATGAAAAATGTTGGTTAATTTAATAAAAAAGAAAAATTTCTGGGTACCAACTCTGTCTGCTACCATTTGTAACAGAATGATTACCTTTGGGTATGGTATGGTAACATTGAGGTGGTGGAATTGGTATATTTTTAGGAATAAATATCAAACTTGGTGGATTTGATAAGCGTGTGGGCCCTTAAATTAATTAACCATTATTGCAATAACACCCAAGGTCACTGATACACTAAGCCAGCTTATAATGAGTTAAACAAATAATTATTATATCTAATATGCTAATCTACTGGTTACTTACGTATTAACAATTTGTTAAGGGGAAACGTGGTCTGATTCAATGATAGCGTAACCGTTGTCGGACATACAATTATTCTCTCATACAATTACAGATTCACAAGCACTTAATTATGCATATTTCTAGGGGTCTTTAGTCCCATCCAAATAGTCTTAGCTTGTCACACACTGCTCCGTGCAAGGACCATCTCCTTGCGCAAGGCAAAATTGGCACTGATATTGATTCCCTGGCGCGAAAATTCGATTTGTTGCGAAATGCCAATGTTTTTAATAGATGTATGTACATACATTTTTTCATAACTTCTTTGTGCTCACTATGTAAAATTAATTGTTTTATTAGCCCTACTGTTTCTAAATAGTTTTACATACAAAAATTACTGTAATTCCTATAATTTACTGCTAATCTTGGACATTTCAAAAATCACTTTCGATAATCCTCCAGACACTTTTGGTAATCCAACACCCTCTCGGTCTCATACCTATCGTATTATCAAGAGTCTACTGTATTAAGTTTTCTGACAAACTTGTTACTTTATTTTAACCTTCAATTTCTAATCAAATTTTGTTCCAACAGATAAAAAAGAAATTGTATCAGAAGAAGAAGATCATGTAGAAGACCCATACGAAGACGAAATTAAATATGAACACAATGAAGAAGAGGTTGAAGAAAAACAAGAAGTGAAGGAGGAGACTCCAGCTGCTGGTAAATAGTATACAATTTTTTTGGATATATAATAACATACTTACAAAAAAAAAATTAAAATCTTGCATCCACTTTTACCTATGTAATCATTCATTTATTAAATTTATTTGATTATGTGAAAAAATCAATGAGTTTCCCCTTTCCAGCAGATACTTACCTATATCCAGAGGATCATTTGGAAATCAATAATCTTAATACAATTTTTTATCACCTGTGTCACAAACTCACATGTGACAATTTATTCACATTGATTTTTACAAAAACAAAACTATTTAAAAATTATCTCCCAGACATACAAAAATAAAATGAACTCTGATCTCTATATTTAATGTTCATAGTCTATTATTGTAATTAATTCAAATAAAAGGTTTGTTGTACTATTTAATATCTTGCACAAACAACAATATATATTTTAGTTTAACAGTTTCTTTTATTAATTAAGTTTGTATATACTAATTTCGCTCATTCTTATCACTTTGTAATTAATTCTAGTCCAGTTCACTGCACATCAAATGATATTTCAAACTCATGTGTAATATAGATACCGATTAGTTCTATATTGGCATCTATTTCAAAACATGCCCATTCGAGTCTTGGGTCTAATGTCGACTAACTGGAAGAATTTTTTAAGTGGATTTCTTCACCAAAAAACTCAACTTCCAACTTGTTGAAGGAAAGCAATGCCTCATACTATAATGTTACAAAATTTGTATTTAAAGTTCAACCTGGTATAAATTATCATGCTGCCACATTAATTTATCAAACAAATTGAAATTTGTAAAAACCATAAATTTGTAACCATATCACCCAAATTAATAATACCATCTCCATAAATTTAGCATAAATTTCATACCATTAGTAATTTAAATTTAGTGTATATATCAAAATTGTATATCATCATAGTAAGAGTGAAAGTGAAATCAGGTTTAAAAATTAAAAAAGAAGAAAAAAAAAAACTACTGCTGTTGTTGGCATTGTTGAGAATATAAAGAAAATCAATTCAATTCACAACCTCAAGCAATCTAGTGATTTTTCAAAGGATCCAAGTGGATGGATCCAGTGGAATGGAAATTGATTTAGTTATATAAATTTATCTTAAACAATTCATTGTGGTGTCATTACCAAATAAATAGACAAAAACTATAAGTAGAGATTTAAAAAAATTACTATCTTATAAACTCATAAAATAAAATAACTCATTGTCAATGCTTTTATTCAATTCTGAGCTCAGTAACCAAATAGATAGTTGTAATTCATGCTAGTTTTAAGATCAATTGTTTGAGCATACAATTGTTAGTTTAATATTTAGATAATAAATTCATAACAATGTTAATCATCTTTTAATTCAGGTACGGTATTGAAATTTAGATACAGATTTATTCATTAAATCAAAACATTCAATCTAACAAATTCATACCACTATGAATGTCTCATTTATCATAGATTTCGGTTGAAGATGGACTTGACTATTGATTATTTAATGAAGCCTCTGATGTCATAACTATAAAATTGATGTTTTTGTGACATCACTACCTTTTACACACTGATCGTAACTAGGAGGTTTTCATCTAAACTGTCAACACTCCGAGTATTTTAACTCTCAAATTGTCTAGTTTATGTGCATAACATAAATGGAGTATTAGTAAAAAATTAATAAGTCTTTCTTTACAAGTTAAATTTCTTATACACAAAATCAATGTCAAAGTTTCACAATAGTTTTAAATTAAACATTGATATTTGAGATTTCAAAGTCAATCATAATAATTCTTAACCTACGCTAAATCTAACCTTTTAGAAATGTTTCTAATGACGTTAACATCATATACCTTACAATAACTAATTTCTTATAGTTCTTGTTGTTTTTTACTATTAGATTCAAGAGGCATATAAAATTAAAGAAATTGAGTTGTAATAAAATATTACATCTTTCAATATCATAACAAAACTTTATTTCTTACAGAATTAGAATGGTCAAAAGAGCATATTTTACAACTTATTGAGAGAATGGAACACCAAATTCCCGAAAAAGATATTTTGCGCTATACATCACGTGCTGACAAAATAGACTGGTCCAAAGTGAGTATTTTTATGTAAAAGTTACTTACAAAATAGTTTAAGAAGATTTCTATTCTTGATTTTTTTTTTGATTTTGTTGATGTAATACATTTTATGAAATGTATATTATCTCAAATGTCAAATGAACATGTATTAGTTTAAGTTCTAAATATTTACTCAAATATTTAATAATATTGTAGGCAAGTTTAAATAAAACTGCACTTGGTTTAAAGTAGGTAAAACTCAAAAATTAAATTTGATGTTAAAAAAGTATATTTCAACAATTACATCTATTATCTACATTTGAGTACCGGTAACGCTAGCCTCAGTAGTCTGTGGTTACATTTAATTCGACCCAATGAACTCCCACTCCAACCAAAATTAAAATATAAAAGTAGCTAGTGAGAGAACTTGATGCATCTCGGCTCACGGCGTAAGTTTAACATGCATGGTCGGCACTATTATTTCGGTACTTGTTATTTCACGAACTTTCTCTTAGAATTGTAGTTAAGCCATGTTTTGTCATTAAAAATATGTAAGTTAGTGTCAGGTTGACTGGTATAGCTGGTGTATCTGGATGCGGCATTGCGTTATGTCAAGCAACAAGTGGAAGTTATGGCGATTGACACTATGGTGTTTAGATGATGGTGTGACATCACTGATAAAAAATAAAGCTCTATTTTAAAACAAAAGACTCTGGACAATTAAAAAAAATTAATGTTTTTTATTTTAATAATGTTATCCTTAACAAATATGCACTATATTATTATTTAACCTTATTTTCTACTTATTACAAATTTATTTACACTCTACTCTATGATTTGTTATTATTTCCGTATAATCTGATTTTCTTGCAATTCGAAGTGACCTCTTCTCCAATTAGCTAGAATTACTGGGACTCTGCTTTATTTCATTTCTCAATGTAGTATTATTTCATCTATGAAAATAACTAACAATGTGTATATTGTGTCTGACAAATAATCTATTTTAACTATAGGGAAATATCAACATGTATTGATTTTGTTTAACATATATATTGATATTAACTTAAATGGAAATACAATTCAATTATGCTAAACACAATGATCAATTTGATTAATGAAAATCAATCCTAATCTCTATATTGTAACGAAAAGATGCTGGCTAGGGTCAGTGAATGGTAAGTCATCAATTTGACAAGAAATAAAAAGAGTTGTCAGCTCATGGTCAAGCCCATACTTTAAAAAAAAACTGATAGATTTAAGGGCAAGGAACTCATTTATAGATACGTTAGAGTAAGGAGAGGTCAACGGATAAAGTTTAAATTAACCAGTAGGGATGAAAGCGTCACTTTCTAAATGCCAGTAAACTTTGAATCCCACCAATGAAAAATAAAGCCTTGGTGTGACTGTTGAAAACGAGGAAATTATAAATATAGGTCCAAGAGAAGGAAACGGGGGAGTTCTTCAAGATATTTTGTACAGGGTTGTTCTGAGAAGTTTTTGGTACAAGGTTGTTCTACTAGATAATTTTTCTTCATAAAATTTTGTTAAAACTTTTATAATAAATTGTAAAATCTTCTGGGAAATTGGTAAACATTTGAATGTAGTCGCAAAGAATATTAAATTAAAAGAAATTTTGTCGAGAAGTAAGTTAGTTAAAGTAAAAGAAATACGCCGAGAAGTGAGTTAATAAAAATTAAAAGAAATAAGTCGAATAGTTTAATAAAAATTAAAAGAAATACGTCGAACATTGAATTAGTTAAAGTTAAAGAATACGTCGTAAAGTGAATGTAGTCAGCGAAAAGTTAATAGATGAAATATCAGCGTCGAGAATAAGAAGAGGGCGAAACTCCTCTCATATATATTTAATTTATCTATATAACACCTAAAAGCTTCCTACTTAAAAGCCACACGTTGTGGTGCCATTTTATAATATATTGATTAATATTAAATAGGTTTGCTACTGAATTTGTAGCTTTGAATTTTACTCTGTACCTCACTTTGAAATTGATAACTATCTTGTCTTACTTTCTAACACATTTATTTTAAGAAATAAGAATACAAATTACAATATAACATAAGTTATTTATTGTTGTTAAACTAACTGAAATCTGTTGATCAGTTGATCAGAAAAGACTTTTGTCTTAAATACAAAATCGGTACATATATTTGAAAAGTTAAAAGAAATGAAAAAGAAACATACAAAATTAATGATATTTTAAAATATTCACATCTCATGAAACAATTATCAAGGTTGAATAAAGTTTATATCTCGAGGAATTAATTGTCATTACACATACATAACAATTAAAAAATCACAATTGAAATTATTTGCTATTTGGGTATTTTATTTCGTTTGCTCTGTGAGCATTTAAACATAACCGCAACTCTCCACTTTTCTTGATGATCGGTATGATTGGGTTTATGAAATGACTATATGACTGCTCAATGACATTAATTTTTATCATGCGTTTAATCTCTTGTGCTACGGCCTCTTGGTGGACTAAAGGAACAGGGTATGTTTGTCCTCTGAATATCCTGTCCTCTCTTACTTCGATGTGGTGCGTGTACTTATTGCACAAACCTGAGGTGTCTGAAAATATTCCTTTAAATTGTAATAATAATTTTGCTAGCTCTTTTTTTTTGTAATGGTTCCAAATTTTTATTCTCTTCTAAACTGTGATTGATTGTATGTTCCTGTAACTCTTCTGACATATTATTCTCATTCCATTCTCGATTCTCCTTGTAATTTGATTCATTTATATTATTCGTATTATTTATTATATTTTTATTATCATTATTATTATTATTATTTATATTTTCCTTTGTAATATAGCATAAAATCCCTTCTTTATTTGCATCCTCAAACTTCAAAGTAATTATTTTATTATTCGCATTCATTATTAGCGTTGACGTGTTGAAGTTATATCCATCTCTAACTGACTTATCAAATCCATTCCTATTATTAAATTACGAATCAAATTCGGCACAATTAGCGCCTGTACCCATATCTCCTCTTGTTTAATCATGATCTGGAACATTATTATTAGCGAGACTTCAGGTTTTTGACCCAACTGCAATAGTGATCTGTACATTTGTAGTCGGCAGTTCTTCGAATTCTTTGAGTAGTTTTTTATTCTCCTGGAACCATAGTTCGGCTAGACAAGTTACGTTTGATCCTGTGTCAATAAGGGCGGTTATGTTCAACTCTCCTATTGATACTTTTATTTCAGGACACCTTAAAGTTTTCGTTGGTTTTCGTCGTTATATTATGGTCATCCTCATTAATTAAAAAATCTCTGTCGCAAAACATATTGCTTATATTGAGGAAGTTTTTTGGTACATATAAAATATCATTATTTGATATATTTGGCCTGCTTGATCCGAGGTCTGGTCGTAGCATAGGATTAATGCCATTGAGTGTCGTGAACTTTGATGAAATGTGTATGTGACTCCCTTGGCCGCTGACATTACCTGTGCTCAGAAGTTTTCCTGCTGAGACGGTTCTCAAGTTGAGCTTGGCTCGGATGGGTTGATGGGACGTAGGTTTTCTGGAATTGCATGGCAGACGTAGACCTGTTCGTGGGTCGGATAGGACTGGTTTCGAGGTCCTGTCAGTCGTGGTGGGTGGGCCTGATGCTCTGGTCGGGTGATCGGAGGGTTGCCTCTATTCGGTGAGGGTTGAAAATGTTGTTGGTGGTAATAATTTGGTGGAGGTCTGTAATTATATTGGTGCGTGGGTGGAGGTCAATTGTGTTGAAAATGGTTTTGATTGAATGGCGCTGGTCGAAACTGGAAAGAGTTGTTTGTGTGCAGTCTCTGCTCCCTAGGAGTGAATCTCGGTCTCGGTGGAGATGATGTGCCTTGCTGTTGGTCTCGTCTGGTCCGGGTATGTGCATCCTTCAAATCTTCTCATTGTAAGAGCAACTCAAACTCCACAATGGTCTCAATCTTTTGGAATCTATGAGCGTCTTGCACTAGCTCTTCAAAATGTTCAGCCAGACATGCAATGATTTCATCTTCTGTTAATGGTGGTTGTATGGCCCTCAATGTTATCACTCTCTCGGTGAAATACTACGAACGGCTCAGTTTTCCGTTACATTGATATTTATCTACATCCAATCTTTGTTTTATGGCCCGTTGGACCTCCCTACTCCAATACTTCTTCTTAAAAGCTGCTCGGAAGTCTTCCCAGTTCTGCAGGTCCTGTTTAATAAGAGTAAACCACCTGGCATCATGACTTTCTAGACATAACTCCACTGTCTCCACGAACAGGTTGATCGGATCGGTGTTATTATTGGTGATGGTCCTTCGTTCGTAGAATTTCTGTATTCTACGCAAATGTTCTGTGGGGTTGTGTTCCTGACCATGGAACTTGGGCGTTTAGTTGTCGCTATTATTTGACCCTCCACATGTTACGTATATTTGCTGTGCTGTGGCGGTGTTCTTATGACTCCTTATTTCCTTTTCTAGACCTTCCATTCGGTTGCTGTTGTTGGTCACTCTACCCTCTAGTTGATTGATGTTCTTCTCCTGCTCTTTATTGGTATCTTTGATTCGCTCAATATCTTCTAGCACAATTGTATTTCGGGACTGGCATTCCTCTCGAACCTCCTGCGCTTTTCACTCCAAGTTTTGTTGAATCTCCTCCCTGTTCCTTTGGTTAGTAATCGCCAAGTCTTATTTTAGAGATCTGTGCCGTTCTTCCGTTTCTAGGATGAATTGTTCTTGTGCAGCTTGGTTGTGTAATTGGAAACGCTGCCAGTCTTTCTTCTACGCTCTCTATCTGAGTCCGGGCGTCTTCTCGGATGCTCTCTATTATTCTATCTTGAACGTCGAAACGTTGACCAATATTTTTGTCTTGCTCGTCAAAACGTTTATTTAGTTCATCCTTATTATTTTCTAAAATCTTATTTAGTTGACTGAAAAGTTGTTCTAACGTCATCGGTGGTGTTGGCTGTTCTTCTTTCGCGTTTTCGTTTGTTTCGTGATCCATATGTGTTCCGGGGTTCTCGCCTAACTCGAATTCTTCTTCTTCTATTTCGCTGATCTGTTTTCATAGTCAGGGATGCGCGACCCTTCCAGCGGAACGCCCTCAATGTCCATATTGTCACTCGCAACCACATCTTCTTTACGACGATGACATATCCGGTAAGCCCTCGTATTCGCGAGCCTTCGGTGTCGGTGTAATTTTCTTTTTTAGATTGTATTTCGACTGTTGGTCCATCTTAATATTTAGTCCTAACATATCAGTACACAAAATACAACACAAAATATATATCTTAAAACTAACATAAAATATTAATTTCTTAGCTTAAGAGAAGTTATTTGGGAGGGGGGAAGCTTCCTTGACAAAAGCCGACACGTTGGGCGCCATTTTAAAACTCCTCTCATATATATTTAATATATCTATATAACACCTAAAAGCTTCCTACTTAACCTGTTGAATCCCATCGACGCGGCTGCGCGTCCGTGCACTAGCCCCGCTACCAGCCCAGCGACGCGGTGCCGCGTCCGTGGTACAGTTTGAACTTGCCGCGCTTTCTAAATCGATGTAAGAAGAAGAAATATGCCGTGTTTGTTACCGTTCTGTTCGGGAAAATCTGTCCTTTCGATTGGTATATTTCGTTTTGCGCTAGCTAGAACGGCATCCCTGCAGCGATCGATAAACTTCATCTGTTGCGTAGTATTGGATGTTTGTTTACTATGGCGAGTTATGCAGGTCCGTCTTGAACCCTTTGTGACAATAACAACTAAATATTTAGACATTGATAATCTAAGTTTTTATTTTTTATTTTGACTATTTAGCCTGTGGTTTTTACACAATGAAAATAAACATGTATTTTCAGTAAAATGAAATGATTTATTTCAGTAATGTTACAGAACGGCACTAAAATCTGAATTTTTTACTTTTACAGCGTACTGCAATTTTGGACATAATTCATTTTGGTGATAAGATTTTTTTATTTTATAAACTATATAGGGAATAGAATTTCCTACAAAAATTATATATTGGATTTTAAAAAAAAAGTTTCATTTTACTGTAACTTTGCTTTTGAAATATCTGGTAAAACTTTGATTTTTTTGCTTTTTTTAGAAAAAAAAATTGTATATGTTATTTTTTTATACTATTTTCAGCTTCTCCTGTTCTTTCTGAACAAAACACATACAAATATTATTATGTTTACTTCATTTTTAAATTTTGTACAAATTTTTAAAACATAGTCTGCAAAATAGTAAAAAACCCGGGCTGGGGGGAATGCCTGGCTCCGCTATACCTGGGATTCAAAAGGTTAAAAGCCACACGTTGTGGTGCCATTTTATAAAATATTGATTAATATTAAATAGGTGTGCTACTGAATTTGTAGCTTTGAATTTTACTCTATACCTCACTTTGAAATTGATAAATATCTTGTCTTACTTTCTAACACATTTATTTTAAGAAATGAGAATACAAATTACAATATAACATAAGTTATTTATTGTTGTTAAACTTCAATGAAATCTGTTGATCAGTTGATCAGAAAAGACTTTTGTCTTAAATACAAAATCGGTACATATATTTGAAAAGTTAAAAAAAATGAAAAAGAAACATACAAAATTAATGATATTTTAAAATACAGTATTCACATCTCATGAAACAATTATCAAGGTTGAATAAAGTTTATATCTCAAGAATTGTCATTACACATACATAACAATTAAAAAAATCACAATTGAAATTATAGTTTAATATCGTGGAATCAATTGAATAATGTAAGAGTCTAGATATCTCGGGGTATTATCATAACACATACATAAATGAAATCACAAATAATTAGAGTCTATATCTCGGGGAATTGATTATATAACACATGAGTCTATATCTCTCGGGGAATTAACATACATACACATAAAATGAAATCACAATTAATTATTTGAGTCTATATCTCGGGGAATTATTTATTTAGCACAAGAGTATATATCTCGGGGTATCGGGTCGGTGCAGCTTTTGTCAAGGAAGTGGGTATAATACACAATTAATACAAAAGACATGAAATTAAAAGATTAAAGAATTATTTTTAGCTAATGGCACAAAAGAAAATGAAATGAATGAAATTGCAGCTTATAACTGTTCAGAAAGTTTATGATGTACTCTTGGATATGTACTCTGTAATACCAAAAAAGGTTAATTTGAATAAAATATTTATTATAATGGAAATCGTATTGAGTAGAGGGTAATGGAACGTAAGTCAAAAACATGGCTTTTGGCTCTTAAAGTTAAAACAAAGTAAATTCAACTAGAATAGATTTCCAAACACAAGTAAATAATAATGTATAGATTTTAAGGAAATTTAGTCATAAGAAATTTAATAATTTGTGAGTGATTAAAATTAGGAGATTGGACAAATTGTGATTTGCGTAGTACTCGAACAGAGGACTAGATGAAATGTAGACGAGACCAATATCGCTTACGCGGTGAGATTTGGAACATAGCCGGGTACCGGATATAGAAATTCACCATGCGTTTTGATCAGTCTTAGTCGAGAGTTTGTAGGTGATGGTTGTGCTAATTCAGTCTTAGTTTGGGACCTGATGAGGTCAGACCTGTAAAAGTTCATATAGAGGTGTTTTAAATAAATGTAATATGTTTAATTTTGAGTCTTGGTTGAGGAGTTAAGATGGTTAGACGTGTTTAATAGAGTCTTAGATCAGAGTGTTGAGGAGATGAGAGTTTTGGGTGGAAAGGACGATGTAGTCTAAAGTTTTGATTTGATCTTAAAGTGTTTAAGACATATTGATTAGTACCGAACTAATATCATTCACAGAGTAATCTGAACAGTAAAGTCGAGTGTGTTAAATGGTATGAGATTGATTAGAACGGACAAAGAGTGTAAAACGATTAACGTGTTACGCGCAAAGACAATGGACAATCAAGGTGTCTCATATTAAAACGGTCGAATGATGAACTTTCATAAAGTGTAAAAAATGAACTAATAATGTTGATAGACATTCTTAACACAAACATTTACAAAGTGTGATTGAAGTGATTTCGATGGACCTCGTTTTCCGCGGACAGGACAAAGAACTATCAATATGGTGCCATATTACATGCACCACAACTGCGTAATGTGATTTGCGACAACGGACTGGTAAAATGTGTTATATAACACAATAAACTTAATCTATGTATTATATAAAATATAAAATGTTTCCAATCTTATAATTTGATATTTAAATAAGTATATTTTCTATATGAATAAACAATAAATGTCGATTGACATATTTCTTTTTCACAAAGATAAAGTAAATTCAATATTAAAAAACGGATATTTTAATCTGTTTTGTTTCTTAAATATTTTTTCTTGTTGCAACATAAAGTTAAATTCAAGTTTTCTAAAAATAGTCCTTCTTCAAAGGCAATAAAAATTTTAATTTGGATAGGATGTTAGCTATAATCAATTCATTTGATATTTTTGTTATGATAAATGTCATGTATTAATATTATTTTAATAAACTCATGTTAAAATTTCAGTCAACAAGAGTTTCTCATTCACAACCAAACAATCACTGGGAGTACACTTTAAAAAAGAATCCACGCCGAGATATTTATAATTTATAAATTCATGTTTGTTTTCAAAATTGATGTTAACACATCTGGCGCCCATTAGCTGAGCAATAATTTTAAAATTAAATTAATCATAAATAAAATTCTTAAATTCATTTTTTTAATAAAGTAATATTTATAATTGAAACCGTTAAAGGTCTTATTTTATATTTATTACAACATTTATATTGTCACCCAACAGTGTGGCTTTTAATGTATAAAATAGTTTACCACGTATTTTATAACTATTACAACTCTTGTACAGATATTCATATTCAGTTTATATGATTTATATTTATTCCACTTTTAACTTGTGGATATTAACGTTTATTAAAATTAGGCCACATAGGCTTGATAGTTTGAATAATGAAATGAAATGTAATTGGATTGGTCTCACCAGTTCATAGTGGTTGCTTTGGCAATAGCTTGATATTATATCTACCTTTTGGTAGATTTAAAAAATTAAAATTGTCACTTAACACTGATTCTTCTGTGCTTCTTCTCAGCACCTTTTAGAATATGTAAAATATACTTTTATATTATTTAAATTTCTTCAAATGGGAGAAGGACTTGGAAACGTCTTGCCTGCTTCAGCTCTTCCCAACCATTTTTACAAAATTCCATTGTTAGAATATCCATAGAGATTCATATTTGTACTTGTATTTCTTTGTATTGGTAATGGATTTGGGACACTAATGAAAAGATATATGATCCTATTTTTTACTAAGCAAGAATTTGTTAATAACCTCATTTACATTTACTGACTCTAATTTTATAAATTAAATTGTTGAAGACATACTAGGGATCCAAATAACTTCTCTTAAAGCTAAAAGGCCGTCTTACAACTAACATACATATATCTTGGTTTTAATCTAAAACTAATTGAAAATTTCCGCATTGCAATGTCTATGGAACATTCTTCAATCGCGTTATTTGGTTGTCGGTGGGCGTGTCTTCTGAAATATCTGTCACTTATTTTCTCTCGGCTGCCATTTTAACTAGGACTTTCGTTGGTTTTATACAGATTGTAAATTATTTTTGGGTTTAGATATGATCTCAGGTGACCTTTTTTATCAAAAAATATCTGTTTCTTACATAGGCCAGATTTGTTTGGTCATAGCTATTACCGTTTCCTTATAATTACAAAATTGCTGACGCTATTGTTCTAACGCAGTAATTTCTAGGCTTTCGCTTTTGTTTGTGTCGATTTCTTTTACTCTCGTCATTCTACTGCAGTATTATTGTTTTTTACAGATAGCTGGGAAGTTTAGGCTTTAATTAGATATAGGTTAGGCTAATATTAAATTTTGAAATGTTTAGTTATTAAAATTATTCGGTCGGGAATCTTGTAATCTAGGCCATTTTAATTTATAAAATTGTTTTGCAAATTTGCTGCGGGGCGTCGTAGTAATCAATCGTTCGTTTGAATAATATTCCTGGTATTTATTTTCTATTGAACAACTTTCTTTACAACATCATTTGGAGTTGTTTTAAGGGAATCTGCGAGAAATCGGCCAGACCAGATTACAGCTTTGCGAGAACAAAGGAGATTATTGGACACCAAATAAACATCGAGCTTATCAGCTGATACAACTTTCAAACAACCACGCTTCGGATTGTGAAAGGACTTCAGATTCGATAAGTAGACTGTGAAAATTTGTATGAATAATTAACCACCAACAACGGACTCTATATAGAGTGATATTATAATAAAAATGGAATAAAATTTTCAACCTCTTAGACACTGTGATCCCCTTTTTAACCCTTTTTATAATTGAGTATTTTGCCGACCCCCTCTGAATTATAAAGTTATATATATATATATATATATATTCAATATTTTTATAAAAATGTTCCAATTTATTTGCGTTCCTTCAATAAGCTAGCAGTACTGGTCACTGACGTATTGTTGCACTTGCACAGTCGCAGGTCTGCTTGACTACAGAGATTTTATGTCTGTGCTTGCACCATCTGACAAGCGAGCCAGCTAGACGAGTGTCTTGCGTCATGTGGAGCAGACTATTTAATGTACTTTGATCTGCATCCGTGAATAATAATGCAAGTTACGGTTAGAAAACTTGGATAAGTTTTTAAAAGAGTGTCTTTAAAGTAGTGACTGTAGTAAACGTGTGAAAACAAAGTGTCGCAAATATGACCAGTCATACATACAGTTCGACTTCACTGATCTAGTAATCAAACCTCAATGTGTTATATGTTGCAAAGTGTTGTCTGCCAAAAGCATGATACATAACTCATCTTCATTAACATCTCACCATTAAGATTAGTCAAACCACATTCAAATCAATTTGCAACCATCAAATTATAAAAAGAAATTTGAAATGATACAAAAAAGTTAACTGAAATAAGGAAGAAGAAGAAACAAAAACAAAATTAGGGGAGGAAGAAAAATGTTGCGGCGAATTGGAGTGGGCACTCGGGTATCAGGAGGAAAACCAACAAGATTGCATTTGGAGTGAGTGTTATAAGTTTCTTTATAACAGTGAAATATAAATCAAATTGGACACTAAAATCACGTCAACGAGATATTTGGTTAGCTTCATCTACGAAAGTGCACACACAAAATAATTGGTAACTATAATATCATCGTCAGAAACCTTGTGAGTGAAAATTGTTAAGAACTATCTAGCTGTACACAACCTTGGTGTTATAAAGACTAAAATATATTTATAGCCTTTCGAAATCCATATCAACAGTGTAAAAACAATCACTCAATCACTAATCACCACATCCTTTCACTCCTTAATAGCCCATCTTGTTTTAGAATATCAGCTGTTGTAAATCACCTTGTTAACTTTTTTAATAATTTTAAAAAAAATTTGTGTTGATATTTAGTTAAAATTATATACAAAACTGTGTGAGTTAGCAGCGGTATTTAAAACAATAGATTACCACAATATCAAGAATATTGTAAAACCAAGTTATACGAACAATCTTAATAAAAGAATTTTTTGAATTCATTTCCTGGTTTCATTTCCATGTAGTCTAATTATAGTATCTGTAATAGTGTACATTTTCAGTTTGGTGATTTTAAATAGAATGGGGTATACGTTGGACTCAATACAACAAACAGGAAACATATTTTGTTTTTTGAATAAAATGAATAAAGAATAAAGTAAATAAAGAAAATGGTACAAAATGATCAGAGAAATTTATTATATGTATGTTAATATTTAAAACAGGTATAAATTTAGTCGTGAGAAAATTGCAACATTAACGATTTCAACACAAAGAATGAAAGCTGTTACCAACCAGAGGGAGTCAGTCCGAGCTTAAAACCCTCCACACGTCAACTGACCTGATTCGACCCATCCGTCGATGCAATTCAACATATTTTGCACGTATTTTGCAATTCAACATTTCACCCACTTAGAATCGTCCTATCGCAATAAATAAAATACCATTGGAAAGCTAATGTTCCGTAGATGCATAATCATGCAAAAAATACTACAAAACGTTATAAATAATGTTCCAAAAATTGGTGAAGTTCGCATATTTTTGATACGTAACGTCAAACATTTCAACTGTGCCCTTGTAAGTAATAACGACACCATTTTTTCTCTAATTTTCCCAAATCTATATTTCTGTCAAACACATCTACCATAACACTGTTCTATAGATCACATCTTCCTCTTTCTATCCGTGGTTTACAAATTGTTCTGTGTGTCATAGATCGCGAGATATTTGTGTCTAACCAAAGAAGTACCAAACGGAAGGAATTTCACTTTAGTCCAGTCAATGACCATTTTCCCGGCTAATTTGTCCAAGCAGCACCGATTTTCCTAAAAATTTAGATTTGAGTACTACTTACCCTCTACTTCAAAGTTGACTCTGTGCCGGGGGTTGCTTTTTCCCCGAGGGGGGATGTTACCCCTTCTCGGGGGTGAAAAATATTACAATAAAAAAAGTCCGGGAATGGATAAATTAACTAATTTAAGCAACTTTTGTTCTATAAAGTTTTTCCTAAAAGTCAATTTTTTTCGAGTTATTCGCAAGTGAAAGTATCGGTTTTTCAACCAAAAACGCATGTTTTAATACGGTTTTTTGTAAATAACTTAAAAAATATGCACTTTAAGAAAAAGATCATTAGAACAAAATAAATTCAACAAATTCACTTTTTTCGTAAAGCAATTTTATGTAATTTTTGAAAATGTAACAATTCCCCCCCCCTAAATATATTCACAAATATATTACAAATATCTAGTAATACTTGAAAAAATTCAAAACAAAGTTTTTGTATGGTGTACATTACCATTTCTGTGAAAATCTTCCCTCCGTTACTTTCCGATTTTTGGCTATTTGATTAATAACTCCAAAATTTTTACATCTAACATATTTTTCACAACACAGCTAAATTCTATACACCTTTCTGAATATATTGATATATAGAAGTTGTGTTTTCCATAAATGTAACTATTTTTGGTGAATATTTGAAATTAAGTGTAACAAATTCCCTTTTTTCGTTAAATAATTTAAAAAATTTTGAAAATGTAACAAATTAATTTTTTTCCCCCTAAATGTATTCACAAATATTACACAAAACTTTTGTATATCTTGGAAAAAGGTGGTAAGCTATTGATTTTGGATGATACAGGGTTTTCTTTGAAAAATGTTAACTTCATTTTTTGACATCTAACATACTTACTCCAAAACCGTTTCAAAAAAAAAAAAATTATTACATAGATGAATTCTATGCATCTTTCTGAGAAAAATGATGTCTTATAAGTTAGGTTTTGTATAAAAATAATATTTTTTATTAATTTTTAAAGAAACGAAGAAAATTAACATTGACAGTTGTAGGGTTAACGTTCAAAGGGAGAGTATGCTTAGAAAATAAAAGACAATGTGGAAATATAGAAAGAAAGTTTTTTCTTAAGAAACTAAAAGTTGTTTTAAAAGTACTGTTATATAATAATGTGAGTTAGTACATAAATAGTAATGTTATTAATTGGCTAAAAAAATAAACTTTTGAAAGTGAAAAGACGTGATTGTATAACATTGTGCAATGGACAAAGTATGATTTAAGCCAGAAAACGCGTATAAAAGGAACTGTGTTTTAAACAAAAACTAAATATCTTGAATAGAATGTTTTGAACTAACAATGAAGTAATCAATTGTGACGTTCATAAAAGTGAAATAGAAATATAAAAAAGGTTATTTTAAAACGTGAGACGAGTTTTCGGTAAAAAGATGCCATGTGTCTTCAACCCGGAAAAGAAGTGTTTTTAATTAAAAGTTTTATGTAAAATGTTCAATTTAACTTTTATGAGTGAATGCGTATCTGGTATAACATGCCTTAACTATTTTCTATACAAACTAAGAAATATAATTAATTGAAGCTTGTGATTTATTGTTGAAACTTGAATATTATGTCTACAGAATCGTTTCATGTTTTTTATAAAGAGGGATAATGTGTTATTGGAATATAATTATTGAAATCTTTTATAAATAAAAGATTTGCCTTGTTTAACTTTTTGAATTTGATGTTTTGAACTAAAAAAAAAAAATAATTAAAGTTTTATGAAAGTAATTATGTAAGATGAATAAATATTAGCTTCTGAATACTTAGAAATTTCAATTTAAAAAAGGTTGCAACCATAAACAATAATAAAAATATAATTTTAATGAACGTAATTTTTGATTAATTTAGTATGTAGGATGTTATATATATATATATATATATATATATATATATATATATATATCTTTTCAGGTGATATTTGATTTGTATGAATTCTGATGTTATATGATGTTTATAAATAATAAAATGTACATTTCAGGAAAAAGGATTCCATACTTTATCTAATATTCTACAAAGTACACTGTTTCAAAAGAACTTGCGACCTCAGAGAAATATAAACTCTCTTCAAGAGTAATAATTTTTTATAATTAATTTTTTTTTTGTAATAAAACATTACAAAATGACGCTCAACTTTATTAAATAATCATTTTAAAAATAACCTAAGCTTATTTTCTTAAATAATATTGAATTATTTCAATTAGCACACCAAAGTGTGACATTACAAAAAACCTCCAAAATTTTGACATATAGTTTCATATCTAGCTAATGCATGAAGTGCTGATTTCGAGAAGGTAGTGTATGCAACAAATAAGAAATGTAAAATCCTACTCTCTATTATTTATTTATTTATTTGGGTGCAGAACATTATTAGTGATAAGCTTCTAAATATCATTCTTTACAGATAGGCGACTCTTTGAAAAATACAAATATTATTTTAGAAAATCAACCTACAATTCTGAAATGTATGAGTACAATGCAATGAGTGTCACCTGCATATAACACGACTTTCATATTCATTAAATCTGTTTTATTAATTTTATTTGTTCCTAGTTCATCATGTAAAAAAACAATCCTCAGTTATTTATTGTTCATTTCATTGCACTCATTTCAGAATAGTAGGTTGATTTTTTAAAATGATATAGTAAACATACTAAAAACAGTCGCCTATCTGTTCCATCTGAACACATTGCTACCCATATCATTATATTGTATGACATTACTCTCATCGTACATTAAATCTGTTTTATTAGTTTTATTTGTTCCTAGGTCATCATATAGAAAATCAATCCTCAGTTGTTTATTATATTAAAGTTCATTTCATTTTACTTATTTCAGAATTGCAGGTTGATTTTCTAAAATAATATAGAAAACATACTACAAAGTTTACCTATGATTCTTGATATATTGTTACAAATTTTACTAGATCTCCAAATAATTAAATGACAAAAATGAATCGTTTTTTTGAAACTTTGACTGCATGCATATGGCTTAGGTTTTAATTTATACACAACTTGGACCAAAATATATCAAACGACACCTTACAATTGGTGAAAAAGAAAGAGGAGTTTTGGATACATCTAATTTTTGTATATTAGTAATAGAGATTTTATAGATTCTGTTTAAAATGAAATTAGTGATACTTTGAAAATTGGTACTTCAGGACACTGCATTATAACAAATCAAAACCCAGGTTTTGCACTAATTATTAAGGTTAAATAACTATGCTTTTATTTACTTCAATTGTATTTAATAATAATTCTTTAAAAAGATAAGTATTTAAATGTTTTTATTGTGTGTTTTATAAATTTAGGTTCAGTTTGACTCGTTTTCAGCAGAAGATTGTTGTAATAAGTGGAAATTCATAAATAAAAGAATACGGAGTTATAGATTGCTACACGAAGTCTTGCAAGATGCTAAAATATGGGCTGAAAAACCATGGAGTAATTTTTATGGCAGAGGAAAGAAGGTAAACTATTTATCAAAATAAAACAAACAGAATTGTTTATTAACTAGATACTTAGTGTGTAATGCATAGGGGTATGCGAATCATAGATTTTAAAGTCGAATCAGACCAAATAAAATAATTTTTTATACCTCCGATTTGAATCAAATTCATTTAATATGCATGATTTATGTTTATTACTAAGGTATTGTTATGTGATGTTCTCCAATAATATAAAATTTGTTGATTTATTTGCGGATATTACTGCACGATACAATCCAATTAACACTTAATATAGTGAAACCTCTACTATCTATCAGTTTGGAAAGATCTCAATAAAACTGCAGTTGAATTGATTCTTGAAAACAATAAAGGAAGGCTAAGGTTAGGTTGGGGAAGAGGAAAAGGGTCGTAATTAGGGACTATTGCGGTGTGGTGGGATGGGGGGGGAATAAGCTAAGAGTAAAGTTGACTTCTTCAAGGGCCAATCTATAAAGGCATTTTAAACTAGGCATTTAAAAAACTTCGAATACACCAGGTGATTGGATCCCTTGTTAACTTATGGGTGGTTCTATGTGGGGAGTTGGAACGCCTAGCCATAAACTGAGCGGCAAGCAGTCGCATAAAAATAGCGGGTGGTCAAACTGTTGGTGATTCTATACAAGTAATTTGAAGCAATTTACGATGTGCGACAGGGCGAGAGCATCAAAAGTGCACTTGAGTAATGTTGAGACTGAGAACTGCGAAGATGTTTGATACAGAAAAGTTTATTTTAGGGGTTGAGGACACCCCTCTCTGTATGATGTTACTGCTAAGGAATACAGCAACAAACAAGTGTTAGCTTGAAATTTTCGAAGCGATGGAAGATAATTGGAAACAAACTTACATCAGAACAAAAAGACAAGAAAGGTAAGAATAAAATATTTTTTACAAAGTTGTTGGCACTTTTGTAAATTAATTAAGTACAACACTTATTATTAGAAAATACATCGACAATTGAAGCATGTATGTAAATAACAGGGAAAGCGCCAAAATAATCTTTTTATTTTTGTTAATGGCCAAATAATGGTGTAAACTCCAACGCCTTTAAAATATAAAATGGGCTAAACCATAGTAATTTCAGAAATAGTTCTAAAAACCTCTACTAGATGGGGTGCATGCTAACTCTTACTGCATATGGGTAAATATTGAGTCATGAGACATACCAAGCAGAAACATATTCAGGGATAAGTTTTCACTAGTAGAAACTGCAAATTTCCAAAGTAACCGAAATTAAAATGTCGAGCAACAAATCGGTGGTAATCAAAACTAGACAAACTTTCAGTAAAATCATTTCAGATGGTGAGATTATTCCATTTCTCTTTATTTAAAAGATATTTCAATAACTCTAAGTTACGTCTACTATAATCTCTACTCTCTATGAGTTGGGGTTTCAACATTTTCTCAGGAATACCGGTCAAAATCTCAATTTCCTGCGCATAATGTTCCGATAGCCCAGACCGAACAATCCTCACCGAAAAACCTTCATATCCGAAGTGATTGAAGAAATTAATTCTCCAAAAGTACTGTATAAACAAGAAACATTACATACTGTGTCCAAGTTCATGTATAATATTATCCCTTAAAGTGCTCATCACATGCCTAGCCAAACCTAAATTTTGTTTTTCCAAAGTTATATTTGAAACAAATTTGTTGGTTTTGTGAATGCATTTAATGTCGTAAAATGTATCAGTGTCACTCAGACTAATGCTGACATCGTGTTTTAAACTCCTGGTCTAATTAGTTTTTTGAATTTGTATTTTTACAGTCTCTGGCAAAGTGTCCATTCTTACAACATTCCCAACATTTAATATCTCTAAATTGAACCTTGTGGTGCCTGCCCCAATTTTCTGTGTATTATAAACTAGCTCTTGAAGTTTGTATTTCTGCACGCTCCATGTCTGTCCATGATTATTTGTTTGACAACGGTGTTTCTCTCTCGATATTGTAACAAGGACTTTTGTGCAAAATTTCATTAATTCTATCTATATATCTAGTAACTCAAATACATTGTCTATCATATTCAATTTCCTTTGTATTCCGTCAAAATGATTGTTTGACAAGTTTAAGGATGAATTTATGTCCTTATGTTGTTATTTTCTATTGCCACTGGGGAAAGATAAAATTTTTAAGTTTAAATCTAAAATGTAAAATATTAAATAATGTTTTATAATATGTGTAGGCAATATGTTATGAAATTTGGGTTCTTGAAAGATGAATTTTTTTTTCTACAAATGTTTTTTGGCATTCAGGTAACCTAATAAAACCTTTGCTTACTTGCATTGTTTTAATATATTACAGCCTCTTCATTACCACTTATTCAATAAACTATTACCAAAACTTTAAAAAAATATAAAGATAACAAAGAGCAAGTAGTACTGATCTCACAAGAATTACATTTGCTTAATCAAAAGCGTTTCAACGACATAGTCGTCGTCCTCAGTGATACATGAGCTACAATAACTAAACAGTAAGATATGACGATGGCGACTTTGTCGATGAAACGCGTTTGATTAAGTAAACGTAATTTTTGTAAGATCTTATGTTCGGGTTTAGTCTATCCATAGTCTCGGAAGTGTAAATACCAATCCAGGATTAAAATAAAAATATCTAGTTTGTGGAACAGGTAAAAAAACTAGCTCAAATCTGTAATTATAAGCAAATTTTTATCTCTTTCAAAAACTAGTTATTTTGTTTTAGTCTTCCATTGGTATTTACACTTCATAGACTGTGGCTAATTACATTTTTAACTACATACAAGAATAGAAAGTATCGAAAATTGCCACAAAAATGAGGCAAACTACAAATTTTTGAAGCCCTTTTAACTCCTAAACGAGTCGTATAAAAATACCCAAAATTAAAAAAGTCCTAAAATGTGTTGTAAAATAAGAAAACACTATAAAAAATAGTGATTTCCTTAACAAAATTTCAGGTTAACTGCCACTTTCAAAGTTTGCAAAACGGTGTTTTCAATTCAATGAAAACGTAACAAAGGCTTCATTTGAAGTTGCCATTAGGTCAATATAATTCAATGTTGTACTTCACTTGTGAGATGGTATACTTGACAGAATAAAACTGAACACAAATAGTACGTTTATTTATTAAAACACATTTCAACGACAAATCCATTTTCAGTGATGCACGAGCTACAATAATATATAAACAACTTAAAAAAGATCTAAATGTAAAATATACTATAGAATCAATAACTTACGAGATACCAATAGCGCCCATGATACAATGATCAGTCAAAATTAGTGTTGAATTATTTCAATGAGTAGCACCGGAGGACATTTCATGATCTCACAGCTTGTGGGTGTTTTCATGAGGAAGATCGTAATAATTCCAATTTTCAAAATAGGTATTCTATTCTCTGATAAGTAAAGACTTCAAAGAGGAGATAGGTCTTGTGATAATTATGAACAATTACCGCAATTGCTTTGATAGATATCTAATTACTTTCCCCGTAATTGTAAAATAATTGACTGTATAATAAAGCAACAGAGTTGTGTTTAAGCAATTATATTACAATTACGGATAGTAATTATATTGCTATCAAAGGAAAGGAAATGTTCGTTCTACGCTAACGACAAGGCGTACAAAATACGTACGAACGGTACGTATAATTCACGCAAGACGTTTTTCCTTTCTCACACACACGTAGTAAAAGTGATAAGTCAAACCATCAATATTGAGTTTGTTTACTGATATATCCGTTTTGATTTAAAAATTTTAACTGAACTTCCTCAAGTGAACAAACCATAAGTTAATTTAGAATTAAAGAATGCAAAGTAAACTTATCATTATATCGTAATATGGGGTGTTTTCGGGCAGCAGGGAGACTTCGAAAAGTATAGGGATATTTTACTTCTTAAATTGATAGTGCTGATTGAGAGTGACTTGAAATTTACGCCACTGCTAATGTTGTCAGCTAAGCTTCCATAATCTTTTTAGTTATTTGGAGTTGCTCGTGTAGTGAAGTCAGGCAGTTTTTTCAGTGTGTTTTAGTGTTGCATATTCAGTTATTTTATAACACTTATAAACTTTTGATTATTTTTGTGATTATATTACTATTTTATTTATTTTTATTCCAGGGAAAACATCCAGACCAACCAAATCGACCACTGTCATCATATATGTTGTTTTATATGAGGAAGAAAAATAAAATTGCAAAAGCCAATCCAAACCTTAAAATGGTAATTACAGCTTTTCCATTTGATTCTAATTAACAAAATTTATTAACCTTTTAACCTTTTAGAGAATGCAATTATTCTGGTACAATATAGCGTACACAAATCACAAAGTGGGCATTTTCAGCTGTTATTCCGATGCTCAGCATTTTTATAAATATATACTTCCTTTGAAACCGTCATTTTAATTAGTGATTAAAATATGCATTGTAACTTTTATTATTAGACGCATATATTGTAAGTCATTTTAATTATTATTAACACACACACACACACACACACACACACACACACACACACACACACACACACACACACACACACACTCTCAAACAAAAGTTCAAAAGTATTTTAATTTATGATATTGTTTAAAACCATGTAAATTCATAAACCCGAAAATATATGATCTGTAAGGGTTGTAATAGGGTACATTTTTGGTTATGTAAACTTGGTCTGACTAGAAAAGTAGTTTGACTCTAGGCAGTGAATAGGGAATGTATTCTGTTATAGAATATAATAATAATAATAATAAATAAAGTTATATAAAGACTATAAATAAATAAAGAAGGTAATTAGTACTAAATGGTCAGAGAGATTTGTAAAAAATATATTAATAAGAAAATGTATATAATATTTAGATATAAGAGAAATATGACAACAGTGTAGATGTGCATATAACTTTAAGAAATGTGACATCAGTGTTTTGGGTGTAAAGGTGGGGACAATGACAAAGCTGACCATTTCAGTGAAATAGATATTTTCTTAGAGACAAGACGTGGTGTTTGATGAGACAGGATGTTTTTAGTGACAAAACATTGTGTTTTAAGGGATAGGATGTTTTACAGAGAATAAGTTATTTTTGAATAGAAGAGAAATCAGACAATAAAGTGATTTTCTCGGAAATGAGACATAAAATTTGATTAAGTTACATTTTAGAGTGAAGGGATGTTTTCAATAAGATACTTTTTAATAGACATGATGTGAATTCAAAAGACGACACACGGTTTGAACAAAGAAATAGATTGAATCGAATGGAAATTTTAAGTATATTGCACAATGTAGCTTTAGTGTTGGCATATTTGGTTATGACATGCTCAAATTATGTTTTATAAAAACCTAAACATAAAAATAAATAGAACTTACAGTCTATTTTAACAAATTTTGGATAGGATGTATTGCAGAGATATCACGTGGTTTCAAATAAGAGAAAAATGTGTTTTTAAAATAATGATTATAAACTTTGATAAAAAACATTCATGAGTTGATTTTATTAGATTTGATGTTTAAAGAATAAGTATTTAGTAAAAGAAATTTGGTAATATAAAAATATTGTAAATTTTGAGTATATTGCATTTTTATATATAAAAGATTTTTGTTTTGAATTAGGTTGCAACCACAAAATTAATTATAACTTAAGTATGGATGAATTATAATTGTATGATGTTATAATAAATGTGATGATTTATGTTGTCTTTCAGGAAATATTTTAACTTTTATGCAATCTATAATATTTTTTAATAAGTAAATGTGTATTTCAGAAATTGGATTCTGTATTTTTATTTTAAATTCTCCAGAGTACACTATATTAAAGAACTTACGACCCAATTAAAAATTTTTTATGCTCTCTTCAAGAGTTTTTTTTTTATTATTATTTTTATTTTTTTTTACAACAAATGTTACAAAATGGCTCCCAAATTTTAATAAAATTACAATTATTACAATAAATGTAAACATTTTTCGCCTGTTTTTACTTTAACTATCACAGGGTGGTATACTTACTGTTATTGTTAACCCCTGTTTATATTGTATTACATTTTTTCTAGGGCTGAGCTGATACCAGAACAGATCAAATACTCCTGATACCGATCCTTTCAGATCGATACCTTTGATTCCCAATACCAAGAATGGGAGGGTGTAATACAAAAGATCGCCTGTCATTTTATATTTTAAGGGTCAATAAAAATCCTACTTGCATGATAAATTCAAAATCAGCGTTCTAAAATATAAACAGAAAATCAATCTGTTTAAAATCCACTGAGTAATAACAAAGTTGAAGTTATTAATCCATTTTGTGTTTTTCTGTTGAAGTATAACTTCTACCTTTCAAAATAAAGGTCCTGAACAATAACTAAGAAAATAACCTCAATATAATATAATCAGTGCAGGAATATTAATTGCCTAGATTTCTCAAGTTAAATGACTCTCTCTATAAGATATATTTAAGTATGTTTTTCAATTTCACATTAACAGGTCAAGTAATGCTATCATTTACACAGGTGATAATTATTAGCAATAGAGGGACTCATATTTTTCCATATTAATAATGTTTTAAATTGTTTACTTACAGACAGATATTTCAAAAATAATAGGAGAGAAATACAATGCCTTACCAAAGTACAAAAAGGATATGTATGTAAAGTTGGCCAAAGAAATGCAAGATGAATATAAAAGAGCGTTGGACAGTTTTTAGTGAGTTACATACATTGTTAATACAAATTAGTACACATTTTCTTCTTTTTTATGTTAAGTGATAATATTATCAATCTTATTTCCAATAAAAAAAAAGGCATAATTCTCTGATTCAAAATTATGCGCAAAAACTCAGATATTTATTTTAATGTTATCGTTACTTTTAAAACATATATATTTTTGTTGTACAACATCACATTTTTAATGGAGGGAGTCAATATTAATTTTTTGTTTCGTTTGAGCAGCATTTAGTTTTGTTTTTACTTGAAATTTGGCACATAGATTTTGCATTATTGAGGAGAGAAATTAACGGGTTCTATTTGACTGAATAGGCTGCACTTGAGCAAAATTTATTTGACATTGTGAGTAGATTTTGAGGAAAGTTCTTTAATTTATAGCAGATATACCCAAATATTTGGTAACCCTAAATAATAATGTATGCATAACTAAAATACCTTGTAGATCTATATTATAAAATATTACTATTTGTCATCATTACCAAAGTGAAGATTTTATTTATTAAAATTATTATATAAAACAACAGTTTTAATTTCAGTTAAAATCATATGTTATATAAAATATAATGACTATATTATAAATAGTAATATTTTATAATATAGATCTACAAGGTATTTTAGTTATGCTTACATTATTATTTAGGGTTACCAAAAATTTGGGTATATCTGCTATAAATTAAAGAACTCTCCTCAAAATCTACTCACAATGTCAAAAAAATTTTGCTCAAATGCAGCCTGTTATATATATATATATATCTAAATTTCTTCTGAGGAAATACAAACAGATTATAAATATTTCTTCTTGTATATAGGCTTATTAGAAATGGTAAACCAAAGAATATAGAGAATGTTTTAGCTAATATTTTATTTTTACAAACTTATTCATAGCGCAATAGAAGATATCAATTTATAGAAAGAAAATAAATAAATGAGGGAAGAATATGATCAGCTGACGTGAGAAAATTAATAGTAATTTAATTTAATATTACAACAGTCGGTACATGATAATGGAAATAATGAGATGATTATTTAATTCCACAAAACAGCTTTAATTGCGACATATGTTTTGCCGTTAGGCATTTTCAAGCAACTAAATTGAAAACAAAACAAGTCTAAACTAAAAATGTGAGACAAAAGGAAAGGTTAGAAAAGTAAAGGGGTTGAGAAATGAAAAAAGAAAGGTCAATGATCTAACCTGTGGGATGGAAGTGGGGCGTGTTTTAGAAAACAAAGGTTACATAATAGGTCTCAATAGTGGTGATGAGTTAAGATGTATTTGTTCATTTAAGTTGGAAGTATGGTTTTTTAAAATTGATCTATTGATTTCTAAACATTCCAGGTTATTGAGTTTCCTACTTTTTTGTTCCATATGCAGAAGTTTAACGTTTAATTTGATATGCATAATTTTGATCCTAAGTTATTATTATCATAAATAGATATTCGTTGGTTTTACATATTGGAATAAAAAGATGTTTAAATAAAGCATCAAGCATATGAGCGCCCATGTACGTGTGTGACACACAACAAAAGATAGGTTTCAGTGTTAGGAATTAGGATAGTTTTAGTTAGGAATACAGAAGCCAGTCTAAGTTCTAAGTTCCTTTTAAGAAGCCAGTATGACAACAATTATTGTAACAGTACTGTAAAAAATATGAAATTGTTTACCTTGCAAGCAAGGCAGACGTCATTGATGCTACAATGTTAAATAAACCCTTGGGTGGGAGGAAACTTGGTCAGTGGGCCTAGATTGATCAAGGGATTGTGCTACAGGAATTCTTGAAGATACCCAGACGTACTTGGCGAGTAAGAGCTTCCTGGGAGAATCATTCTTGAAGATACCCAGATGGACTTGGCAAGCATGAGCTTCCTAGGAGTATTGAGACTTCGGAAGAGCATCCGTAAGAGTGGCAAGCAGGGTGAACAAACTTTGTGAATAAACCTTGTAATTATTTCAGATACAAGTCATTATAAACTATAACGTAAAATCAGATCTGTGAGTCACAACAATTAGAGTCATTCTGGATTAATAGTAGTAATAAGGATATTGTAGTATTGTATTGATATAAGATGGGAGTTATTCTTAATAATAATTGTTAATACAGATTTAATTAAGTACTGAACCACTGATTTGATTATATTTTTAAATAAAGAACTCGGGCAGTTCAGAGGAGCCAATCCTAACAATTATTCTGTCATTTAGAGCGATAGAACAAACTTAGTACATGATTGTTGGACGACTACTTAGTTACCATTGCTTATATTTTCAGTTGTATTTCCTTTCAATCAGACAGGTGCATTTTAGGTCAAAAATTTGTAATTTAAACACATAACTTTCTCATATATAAGGTATTTTATACCTTAGTGTAAGGTATTTATACTTTATTGTAGGCTATAATGAGTGTTAATTGCTTGGCTTTTGTTTGATAATAATCCATGACTGAAGAAAACAGAATTGTTTTCATTATCAGTATAATATTATTTTAATTTATTTCACAATTCAGAAATAATTCAACATTGTAAAATGGAATAGTATCGTCTTGACCAATGTTAATATATTTTTTTAGTAGGAAAATACAAAAATGTGTGTTCATCATTTGGCTTTTGATTAACTATAGGAAATTTAATTGACTGAAGAAACATATTTTTTTAAATACATAATTTTGGCTATATAATGAACATGACAACATGGAATATACTGCTTGTGTTTTAAAGACGCACTACATTGAATCAAATGGTTTTGTTGTGAATAAATGTTTGACTATGATCACCTGTTATCACATAAACAAGAATGAAATTGTTCCAAGATCTACTACTATGAGAAGAAGGGGGATGCCAATACATTGATCAAATGTCAACTTCAAATTGAAATCAGTTGACTGATGAATAAATAATTATTTTATTTTAAAGATGAGTATATGTTCTTTCTTCTTTATTCAAACGTTATTCTCATATTTAAATATTGCTTTGATTTTATAATTGTGATTAGAAACATATTTCAAATAAGCAACAGGTCTCGTATAACTATAAGAAGTCTAAAAATAGAAAGACAATGCATCTAGCTTAATGACAAGGTGGGGAGAAACAAGTTGACCTTTAATTTGTTTATCTTATCGTCTTAAAAATATTAAATTTTGCTTTCTCGTATAAATACCTAATATCAGATATTGAAATTACGAAATCATTAATTTTTTAAATGTTTGTTTAATTATGACTGAAAAAATACAGAGAGTTTATTCAATGGCTAACAGATTTGAGTTAGACATTCAATGCAATAGATTATTAAATAAGTCTATTCATTGGTGCAGCACATCATTCCTACAGAGATACAATCAAAATGACAATGATTGATTTGTTCGACTGTCTACACACCTATAACAAAACTAGTTTGTTGAGAACTCCAATCCCCCCGCCCTTTCAGCCTTGTAGAAGACTAGGGAAGGAACAAGAAAGGTCTACAGTTATTGTTCAATAGATAAGAGAATTGAGAGTAAATTTGCATTGTATAGTAACAGAGAGTATTGTCAACCATATCGTGGATCCAGTTTTTATATTTATTCTAAGGTGTTACTTCTTTTTTTACATAGATATGTATTATTTATAATTTACAAAACCATACTTATAATCGTAACTACGTCAAGGTGTTTTTATATATAAAATTTTTTATTATTAATGTTTGGGCAACTTCCACATTTAAAAAAGCATACTCATTAACTTTTCTAACTTTTAAATGTTCATACAATTTGCAAATTTATATTTTCCAAATTTTTTCAAATGTAACAGTTATTACAATATTTTTTGTCTTGTTTAAAATATTTGTACAGTGTAGATCAAAATTCATAACTTAGATACATGCCAATTTGTCCAATGTAAATTGAAGGGAACAATTTTATCATCTGTCTTTCAAAGCCTCTTCTCCTTCTCTCATCCACTCCATTACCATATTACCCTCTCCCATCTTGTAGTATCATTATCATGTATCAATTCTGGTATCGGCTCAGCCCTACAAAAACCTTCATTGAAAAATATACATGTGTATATTGATAGATGACACATATTAGACAATTATTTTGTTCTCATTTCTTTTAAAGCTAAGTGTACGGTATGTAATTCCCAGTAGATAGGAAAGATCTATTATTTACAAAATAACTAAATCGAATTGGGTGATTTTATAAATAAATGTAGAATCTTTGATTTTAAGCAAGAGCAGAAAATAGTTAAAATTGGTTAAAAAATATTTGACTAAAGGCTTCTATAATATTTTGCCGAAATAAAAATAGTACAAAACGAATTAAAATTGATAAAATATTGAAAAGTAGGGAATAAGATGTTTGGTTTGACAGTTTGACAGTCCTCAATTACTTTCTATTTCGAAAAAAAAAAAAAAAGAAAAAAAACACAAATCTGATAAAAGAATAATTTTCTCCAGTTATTTAATTAGTTGTTTTTACAAACCATGGATAAACAACCATCAGAATTAATAAAGTTATAAACTGTACCTACGTTTCCTATTAGGGAGACTGTAAAATATGTATAAATGGAATGTGCTGAAGCACACACCTTAAAATAAATAAATATAAACACCAGTTCAAGGCCAAATTGTTCTCCCAAATCTTTTCTATTAGGCTTAATGTTAGTCATTGTCACATTGACTTCAGGTAATAACACCATGCAGTCTTTCTTTTGTTAGATAATATACACACATATAAACACACACATGTAGCATGAGACATAATTTTATATACATTAATTATACTTTATCAGTTGATAATTTTACTTTTGGACAATATATATTAATAAAACGTCACACATATGCACATGTGTTACGTCTTCCTATCCCAATGCTACTTTGATAGGTGAGCTCTAATCATTAAGCCTGAATCGGTAATAGATGTATGAATCTGTGATTAATCGTAATCCCTGATTATCATAATGGTCACAATTACGATTAATCGGTAAGCTAATCGTCTCATCCCTAAACATTATAACAGGGGAGGAAAAATGGGTTTAGGATTATTATGTTGAGAATAATGTCTTGTCATCACTGTGAAAAAGCAAATGTTCTCTGACAATCAAGAAAACATGTCACTAAAGATCGAATGTCAAGGTTATATTGATTGTTTTCTTTTATTAGATGGGAGTGTGAAATGTAAGAATGGTATAAGAATAATAGGGGTTTTTATGAAATTTTAGGATTGTACTAGTTGGAGGTACTATTAAATAATTAAGGTTATGTGCTAGCATGACTTAACTAATATGTAGAAACACTGCATAGGCTACATCCATTCACTTGAACCGATACACAACTAAAGTCGTGATATAAACCTATTGGTTAACACAGCCAGCTTGCGACCAACTAATAATAATATATTCATCAACATGATACACTTATTTGCCTATACTAAAAATAAAATCACAGTACACATAATGTTATATTGGTAGGGGTCACCGAACCCCTCTAAATTATGTTTAACCACTCATTATAACATAATATGAATAAATTGAAATTAAACTATACACACTATAAGCCGCACTAGTCGGATCTGTGCATTGGCCTAAAAGAGAATCTAGAATATTCAGCAGGGACGGGGTAGGTGATCTGCAATACATAAGCATAATTGAAGAAGGAATACTCTGTTTAGGAAGGCACACCACATACTCGTGCAAAATAAGAGAAAAAAATTCACAATTAATCCACGTTCCCAAAATTGATGGATGGGAATTTGAAAATTCACCACAGGTTGTTCATCATGAATTCCTTTTTACAAGGACAAACAATAATCGTTTTTATTATCTTGAAGTCTTGAGATGATTGTATAAAAGTCTACAATGGAAAGATTTGAATTTTGGTACAGTGGTGAATAGATGTTGCACCATGATTCCGAAAGACGTATTTTCTACATGCTTCCAGTAATATTGGTAAAAATTAGTTGGTAAAATATTAAAAATTAAAAAAAAGTTTCTATTCGGTTATTTTTATAACTTGAATTCCATAATTTAACTAAATTAAGTATACCCGACTTTTAAATCATTTTAACTGATTTTTGAAATTAAAATTCATTGATAGAATATTTACACTAAACTAAGGTAACAAAAATTTCTAACCATGTATTTACTTTTAGTGAGTAGTTAAATTTTTAATTATATTTGGTTAATATATGTTTCTATAGTGTCAAACACCCAGAAGCAGTGCCACAACCTGCACAAAATAAAAATCATAAGAAGGGAACAAAAGAAATCCTTGGATTTGATAAACCACTTCCACCATTTAAGGTACTGTAATTGATATTTACATATAATTATATCATTATTGCTTCCACTTATTGTAATGTAGAAGAAATCTAATTATCTTTGGATATTTTTGAGTAAAAAAAAAAAAAAAATTGAATATAAGTACCACTTTATTTATTTGTTTCGATAACTTGTTCTTGATGGCCTAATTGTTTATTTATATACTGCTCACTATACTCTTGTTAATTTTATGAAATAAAAGATGTAGTAAAAATGAGAGACATAGCCTATTTTAATTACTTAATTAATTAATTCTATTTGTAGGTAGACATTTTTAAAGTGTAGGCATTGACTTAACAGATATGATAAGTGTTTGACAATTTGATGGAAAAAGTGTATGGAGTAGATTAGGGGTGTGCGAGCCCGGATTTTTTATTTCGAGCCGAATTTTGGTAAATCAAGCCAAGCTCAAGCTTTAATTGAGCTCGAGCTATTTAATGACCTTGAGCTTTAAAACAAACTCGAGCTTTTAATTAAAGAGGTCAAACTTTATCAAACCTTTTAACAAGCTCATGTTTTTTTAAAGCTTCCGATGAATTTTATATTAAATAATAATCAGTATAATGTCGATCTTTTTTTGGAATGGGCAATATGTACAAACCAGAGTAGTGGGAAAGGCGAAGTAGCTGTAATTGACGGGAAATAGACACTCTCGATCGAACCAAAGTATACAAACTTCCTTTGGTGTGAAATTATATTACAAACTCATTTCATTCACGCACTTTCTAACAAATACATATTTTATTACAGAATGTTAATTTTGGATTTGTAGATAAAGATAGTTCAGATCAAGAAGAAGAAAATCCAGCCAAATAAGAGAAAAATTTCTGGTTTTGTAAATAAGAGTAAATATAATTCACAAATATTTGAACTTACCAAGTGTGAATTTCGGTTAACTATTTTACGCAAAATTTAAATATTAATAACATAATTAACAAAGTGTTAATACAATGACTAGCGTTAAATGAGTCAAACCTAGTAGAAATGAGGTGGGAGAACTAGTTCGCCTTGAACGGGTGTTTGTATTAATTTATTTTAGGTCTATGCGCCTCAATAGACAAAACTTCCCATTTCACACACATTACAGTCTCCTGTAGTAGGAGAAAGTACGGTTTACATCTGACTTTAATACAATTAATTAGTACAATTAATTCTGATATAATTGTTTGATCATTATTTGTTTAAAAAAAAAAAAAAAAACTAGCCAAATTACTAAAAAAAGTAACTGATAAAACTATTTTTTCAAAATTGGTTTAATTTTTTTATTTTATTCGAAATTGAAAATGTTCGAAGATTGTCAAACTGGGAACCAAACGTCGTATCGATATTTTGCTTAATGTCTTACACTTTATAAAAATCTGTGCATAAAGCTTAGGGTAATATGACTGTCGGTATTCTTATATTTTCAGATAGGCTATAATTATCGCCAGTTAAAATAAAAACTCCCAAAAATTATGGGAAGATCAGACACAGAACTACCTGAGCTTTCGATTAAACTCTGCCTTATCTTAATAATAGTTTCCTTCTTTACAAGTTAAATATATACTATGCAGACCTTTGGAAGTAGAGAATTACAATAGAAACAATTGACCTAAAATTAGTTTACTTAAAAATTATAACTTTGTAATTGTATTTTCGTTATTTGGGATTTTATTTACAATACTATAAAACGGGAAAGTTTTCTGCTGGACTTCCATCATTCAGGGAAGGTTGAATCCGGTAAAAATATGCATTGTTTAAATGGGTTTCCAATCTCGACAGCAGAATCTGAACATAAATAGGGGAAAGCGATGAATAGAGATTCACTATTTTCGACTCGGGAAGAGGGGGGCTCTTTCTTGTATTCAACATTAATTTTTTTTCCCTTTCTTCATACTAAATAATATGTGTGAGAAATTAAAATGTGAGAAAATTGCAACTTTTTGTGCCAATAAGATGTATAATATGGGAAATATAGCAAATATGTTCCAGGTCAATTATTTTTCTCACCACCATATTATATTTGCACTTAGTTTAGTATATTATCAGCGTGTTGGTATTAGGCTAGAGGCATTGGACCGTTGATGCTCTGTTTTAAACATTGTCTGCGCTCTCTCTCTTTCTCTTTGTCACACACAAACACCCAACTTTGCTTTTCTTTCATCTTTCTTTCGAATCGAATCTATATTAAAATAGGGAATAAGATTGTAGCACAACAAAGTTAACTTCGAGCAAGTCTGCCCAGATTGGGAAATTTGGGACATGTAGTGGAGATAAACAAGGTGCTAGTAGATACGCTAGTGTGTAAAGGAGAATTTATAATTTATGTCTTCCTTAATCTTTCCTTTTAAAACTTTTTTTTTTTTATAACCAATTTTCCAGTTGTCAGATAATGAAAGACATTTAACGGGAGTAGTGTGAACTTAGATTTCGTCAGCAAATATTAATGGTCGCCCTTCAAGTTTTTAAATAATTAATTCTTTTCATTCATGTCATTTTTTTTCAACTAACTTCTATTGTCGTCAGTTTTTCTCCACCGGAAACCCATATTTCTAAGATTTTTGCGCAAGGTTTCAGTTGTGAAATTAAATTCAAGTTCTAGGTGTTTGGTTCTTAAAACTGTCATTAGTGATTTTGAACACGGTAGTTTGTTATATTTTAAATGGAAATGATGAACTATATTTCATAAGGTGCTTTTCTGAAAGTTATCAATATTTACTTTTTTAAATAACTGTCTTTGGATTTTCCCAGGTGTTGAAAAAGTCTCATTTTTTCCTCCACATTTGTTGAATTCTGTTATTACTTTTTTTACCGCACTTAATGGTATTCTACATAAGTCAGCAACTCTGTGTTAAATATTATTCTTTGAGATTTTTGGATTTTCTTCTACAATCTTTCTAAAGACATTTATAATAATAATTCACTTACTTTGACTTTGTAATGATACTCCCTGGCCTAGTCGATTAATTGGCCAGGCATTATTATATAATTTATAATAGGCCAGGCCTAGTCGATTAATTTATAATCTGCGTTGAGGCATTATAAACAAACTTAGAATATAGCAAAAGACCAAAACTATTTTGACTCTATAATACAAAGATCAGATGCAACTGTTGTGATATAGGAGTAAGTCATGATTTTCTCTCACTCTCTAGGTTATACCATTAGATCCTTGTATACACAAACTCATCAACTGCATAACTCAATATTGCTTGAAGTTAAAACTTTTTTCTACTATAAATAGAGCATATTCTTGCTCCTTAATCTTCTTTTTTTCTTTCTTTTTTTTTTTGCTAATTTGCTAACGAGACAATTGTCTCTTTTTCACAACAAAACCATTCTATTCACATTTAGTAGTGTGTCTTTTAACCACAGCATTTTCAGGATGCTTTCATTTATTACGTAGAAAACCTCCCTCTATTCTCAATCGATAATTTTACTTTTATATAATTTTTTAATTATTTGTTATATATTTATATTTCGTATAAAATATTATACAGTACCACAATTCCTACTCGGTAGTTTAACATATTCATGAAATGTGTATTTTTTACTATACTGATTTTCTTTCATTTAACCAAACAGATAAATCACCATTCCGAATGATTTGTTTCTAGTGAAATATAAAAATACTAAGAGTTACAAATATAACCTAATAATTCAATCTTATTTTCTTAAGTAAAGCTTTCTACATAGTGTTTATATTCCTTAGCACTTTTTTATATCTTGCTTATAATTATTATATCTCCTCACCTCTCCCCCAAAATCGTTGCTTTACCTGAGCTATTCGCTTTCTGGATGATAACACATTTTATCTTGTGTATTGTGTCTCTTCTAACAGTTATGTAAGGTTGTATTATTTCATACCGCCGCAGTATTTTGTTTTTTTGTTAAATTTTTTATAAAAGGCCTGTTTGTAACCAATTTGACAATATTAATTAATGATTCGTACTACTGGATAAATATCGTGAATTATTAATTTATCAGTTTTCTTGAAATTTAACATATTGCTTATAAATTCAATATTTCTTCGAGTTATAATTTTGAAATCAAATATTCTTATTTGGCTATTGTTATAAATCTATTATAATACGGAAACTTTTTGGTTTCTCTATGTCTTCAGTGATACACATTGACATATAGTCGTAACATTTGAATCGGACAATTGGGAACAACACTGATGCAGCTTACTTCCTATCTCCTGGTAACTTTCTGTTATAACTTTAACAACTAACAATACATATTAATAAAAACTTGTTTTTCTTTCATGAGAAGGGCGACTAAAAATAAATATCATATCCGTGTATTTCATTTCATTTCTGATATCATTTTGACTGATTTCTCATTTATTAGTTCACGTTTTATCGTGTTTATTGCAGTATTACTTCAACAGTTTACGCCTTGTTCGGAAACCAAAACCAGGCTAGACCTACTCGGAAAACTGTGCAGAGTTCGTAAAATTGTACCTGGCTTGAAAAATCGTGTCGAGCTTGAAAAATTGAGCTGAACTCAAACAATCGATCAGGGCTCGAAAAATCAAGGGTTCGATAATTTTGCGGTCATTGTTCAATACTCGAGCTCAAGCCGAAGGCTCGGCTCGGTTCGAAATTTTGAGAGCTCGCACATCCCTAGTTTAGATTGAGTCTAACATGTAGCCAGGACTTATCACTATTTATGGTGTGATCCACTAACAATGGTTAGATCCAGTAAATACTTTGAAACATGTTTCATTGTGATTAGTAAAAACAGGCTACTAAATATAGCCTAGGATTGTGTTGAAAACTAAAACAGTAACTTACGAAACCAAGGGTAAAGTTAAACTTGATCAGTTAAAATAACTAAAACTACCAAGCTACCAATGTAATCGATTGATAGAGAGAGATAATCCACACTCTTGAAATGTAAAGTGTTAATTTTATGTACACAATTGGGTGACAGATGTCCAAATAAGTTATACCAATAATACAAACTATTAGGAACTTCATTGTACAATTACAAACTATTCATTGAAATACATACTCTTGAACAAAATAATAGAACCAATAGAATCAATTATACTTTTAAACAATTTCAACAAAAGGCTAAACTAAATTAGCAATGGTTATTTTTTTCTTGTATAATATTTTATGGATAACAATATTTTGTTAAAGTTTTGTAGAGGAATACTTAAGTGATGGCTTAATTTGATAATAATCTAAAATAGAACCATTTCCTATATTATATAAGGTTACTATTTGTAAAAATTATCAGCAACTGTAAAAATCCCGATATATATTAATTATCAATCATGTAAAAGCGGTAAAAGAAGGAATTTTTTTAATTGATAAAAATTGTTTTAAAGAGAAAGTTGCCATTTATACTATGTGAATTTTAATATTATTTTTTGTAATTTTATAATTTGAGGTTTTTTTATAATTTTGTTTGTAACTGTGCGCTTTAATGCTTCCTCTCTGTATAATTTGGCTAAGCCTATTTTTGGCAATCGTACAAGAGATAGATTGATGTTATTATATCAATTAAATCTGTTATGATTCTCAAAAATCATAGATGACATTAACATGAAAATAGTTTAAACAATCAAATTGTTTGTTTAAGAGAATAATAACTTTTATACAGTAGAACCTAGATTAACCGAGTCTCGGTTTACCGAATTTCCATATTAACCGAATGAATCCGAGATTTACAAAATTACAGACAAATCACATTTTAACTTTCATTTTCATGCATAAAACTTCATTGATTTATTTATAGACTACATGAAATAAAACTATACAGAAATATAGTTTTAAGACACTGTAAGATTTAAAATAACACACACACACACCCACACACACACACACGCACGCACGCACGCACGCATGCTGAGACGGTTTGAATTCACATAAGACTATTCAAGTCTTAAAATATTTTTAAAATATCAAAAAGGGAAAAAATTCAAAAATTGTACATATTAAAATTAATGAGAGATTTAGAAAACCAAGAATGGAAAAGTACAAGTTTTTGTTCAATGCAATGCTAAGGTAGTAGTAGGCAGCAGCCTTGAAGCACCATCAATAATTTCCTGTCCAGACAAGAGATCTAGAAAAGATTCTAAAAGATGTTCACTGAATGAAAGAAATAACAAGAGTAAGTTTAATTTTTCACATATCTTAGGAAGTAAGCTCTATAGGGAAAATTTGATCAATTTCCCTCCGATCACAGTTGCGATCGCTTCCGAAATTCGCCCACGCAGATGTGGCAAATCACGAATTTTCTCAGCATGAACCCCACTTTTCTTTACTTAACCCCACAAAAAAAGTCCAAAGGGGTCAAATCAGGACTCCTGGGAGGCCAGGGAATAAGCACACCCCTGCCTATCCAACCATTTGGAAACCTGTTGTTAAGTGTGTCGTGCACTTCCCGGGGCGCCATCCTGCATCAAAATAACTTGTTCACCGGCTTGTTCTTCAGTTTCTACAATTTGAGGAAACAAAAATTGTTCTAGCATATCTAAATAAATTATGCCATTAATTGTTTTTCCAGCGAAAAATTTTTGTACAAAAACTGAATTTTGTAGGCACGAAGTCTCAATAACTGAAGACTTCACCGGACAATCATTTTTTTCGGGCTTCTGATGAAAGAATGTCGGATTTCTTCAACTTTGTCATCACTTGTTTTTGGCCGGCCAGGTGAATGTCCTTTCAAAACACTTCCTGTGTCACGAAACTGGTTAAACCAACAACAAATTGCTTTATCATCGGGCGAATTTTGACCTCGATACGTAACTCGAAACCGACGCTACACACTAACAATCGATTTTAATTCTGCGTACCACAGAACACACTGTGCCTTCTGTTGCGCCGTAAACATCGTACTCGCGACTGGCGTCAGGCATGTGAGTCACAATGGCGGCCTGCCACTGCACAGCTGTTCTGCACATGCCAAGGTCAACGCTTCCTCCCATGCTACACGGAAAACAAAACTTTGTTTTTTTTCTCTTCTATTTGACGTTTAAATCGTTTAGTTATCTCTAATAGTCCCCAAGCAACGGCCGTTCGAAATCCCGGCATTCTTTTTCGAAGACCCTGTATATAATTTGAAAAATATTTTTGATTTTCAATGAAATAAGATTTGCATAGTATCTGCTATGCACTAGATCTCTTTTTTGTAGAGGAAAATATTGATGGTGCTTCAAAGCATACCACTGCAATGAACAAATCTTATACTTTTCTATTCTTGGTTTTCTAAATCTCTCATTAATTTTAATATGTAGAATAAAATTTTAAGATGAGCGGTTTTATGTAAATCCAAATCATGTCAGTGTGTGTACACGCTTAAGCCATTGATGTAGGAAAAATGCTGTAGTTCTGAAGCTCATTTCATTGGGATGTGTGCATAGTAGTTTTGTTCATAGGAAACTGTTTTCTTCAATTTTGGATATAGGATTATTTCTTTACTGAGAACGTTTCATTTATACAAATAAAGCCCCACCCTTCATCTAAAAATACTGTACAGACCAATGAGAAACATTTACAGTTTATATTTCATTCTGATTTGTTGAGGTGTAAATAAAAACCACAGTTTATAATTGTGACATCTGTCAATCAACTCCGTGTGTTTATCATAATGTGTTGTTTACCTGCTAATATTTTTAGTCTGTGTTAAAATTTGCGAGCGAGATTATCGTTATGAGTGGAAAGCGAAATCGTGTTGTTTTACAGTATCTTTAAATGAATAATGGGAAGCAATTAAACGATTAGATAGAGGTGAGTCAATAATAAAAGTGGCTAGTGATTTAGGTGTTGATGAAGTGACTGTCGGTGATTGGAGGGGAAATCAGTCAGAAATTGAAATGTGGGTGACCCAACGATCATCAAATAAAGTGGAGGTTCGTAAATCATTGACAAAAAGTGAACATGAAAAAACTTCAGAGGCATTTTTTTTATGGTTTAGACATAATCATAAGGTGATCATAAGCTAAGGCTGTCTGTTATTGGAAAGTCTAAAAAGCTTAGGATTTAAAAAAATAGTAAACATACATGCCCTTCCTGTATATTACACAAATCAGTAGAGTGCTTGGATTGACAATACAATGTTTTCATCATGGTTTCACAATGATTTTATACCTAATGTTAAAACTTTTTGGATGAAAACAATCTCCCTCATAATTCTAGATAACCCATCCAAACGAGACTCAATTGGTTAGTGGTAATATTCATGCATTTTTTTTACCAGTCAGCAATGACATCATTCATCCAGCCACTTAACCAGAGTGTACTGGAAAATCAGAACTACTGCCGCCATCTATTACAATGTCTTCTCAATGTCTTAGAAAATGTAAAAAACTATTGTTCAAAGTTTGAAAATGGTAAATTTGAAAAGATGTAGTGTATTGGCTGTCAGTCTTGGGAAGAAGTTAAGCAGAAAACTCTTGAAAAAAGCTGGAAAAAATTTCACTTAAAGACGCTTTAGTTTTTTGTGAAAATAGTGCACCGGAGAATTTAGACGACCCTTTTATTGAAATGTTAAATAGCCTACCAGTCACTGATAATGTTTCACAGCAAGACAAGAAGAATGGATGAAAGATGATGATTTTCAGGTACTAAATGATGACGCTATCGTTGATTTAGTGACACAGCAACCAGACAACAGTGATGATGATGAGGGCGATGTTGATTCTTGTAGTCAGCAAAAAATTTCCCACTCTGATGGATTCGAGGCATTAGAAACCATTCTACTTTCGTGAAACAACAGGAAGATCCATTGCCAGTAGATGTATTGATATTGCAGCGACTTCGTAGCAAAACAGCAAAAATGTGTATTGCAATTGGAAAACAAAAGAATATAAATTTTTTTTTTTTTATGTGTAAGTATAGCAGCAATGCACATTATGTGATTTATGGTCTACTGTATCTTTTTTTTATGTTAACTATATTTTCTATTTTTTTTTGCTTTTCAAGCCTTTTTTTTGTTCATTGTACTACACTATAAATATCACATTAAATTTTTATTTTTAATACAATACTGTAGTATGTGTATTGAATTTATTTCATTTGATTACATTATCAAATCTTTTTTGTTAATTTTAAATACAGTAATTATTTAAAGCTAAATAAAATAGATTTTCATATAAGCATGACTCCAAATTAGCCTATACAGTACAATATAGATGTAAATGCCACTGGAAACTTCACCTCGGTTGTTTTCTTATGCCCTACTGTATTATCTGAGTTTTAGAGTTTTAGGTTATCCGAGGGGTGCCCTGTCCCAATTACCTCGGATAATTGAAGTTCTACTGTACTTAGATAAAGAACTAAATGTGTTTAACAATAATGGATCCATTGCTGATCAAATTATAAACAATATAATACAACTTCCAGCAGCAATAAATATACAACTGAAATAGAAGCAGAAAAGTATAGGGACCTATCCCTGCAAAGATCCACATTATTATCCATTGCATTAAAATAAAACTTGAACACAATTTCTCACAATTTCTCACAATTGTGTTTATTAAATAATCAAATGTGTTTCAATGAAAATGTTACCACCTTCAATGATCCATGAGATACAATAATCGATAACTGATTACCATTTCATATAAATCTTGAAAACACAGTTGTTCAACATACTCCTAGATCTTAGTATCACTAATTTAGAAAATGAAATAAAAATAATTTAGCAGGTAGCTGATGAGACAGAATACAGGAAAACAGTAGAAACATAGGAAGTAAATTCAAAAGGAAAATTTAGATTACAATTCAGACTTTAAACACAGAAGGAAAATCTACTTGGTTCAAAATAAATTAATTACAAATGTAAAAATTGAATTTAAAACAGACAACATATTTCTAAATAAGATATAAATCACTTAAATTGATAATATAATACAAAATAAAATGTAGTGTCAAACAAATATAATGCACAGACAAAGAGAAGTTTGCTAAAAGTTACAATGTTAATTTAAAAACAAAAATTCACTTGAAATTAGGAGTTTTGTGGAATCTTCAATCACCACAATTTTCCAGTTCAAACAATCTATTTGAAATAAACTATTATTTTATGGTGATCAAAACTGTTAAGCTTCCTATTAAACCAACTTTGCTGTCATTTGAGCATTCACCTTCTCTGTTAACTATTAATCTCTGCAACTATCCACATCTTTCAGAACATATCGTTTTCTAATGGATCTAATGAGTAGTAGTCCAACATAATTCAAGATTCTCTTCATATAAGAGTGCATAGATGTAACAGCCAGTGATAACAAACCTAATAGTTTCCGTTTAGGAACTTTAATAATTTGGAAATTGTAACAAATACCTACATACCATGTAATAAAAAATGTGTTGACAGCTAATAAAAACTACACATCACTGTAGTTGTAGTAATTTGTTGTTGCACATCACTACAACTGTGGCAGCCTCAACAGATAATGTGTTAAGATAAATATACAAAATTTTGATGGTATGATCATTATAAAATATGAAACTCTTTCCAGACACATGGTTGGAAATGGTTAACAATATGGCAACCATACTAAGCATCTAAGGTTTGGAGAGATTGAAACCCATTAATATGGGCAGACAGTTCTTTGGGATCCAGCCGGAACCAGCAGAAAATAATAATACCTATAATGGATTATACCTAAAAGTATTTGCCTTTGCAGCCCGAATAAGAATTGGTAATGTGGTAACAAAATGGTATCTCTAACAGTTTAACTTGAAGGAGTGAGCACATGCGAGGGCTGCCACAAAGATGAAGAATTGTTGGAACCTAAGGTGCTTCAAAATCAAGTGAGCAGCATCAGTTCTTAGAAATATGGTGAATGACAGGGAACCTAAAAGCAATCATAATGGATAGGAAATACTCACCACATGTTGACATGACATATTGCGGACACTGGGCAATCGACATTACTTAGTGTTGGACATTGGCTCTAAGAAGAAGATGAGCAACTCTATTTCTGATTGTCTAATGACACTGCATGTCCTCAAGACTTGGGCCATAGGTAAAAGCGTCTTATCCACTTAGTACTGAGAAGTCCCCCAACATCCACACAACTTGCATCTGAACACTGTTTCTCTATCCATGTAATGTGCCAACTCAAGTGGAGGGTAAATACTATAGTGCACATTCTAGTATAATGATACCAAAGTACAGGTTTATCATAAAAGAATGGTGGGGTTTTGAACATGATTTAAATGAAAACAGCTTACTTACAGCTGATATTGTTTATTTATCTAAATCATTGTCTGAAACAGTTTTTTTACATAACTAATAAATTTCAATATCTGCGCCATTAGTTGCTCGGCAAATGTCCAATCGATAATCAAGTTCTGCCCAAACAATATGAACATGTCTTTGTTAACGGTTGTCATTGCTTCATTAATCCATATCATTAAGTGATTTAGGTCATGCATTTTTTCTTGATAAACAATGTTTTTGATGTACCCCACAAGAAAAAATCTCAAGGTGTGAGGTCTGGACTCCTTGGAGGCCAGCATGTTGGTCCTCCCGGCCTATCCATCGATGCCCAAACTTTTCATTCAAAGTGTCCGTGGCAAATGCACTAAAGTACGGGGTGCACCATCTTATTGGAAATGAAGTTGTTGAATGTTTTCGATTTCATTCAGCTGAGGAAAACAATAAATTGATTAACATATTGAAATACACAATGCCTAACATGAACTTAAATTTCATCCTAAAACATGAAAAATCAAGTTGTCTGACTTTGTATTTATGAATACAGTTCTTAACCCTTCAACGCGGTAAGCCGTTCCGAGCGCTAGACCCTCTGGTGCGGTAGTTAAAATCGTCGACTAACATTTCCTTCTCTTGTGGATTGTCTGGCGGGACATTATACGTATTTACATTTACTGTAACTTCCTCATTATCTAAGATTATTGCGGTATCATTAGCCACATTGCATATATTTACAACTTCATCACCACTATCATGATTACCTTCAATATTTGGATCACAATGGAACTCCATTTGAGCGTAATCCAAAAAAACTCGCGAATATTATCACTTTGCGGTTCCCACATTATCACTAGAACTAATCACACGATCTACTGTCAAACTGTTAAAAATATTACACTTATAAATAAATGAGGTTATAATAACCTTGTAGCATTCATAAATAAAATCTGCAGTCAACTTATCAACTCCGTTCCTACCGCTGTACCTTCCGTCCCTTGACAGGTGCTGCCGCGTAGCAGACTTTGCCAGAAAGTATCGCGTGATGCTTGTAAGGCAAAGTTCAACCGCAAGCAAGCCTGGTCTAAATAAAATACGTACTCACTCTTGCTTTAACATTCGTAAAATGTAGTTAATACTCAATCACGTCTCAGTCAAAATCTAAACCTACCAAAATGCAGCAGTAACAAGTTCTTTAAAACAACTAATCAATATTTCAGTGATGTGTTTTTTTTTTGAGTGCTAAATAATATAAAGTCAGTTAAATCTTTCATATCACGGCACACGTTCACATGAATGTTCGACAGGATTTCCAGGTAACCAAATTTACAGATTTTATCATATCATAAATTTTGTTAATGTTTTAAAATTTATTCATTAAAATATGTATTTCATGTTTTATTTAATATTCAATGTTTTTCAGAAACTAAATAATTATAAAAATTTTCTTTTCTTAAAACATAGTTTACAAAACCTTAAGCAGTCAGATTTTAAGTTTTGAGCAATTATGTGAAATTAGTGCGAACTAGTGTTATACATTAAACAATCAGAATATCTTATTGAACATGTCAAAAAAGACTAATTAAAGAAGTCTCTTCTAGACCAGAATATTTGTTTTACAGATTTTACAGATTTTTCAAGTTTCATACAAGCTTTGTTTTAAACAAAACTAAGTATATATAAATAGCTTTATAATCATCTAAGAAGCATTTAATTATAAGCTTAATGAATTTCTGTGATGCAATCAATATTCTTTAATTTTGACAAATAACCAGATATTTTTAATAAAGAACATTAATGTTACGACATGTCTGAAATTGCACAGATGCTAGTAAACGTGTTTTTTGCTTTAGCTAAAACGCTGGTCGGAGAAACACACCAAATCTTGCTAGACTTTGCATACTCCAGCAAAAAGTGAATAGCATGTTTCTGCCTGTTGTCTTTTTTTTAAAAAAAAAAAAAAAAAAAAACATGGTTTTGTATAACAAATCAGAAATTTTCCAAGTGCACAAAGTGACTCTTTTGTTTGAAAACTGACTTTACAGAACTTTGTTGAATATATATATATATAGTAAATGTACCTAATCTGGTTTAGCAAAATGTGTTCCTAAAACTGTTATTTGAATGTAATCTTGTATAGCTATTTATAAATTATATGAAAAATAATTGGGTGGTGCTTGCATGCAAACTTTTCGGTCCTAACAACCTCCAAGAGGTTATTTTCTAAATTCATAAAATTGACGTCAATTTAAAAATTTCAATATTCTAAATTTCATCTTTTCTTTTTTTTAATCTTCTAATGTCATAAACAATTTACTTTTATTATAAATATATATATATTGGCCAATTTAGAATTTAAGAAATTTAACAAACAAAATTGTGATTTGTAATATTTAATCTAATAATGAACTTGTCAGAATTAAAATATTTTTTTTTTTTGAATTTAAAATATCAATCTCATTTATAGAATCTTTTTATTGTTAAATTTTGTAACTGTTTATATAAACTAAAAAGGGGGGATAAATTTTCAGAATCTATTCATCAATTTTTTTTATTTATTATATTTTACATTAAGGGCGTATAATTTTTTTTAAGAGTAATTATAATCTTGTTAATTATTAAGCTGTGCTTATAATAATCTATCTTAGGATGTTTTTTGCTTTGTAAATGATAAAATCTGAACCGTCGAAATTTCTTTCTTGTTTAATAAATTTGAGCCTTGTTAATTATTAAATTCGTCTTTGTCTTTTTTTTTAATTTTCAAACATTGTTACCATTTGGTTCCGCCTTTTGTTTAATTTAAGTCCCCTGGTAACATGTTTCTGGTAGCAGAGCGTGGTTTTCTCTAAATTATAGAGTGGTTAATTTTAAATTCTGGAACCGTAGTTAATTTTCAAAATTTTGTATTGGAACCATATAAATTTAAATTCTTAAAAATTTTTCTTTTGTTAAACAAGGCTCGATTTTTATGTTTTGCAGCTTTTTCGAATACTATACAACTATTGCTGATGAAATTTTTTTTTTTATATTTAAATCTATATAAATTTATCAGAAACATGTTACCAGGGGACTTAAATTAAACAAAAGGCGGAACCAAATGGTAACAATGTTTGAAAATTTAAAAAAAAGACAAAGACGAATTTAATAATTAACAAGGCTCAAATTTATTAAACAAGAAAGAAATTTCGACGGTTCAGATTTTATCATTTACAAAGCAAAAAACATCCTAAGATAGATTATTATAAGCACAGCTTAATAATTAACAAGATTATAATTACTCTTAAAAAAAATTATACGCCCTTAATGTAAAATATAATAAATAAAAAAAATTTATTAGGGCCTAATAGATTCTGAAAATTTATCCCCCCTTTTTAGTTTATATAAACAGTTACAAAATTTAACAATAAAAAGATTCTATAAATGAGATTGATATTTTAAATTCAAAAAAAATTATTTTAATTCTGACAAGTTCATTATTAGATTAAATATTACAAATCATAATTTTGTTTGTTAAATATCTTAAATTCTAAATTGGCCAATATATATATATTTATAATAAAAGTAAATTGTTTATGACATTAGAAGATTAAAAAAAAGAAAAGATGAAATTTAGAATATTGAAATTTTTAAATTGACGTCAATTTTATGAATTTAGAAAATAACCTCTTGGAGGTTGTTAGGACCGAAAAGTTTGCATGCAAGCACCACCCAATTATTTTTCATATAATTTATAAATAGCTATACAAGATTACATTCAAATAACAGTTTTAGGAACACATTTTGCTAAACCAGATTAGGTACATTTACTATATATATATATATATATTCAACAAAGTTCTGTAAAGTCAGTTTTCAAACAAAAGAGTCACTTTGTGCACTTGGAAAATTTCTGATTTGTTATACAAAACCATGTTTTTTTTTTTTTTTTTTTTTTAATAAAGACAACAGGCAGAAACATGCTATTCACTTTTTGCTGGAGTATGCAAAGTCTAGCAAGATTTGGTGTGTTTCTCCGACCAGCGTTTTAGCTAAAGCAAAAAACACGTTTACTAGCATCTGTGCAATTTCAGACATGTCGTAACATTAATGTTCTTTATTAAAAATATCTGGTTATTTGTCAAAATTAAAGAATATTGATTGCATCACAGAAATTCATTAAGCTTATAATTAAATGCTTCTTAGATGATTATAAAGCTATTTATATATACTTAGTTTTGTTTAAAACAAAGCTTGTATGAAACTTGAAAAATCTGTAAAATCTGTAAAACAAATATTCTGGTCTAGAAGAGACTTCTTTAATTAGTCTTTTTTGACATGTTCAATAAGATATTCTGATTGTTTAATGTATAACACTAGTTCGCACTAATTTCACATAATTGCTCAAAACTTAAAATCTGACTGCTTAAGGTTTTGTAAACTATGTTTTAAGAAAAGAAAATTTTTATAATTATTTAGTTTCTGAAAAACATTGAATATTAAATAAAACATGAAATACATATTTTAATGAATAAATTTTAAAACATTAACAAAATTTATGATATGATAAAATCTGTAAATTTGGTTACCTGGAAATCCTGTCGAACATTCATGTGAACGTGTGCCGTGATATGAAAGATTTAACTGACTTTATATTATTTAGCACTCAAAAAAAAAACACATCACTGAAATATTGATTAGTTGTTTTAAAGAACTTGTTACTGCTGCATTTTGGTAGGTTTAGATTTTGACTGAGACGTGATTGAGTATTAACTACATTTTACGAATGTTAAAGCAAGAGTGAGTACGTATTTTATTTAGACCAGGCTTGCTTGCGGTTGCACTTTGCCTTACAAGCATCACACGATACTTTCTGGCAAAGTCTGCTACGCGGCAGCACCTGTCAAGGGACGGAAGGTACAGCGGTAGGAACGGAGTTGATAAGTTGACTGCAGATTTTATTTATGAATGCTACAGCTCTCCCCCCCGAAAGACGGAGTTAGGGTGGAATCAGAAAAGAGGCCAGAAGGGCCTCTCACAAAATTTAGAAAAAGGGACAAAGGGCCAGAAGGGCCTCCAAAAAGATTCTAAAGAAGGGGCCAGAAGGGCCTCCAAAAAGTTCGAAGATAGGGGCCTGAAGTTCCTCCTACAAAATTTAGAAACGGGGCACCTGATAGAAACAACGCTTCATAATGCTTTTATAGTCACCACTCTAGGGTGTAGCCTCCTTTGGCACTTACTTATTAAATTTTGAAATTTCTACAGCGTCTCAGCTCTTCCCACCTATAATTGGGAAAAGCCCAGGAGAGAAAGAGCTGAAGGATGACGCAAAGTGTCGACATTGCTGTGCATGAACTGACTTTGTACACTAAGGTACAGGAGGAAAGGGGTGGAGTGGCACCTCGGGATACCAAGTGGAGGTGACCACTCCGGGGACCAGGGGAGGGAAAGTGCATAGCACCAAGGACTTGCAGGAAAGGCCGGACTCAGACGGGGGGAGTATCCTCTGAGCCGACCTTTACATTTAATTACAAAAATAAATAAAAATAAAAGAAAAACTCCTGAAGCCTTTTAGGGTCAGATCATGCTCAGCGTCGTTATTTTTAAATTCCTCTTCTCCCATACGAAGAAAAATTTAAACTATTCACGGCTCTTAACAATTTCCGTGAGAAAAAAGAATTTTGAAGGGTCTAAACAAATAATCCATTTTAAAAATAAACAAAGAAGCAGTATGAAACATTGGTGAGTCAAAAAAAATGTCTGCTGCAGAAAGCAGGGCATGCAGTTGACTTAAGGTCTTATATGTGTATCATGTGCCCCAAAAAAAAGGAATTTAATTTAATCAAAAAAAATTATGTAAAAAAAATTTCATCAAAATATGTTGTGATTATTAAAAGTTGTAAAAGAAGTGTAGCAAAAAAAGAGTGTGGCAAGAGAGACAGTATGAAAAGGTGACCCACAATGTGAGAAAACCCAACTCCGGTTTTCTCAACCCTAACAAAAAAACTAAATTAGGAAACAAACATGTTGACCTGCTAATAACAAACAACCAAATAATTCAAAGAAAGAAACAAACAGGCCAACCATGTAGTCCTATATACAAAAACTGGGCCCCTATAATTTAGAAAAGAAAAAAAAAATGTACACATGGTTAAATTATTCAAAGAGTGTTCAACATTTTAATTAACTATTAAACAAGTGCCACCATCTGCATCAACCAGTCCACCGCCATTTCGCGCATTACTCATGATGATAAAAAAATAAATAAATAAAAATAATTTTCTTTCAAGATGACAAAAAAAATTGAAAGCGAGCTCAGTGTTCTTTAGTGAGTCTACTAATCTCAGCAAGTCCACTGCCATTTTACCTATTGCTGATGAAGGTTAAGAAGGTGATAAAAAAAAAAAAAAATTTCTCTTAAGGTGACAAAAAAATTGAAGTGAAAGGACCAAAGGATGACTCGAGAATTATGTATGTTGTGTAATTGTTGTGTATATGTGTGTGTGTAAGTATGAATTAATACAGACAAGCAAAAGAAAACTCGAGAAAATTTTAAAGGGAATTTTGAATATATATATATATTTTTTTGTTTCTATCTATTTTTGGGTTTTATTATTTATTTTATATTTTTTTTTGAATTCCCGAATGAGCCCCTCCTGTCTGAATCAAATTCAGTGAATGACTAGAGTGTGCAATATATATATATATATATATATATATATATATATATATAAAAAATTTATTTATTTAAGCAGAGAAAAATAAAGAAAAAAATTTTTATCAAAATTGGTTTGGAAGTTTTTTGTGTAAAGTGTTTATATTAAAATAAATAAAAAAGAGACTAATAAATTTATATAGATTTAAATATAAAAAAAAAAATTTCATCAGCAATAGTTGTATAGTATTCGAAAAAGCTGCAAAACATAAAAATCGAGCCTTGTTTAACAAAAGAAAATTTTTTAAGAATTTAAATTTATATGGTTCCAATACAAAATTTTGAAAATTAACTACGGTTCCAGAATTTAAAATTAACCACTCTATAATTTAGAGAAAACCACGCTTCTAGAATTTAAAGAAACCACGCTCTGCTACCAGAAACATGTTACCAGGGGACTTAAATTAAACAAAAGGCGGAACCAAATGGTAACAATGTTTGAAAATTAAAAAAAAGACAAAGACAAATTTAATAATTAACAAGGCTCAAATTTATTAAACAGAAAAGAAATTTCGACGGTTCAGATTTTATCATTTACAAAGCAAAAAACATCCTGAGATAGATTATCATAAGCACAGCTTAATAATTAACAAGATTATAATTAATCAAAAGAAGTTATACGCCCTTAATGTAAAATATAATAATTAAAAAAAAATTGATGAATAGATTCTGAAAATTTATCCCCCCCTTTTTTTTTTTTAGTTTATATAAACAGTTACAAAATTTATCAATAAAAAAAAAATTATGAGCACAGCTTAATAATTAACAGGATTATAATTAATCCTAAAAAAAAAAGGTTATACGCCCTTAATGTAAAATTACAATATAAAAAAAAGATGAAAAGATTCTGATATTTATTCCCCCCCTTTTTAGTTTATTAAATAATATTTTTTTTAAAACAGTTACAGAATTTAACAATGAAAAGATTCTATAAATGAGGTTGATATTTTAAATTCAAAAAAAAAAAAATTTATATTAATTCTAACAAGTTCATTATTAGATTAAATGTTACATAATATGATTTGTTTGTTAAATTTCTTAAATACTAAATTGGCCAATATATATATATATATATATATATATATATATATATATATATATATATTAAAAAAAAAAGAATTTGTTATAATATGAAAAGTTTATAAAAAAGGAAATGAAAATTTTGAATATTGAAGTTTTATAAATTGACGTCAATTTTTTTTTATTAATTTAGAAAATAACCTCTTGGAGGCTGTAAGGACCGAAAAGTTTGCATGCAGGCACCACCCAATTATTTTTCATATAATTTATAAATAGCTATACAAGATTACATTCAAATAACAGTTTTAGGAACACATTTTGCTAAACCAGATTAGGTACATTTACTATATATATATATATTCAACAAAGTTCTGTAAAGTCAGTTTTCAAACAAAAGAGTCACTTTGTGCACTTGGAAAATTTCTGATTTGTTATACAAAACCATGTTTTTTTGTTTTTTTTTTTTTAAAAAAAGACAACAGGCAGAAACATGCTATTCACTTTTTGCTGGAGTATGCAAAGTCTAGCAAGATTTGGTGTGTTTCTCCGACCAGCGTTTTAGCTAAAGCAAAAAACACGTTTACTAGCATCTGTGCAATTTCAGACATGTCGTAACATTAATGTTCTTTATTAAAAATATCTGGTTATTTGTCAAAATTAAAGAATATTGATTGCATCACAGAAATTCATTAAGCTTATAATTAAATGCTTCTTAGATGATTATAAAGCTATTTATATATACTTAGTTTTGTTTAAAACAAAGCTTGTATGAAACTTGAAAAATCTGTAAAATCTGTAAAACAAATATTCTGGTCTAGAAGAGACTTCTTTAATTAGTCTTTTTTGACATGTTCAATAAGATATTCTGATTGTTTAATGTATAACACTAGTTTGCACTAATTTCACATAATTGCTCAAAACTTAAAATCTGACTGCTTAAGGTTTTGTAAACTATGTTTTAAGAAAAGAAAATTTTATAATTATTTAGTTTCTGAAAAACATTGAATATTAAATAAAACATGAAATACATATTTTAATGAATAAATTTTAAAACATTAACAAAATTTATGATATGATAAAATCTGTAAATTTGGTTACCTGGAAATCCTGTCGAACATTCATGTGAACGTGTGCCGTGATATGAAAGATTTAACTGACTTTATATTATTTAGCACTCAAAAAAAAACACATCACTGAAAAATTGATTAGTTGTTTTAAAGGACTTGTTACTGCTGCATTTTGGTAAGTTTAGATTTTGACTGAGACGTGATTGAGTATTAACTACATTTTACGAATGTTAAAGCAAGAGTGAGTACGTATTTTATTTAGACCAGGCTTGCTTGCGGTTGAACTTTGCCTTACAAGCATCACGCGATACTTTCTGGTGAAGTCTGCTACGCGGCAGCACCTGTCAAGGGACGGAAGGTGCAGCGGTAGGAACGGAGTTGATAAGTTGACTGCGGATTTTATTTATGAATGCTACAACCTATAACACACGAGAGCCCTCCACGAACCCGCTACAGCTGTTTGTATATAGCCACGTGTTGTTTCCTTTTCTGAAGGTCACGGTGGTCTAGAAATAAAAATCAATAACTCAACAGATGGCATTTCTCTTGGCAATGTTCTGGGTATACGCTCAGTTCATAAAAGTTCTTTATTTAGACACTAGAATCCAGCACGTACCGCAGCGACATTTAGCGTCTTTAGACGGGCGACCGCGCCAGAAGGTGAAAGTTTGGCCGCGTCTATAGACGGGTCACCGCGTTGAAGGGTTAACTGGTCGAAGAATGAGGCCACATTAACGTCCATTATAAGAAGCTGAGTGAAATTTGGTCTTCGCCCAACAAAAAAAACTAACTGTGTATGAAATGTTGTGAAATTATTACTAAGGCAAATCAGACTCTTTTTTAAAATTTTTTATTTATTTTAGGATGGGACATGCTAGCAAACTTTCGGCTTCACGACCCCAAAGGGGTTAGTTTTCAAAAATTAAATTTTGACGTCAAAACCTTTTGAAATTTTTTTTATATAAATAAGTTTTTTTACTGTTGGCCAACTAATCAACTAAGATATGTAAACTACTTCTACTTGTATATGTTTACTTGTTATATTTAATATAAATTTTTTATTTATATTTTAATTAAAACTCATTTTCGTGAAAATAAGATATTTTGTAATTTTGAATAAAAAAGGGGGAGGGTTTGTTAAATCTTCTTTTTGGGGTGGGATCTTTTCATTGTTGTTAAAAATTTTTATTAAGGGTTTCATTAAATAATTTTTTTTTTTTATTATCTAAGGGCGTACTAACTTTTTTAAATAAATATATATATTCTTTTCAAGAAAAATAAATTAGCTTGTTATTTGTTAGTCTGCTTTGTCATTTATTTTCTGTAAATAGTGAACTCAGGTAAGCTCAGGAACCGACATAACCTAAAGGTTCCATCACTGAACATGACCGTTCATTTTCTGGTTTTTCAGAGCTCAGCACGACTAATCTTTTTTAAAAATTTCCCTTGCCGAACGGTACACATTTCAACAGTGAAATTATATTTTTTGCACCATCATCAGGTTTAATTCGTGCAATAGCTGGATTTTATATGCGTATAATTTCAGTCTTTTGTGTAAAACTTTGTGGATTGTTGTTTTTGGAATGCCTAATTATAGGCTTTGTCGAAGTATTGATTTCAAAGGATTTCTGATTGCAGATTGTCTAATAAGTTCAACTTTTTCGTCTGATACACAATAGCCTACCAGTTAATTTCTGCTTTTGAACTGATCCAGTTTCTTCGAATTGTTTGAACCAGAGTCGAATGTTATTTTCAGGTGATGGATTTTGTATTCACGTCGAAATACATGTTGCACTGAAATTACAGACTTGAATTCAGCCAGCAACAAATACACTTTGCTTTTTCTTTATTAGAAAACATAATAACACACTCCACACAGAACACTCCAGAAAACACAAAACACACTACCACAACAATGCAAGAACTAATTTTGAGGTTACAACTGCTATTAAACAAACTTTTGAGTTATAGGCTATCAGCGATACCAATACAACACTACAAAATTTCTCTACTGTCTTTGTATGAATTAAGGAAACCCCACCATTCTTTTATGATAACCCTGTATTACAATAATTTCTAATAAGTGATATTCTATTAGTAGAAAAGAAGCTATTTACTGCATGCTCCTCTTATTACTTCCTTTGTCAGGTTTATTAAAATCTTAAATTACCCTTAACATTAACACCTTTACAAAATTAAAGTAAAAACATGTGGGGGATTTTATTAATATGTGCATGGTTTAGTATAGATGGATGGATAAGGTGTCATGACAAAAACTTCTTTGTTGTGTAACGATTCTATAAATTAATTTGTTGCAGTTATTTCATAATGAAAAGTTGAAGAAACACGAAAATGATGATAATTTTGATAAGAATGCTTTTCTTGAAAGATGTAAAGAACAATGGCGTAATTTAAGTGTTAAGAAAAGAGCCATTTGGATTAAATGGGCACTCGAAGCAGAAACTAAGTATTTAGTAAGTGTGTAAAATATACAATATCAAAAATTCAGTTAGTTCTTAAAATACTTATTGAATACACTATGTAAAGATTATTGAATGTATTTAGCAAATTCTTTTGGTACAGTAGAGTCCGCAAACTCGGCTCTCGATAACCCGGCAGTCCGGATTACTCGGCGACCCCGACGGGAAAAATATATATTTCTAAAAACAGCGATGTTCATAAAAGTTCGGCAGATCCCAAAGCGGGCATTACCTTCGATCGCTCGAATCGTTGATGGTACTTTTCCCACGTTAAACTCGTCACAAAGCTTTTTTACAGATTCCCCTCTGTCAAGTCTTTTTAACACATTTAACCGCGTCTCAAACGAAACCAACACACGCTTCCATTTTCGTAACTCGCTCATTTTTATTTACTGTATATACTGTGCGTACCTGTCAAAGAAAACTGAAAAGAAATGTTATATTTTCCATAATGTATACTAAATTGATTCGTGGAAAAAAAGCGGCCCATCAAACGTTTTTGCAGGTGTATGTCTGCTATATCGATGGGTGCCAATGCCGCGGTGTTATTATGCCGCCGACAATGGGATACCGCTATCGACAAAGTCGTTTGATATTGCCGCCGCCGTGGTGTTTTTACGTCGCCGACAATGGGAAACCGCTATCGACAAAGTCATTTGATATCGCCGCCGCTTTGGTGCCGTAGTGTTTTTACACTGCCGACAATGGGATACCGCTATCGACAAAGTCGTTTGATATCGCCGCCGCTTTGGTGTTTCAATTACAATTTATTTTTTGCCCTTATTTCCGATAACCCGGCATTTCACAATCTCGGCACACTTCCGGTCCACATTACGCTGAATTTGCGAAACTCTACTGTATTAGTAATTGCAACCATATCGTTTGATCTAATCCTTTGAAATTTGATATGTAGAAGTAATTTAGAAAATACACAGTATCAAAACAGTTTTATTGTTATAGAACTACTAAATAAATTTTTACTAAATAAGAGTAATCGTTCTTCCAAACTTGATAATTGGAAAGTAATTAAAATATTAACCAATAAATAAATTCCTTATGTGTAATCCTTGATTTATTTATGTTATACTGACTAATGTTTTGTACTGTATCAAATAGGATGATTTGGCTGCTTATTCAAGTGCTCGTGAAGAACCAATGCCTGCATATAAATCTGTCTTAACAAAGGAGGAGAAATCAATTTTAGAAAGGTATATAGAACTAAATTATTTGTTCTTTTATACTTAAGAATTTTTTATAGAATTTATTTTTTAAAGTTTTTTTATAGAAATTTAACTGAAATTGATATCTTGTAAACTGGACAATTTTCAATTATAGCCAAACATAAATTTTAAATTTCTAATCCAATGTTTATTTCCCCCTTTTCATATACATGTAGTTGAGAGGTCTGAGATACGGAGCTCATAGACAGGAGCATTAAATATTCACTGATCCATATCCCAAAAATTGCATTTAAGATTCCGTTCATTCGCATATACGAGTTTATATGACAAGTATAAAAAGGTCTCCCCCGGAATGTATTTAAGTATTTTGAATATTATAAGAATGTTTTGTATGATTTAATTTGTCAACCAATTTGAAGAGACCTTACTGCACATAAATGAACAGTCACTAATCTGTTTGATTGCTAGTTACTCCTGAGTGATCCTGTGTACTGTATGACCATTGCGTTCACTACAACCAAGCAAATTAAATCTGAAATCTACATAAAATTTTTCAAAAACTTCAACATTCGTTCGTGTTAGTTATTTCACTGATTAAGATGACTTTCTGGATGAATCAGTGAGTGAAACCCAGACAAAATTGTGGTACAAATTTGTCGAAGATGGCCGGGACTCTTCTGAAAGTGATCCACATCCTGGAAGGTGTTTAAACAAGCAGAAAACAAGAAAATTTTAAACACTTATTTGGTGAAATCTATGAACTCTATTGGCAAATTCGGAGCAACATCAAGTCAATATTGATGATGAATTATATATATTTAATGAAGAGAGTCGAAATAGGCCTCCGATCTTAGACCACCCGTATTACAGTTAGTGTTGTATAGAATAGAAAAAGTACTTTATTTTGACATGTATTCCATACAAAATATAAAATAAATTTACAATTAATTAATTATAGGAAATAAAATAAAATAAAATAAACTAATAATATTATTTTTGACCGTCACCTGGGTTAGCGTAAACAAAACAATATTGTTAAAAACTACACCTCCCCAACCAAATTTTTGTTTACTGTTACAGTTAAAAATTAAATTAATTTATTAATTCCCATCTAAATTTCCATGCAATCTTCATGAATTTACCCAATCTCCACCAATTTCTCCCGTTTAATAAAAGTTCAAATTCCCCCCTATTTAAACTGCGTTTGAAAAAGCACAAATTTCTTATATCGGCTAGGATAGGACAGCGAGCAATAAAATGGTAAACTGTCTCGTTTTCATTTATGTTGCATAAGGAGCATAACCATATTTTATCGTTACACCACAGTTTATAGTTAAGTCAACAAGTTCCGCCCTTGCTTTGATGATCCAACTTATTGTTTGTATATCATATTTATCAAATAAAACAAGTCTACTGTCGAGTTGAAAGTCAAGGTCCCAGTACTGTTTGTGATATGTCGCATTTCTTGCCCTCTGTAAACATTCTCCCTCCCAAGTAACTCTGACCGCTTCAATAACACTAAGCATCTGTTCACGTAGCGTATCAATATTGCTCATATCCACATCAATCCCGTATTTATATCCAAACACTTTCCACTCCTGGCAACAGTAAATACCACTTTTTATTATTTGTTTAGCAAGAATGTTTGGTAATCTATTCTTTGGTAAAGATACAAGCCTTAAAAGGAAATTCAGGTGGATTCTTAATGTAAACAAATAAACCTTTTCAAACCCTGTTTGAAATCCTGTTCTAAAAACAAGACATAATTTGGGGTGTTATTTGGCAACTTAAATATTCTTTTTATAAATAATCTATACACCCCTTCCAATTCATCGCTTTCCTTGTAGCCCCAGACCTGGGAACTGTAGCATAAAATCGCTTTCACAATAGAATTAAAACATGTAAACTTGGCACTAAGTAGGACCCTTTCGTTAACTAAAAGGTTGTGCCATTCCGCGTTTATAGCATATTTTGCAGCCATAGATTTGTCCTTAAATTGAGTTTCCCATGACAATAATGGAGTAAGTATAACACCCAAGTATTTATATTTATTGACAACCTCTACGCGTTGCCCTTTGTACCACCACTTCTCATTTCTACACAACTGACCTCCTTTCCTAAAAACCATTATTTTAGATTTACTTAAATTAACACAAAGATTCCACTTTTTAAAATAATTTTCGAGCTTATTTATCATACTCTGCAAACTACTAGGAGTAGGGAACAGAATAACAATATCATCTGCATACAATAAAACACTGACCTTAAACCTTCAAAATCGCATCCTCCACCTAAACTATCAGCCAAATCGTTCACAAACAAAGAGAATAGCAATGGACTTAAAATACAGCCTTGTCTCAAACCCATATTAGTTTCAAAACATTTTGTTACACCCGCATTCCACCGCACTCCTGATGTTGTACCTTTGTAAAGCTCTTTTATAATATTCAGCATATGAGAAAAAACACCCAAATACGATAACTTAAAATACAGTGTCTTTCTATCAATAGTATCAAAAGCAGAGAAAAAATCTACAAAAAAACAATACAGTTTCGCCCGCTTCTTTGACAGTTGCAACTGAATCATACTAGTTAAGTTGAATATGTTATCTATGGTGGAAAACCCTTTCTAAATCCGGCTTGAAATTCAGCAATTAATTGTTGCCTATGTAGCCTACCCAATTGTTTAATCGATTGTACAATAAACTAGCAAACACTTTCGCTATACAATCTATAATTGACAGACCTCTGTAATTTTACACACAATCGACATCCCCTTTTTTATGTAACGGAAAAATTATAGATTTTTTAAAACTTTCTGGAACGCATTCTTCCTTATATATTTTATTTAAAATAGTCAATAGCTTTGAACTTAAAACCCGTGAGCCGTTTTAAAAAAAATCATACGGTACTCCTTCGAAACCGGAGCCTTCCCATCTTTCAATTTTACTAAAACCGTTTGCAATTTTGCTGGTTGAATTGCTTGTCGAGATTGTTGTCGAAAATATACTGTTCCATATAAGAAATATCCCTTGGTACAATAAGTGGATTCAAAAGATTTTTAAAATACTTCACCCATTCGACACAGCTAATATTTCCAGATAATCTGCTTTTTGTATTTTTTAAACTTTTCATAGCATTCCAAAATTGTTTTGCATCTTTAACTTGCCCCAAACTGTTTACAACTTATTTGTAATGAAGCTTACGTTTAGTTCTGCATAACGAATTAAAGTTTTTATTTGCCTCTGAATATGCGACTTTAACCATAGTTGAATTTGTTTTGCGAAACAGCTTTAATAGTTTAAAGGCCCGCTGCCTTGATACCAGACATTCGAAATCAAACCATTGTGGTTTTTTGTTTACCGTAGTGTTATTGTTTGTACTCGGTTTAAAGTGGACTGCTTGTTTGATACAACGAATCATTCTATTGACATTTATCTGGTTATCATTCAAGACATCAAAGGTTGACATTTTCTTATCTATGTTTTTACCGAACAAGACGTTATCTGAATTAGTCCATTTTAATCTTGGCAACAATGGTAGTATACAATCCCCACCCATTTGGCTCTCTGCAAGTCTACCAACTTTACAACTTATACAAATAGGTAGATGATCCGATCCTGCATGACTTATAACCTCAAAATCATTTACTATTATTAAACAACTCACTGATACAACCGCAAAGTCAATTACAGAATTACCCATCTTCCTAATAAAAGTAGATTACCCTTCAGCAATCAATTTGCGTTCTGCCATTCAAAACCACTAATCCAAAATTAAGGAATAATTCTAGAAGTTTACGCCCCCTTGTATTTAATATCCTGTCTTTCGATTTTCTGACCTCTCTAATTAATTGTACTAGTTACATTAATATGATTATACATATCAGAATTATTTTGTTCGTTAGATATTGTTACGATTACGATTAAAGATGGGGTGGAGACCCTCTTCAAGAAGGTCTCCCTGCACGTCAACCATCGGCTTATTGTGCCCCCTATGTACCGTTCCTGATAGACTAGAACCCTGTTCCTCGAACGAGCTTCAGGATTTTCTCCACCAAGTACGTGTCCTCCTCATCTCCTGGTTGCAGGATACCAAAGAGCTCCCTCCTTCTGCGCTCCAGCATCCCACAATCGAATATGATGTGTCTTGCTGATTCCACGGCCTGCTGGCAGAGCCGACAGCTTTGGTCGCCTTCAAAGACTCCCACTGTTGCAAGATGTTTCCTGAACTGACCATGTCCAGTGATAAGTCCTACTGCTCTTTTAAGCTGTAGCCTGTCTAACTTGATCAATGACTTCGTAAGGTTGTTACTAGGTCCGTTGATTAGCTGTTTACTCTGTGTGAGCCCTGGAGTCCTATGCCATCTCTGGCGTAGCTCTTCCTTGGCCCAGTTGTTAACTGCGCTTTTAGCCATGTTGCGGCTGATACAGCACATTGGTTCTGGCCCCATGAAGGGTGTGGATGCTCCTTTCTTAGCGAGGGTATCTGCCATCTCATTACCTTGGATGCCACGATGACCTGGCACCCATCTTAATTCCACCATGTTCCTTGTGGAGAGTTTCTTTAGTGTTGAGAGGCAGTCCTTCACCAATTTTGAAGTGATTAGTACTGAGTCTAGCGCTTTAAGTGCTGCTTGACTGTCAGAAAGAATGAGGATTTGTCTGTCTCGAAGGCCTTTTGACAAACCCAAATGGGCACAAGCAGTGATAGCTAGTATCTCTGCTTGAAATACCGTACAGTGCGTCCCAAGACTCACACTAATGTTAGTCCTTGGTGATGAGCTGTATACTCCATAACCTGAGTTTCCTTCCATAAGTGACCCATCCGTGTACCAGACAAGAGTCCCTCTGGAAGAACCCGGTTTGTTGTTTCCTTCCCAGTCTTCCCGGTTACCTAAGGTTACCGTGAAGGGTCTGTTGAAGACATACTCAGTGTGCATTGCGTCTGGCACCATGTCTAGCACCGAGTTTTTAAGTACGGTGTCAACTATGTCAGAGTGTCCTGCTCCAGGCAAGCCCTTCCGCCACTCATTAACACACGTCAGTCTATAGGCGGATTTCCTTGCCTCTGACATTATGTAAATGTCAAGAGGCGGGAGTCCGAGAAGAACCTCCAGAGCAGCTGTTGGGCTGCTTCTGAAAGCTCCAGTTATACACAAGCATGCAAGTCTTTGCAGGCTTGTTAGTTTGCTTCCTGCAGTGGTTTGGCATGATTTCTTCCACCAGACCACCGCTCCGTATGTAATTTGGGGTCTGATCACTGCTTCATATAGCCAAAGGGCTATGTGAGGCTTAAGTCCCCAGGTAGTACCAATAAAGCGTCTGGCTGTCATTAGCGCCCATTTCGCCTTATGTATTAAGTTGTCCAGATGTACGTTCCATGTCAGCTTTTGATCAAGGATTACTCCAAGATATTTTGCCGACATGGACATATTCATCCGTGTGTTGTCCATGGATATCCTATCCAGGGCTGTCAAGTTTCTCCTCCTAGTGAAGGGAACTATGGTGGTTTTGCTTGGGTTGACGTTGAGGCCTTCCCTTGCGCACCACAACTTTACCTGTCTCAGATTACTGTTCATGATATCCGAGACAGTGTAGTCACTTTTTCCAATGACCAAGATTGCTATGTCATCTGCATAGCCTTGGATGTATGTTCCTGTTTGGCTAATTTCCGTAAGGAGATCATCCACCACCATGCTCCACAATAGAGGTGATAGAACACCTCCCTGTGGGCAACCTCTTGTGGCAGCGACCTCCAGCGAATTACCAAGCAGGGAGCTTTGAATGCGTCTGCTTGTTAGCATTGAATGACCCCATCTTGTTACAACCGGGTTCACCTCTCGCTCTTTCAGTCTGCGCACTATTGATCCAAATAAAGTATTGTCAAATGCACCTTCTATGTCCAAGAAGGCGCACAGTGCTATTTCCTTCCTTTCCAGTGTGTCCTCGATCCTGCCCACAAGATTATGTAGAGCAGACTCACAGGATTTACCAGGTTGGTAGGCATGTTGATTGCGATGAAGAGGTGTCCCTAAGAGCACCCCTTCCCTAATGTGTCTCTCAACCAACCTCTCCAATGTTTTCAACAGAAACGAGGATAGGCTGATAGGTCGATAAGCTTTGGCGTCACAATAGCTTGCTTTGCCACGCTTAGGAATAAACATAACTCTGCTGACCCTCCACGCCTGCGGAATGTAGCCATATGCTACGCTGGCTCTGGATAGCTTGCAGATCAGTTGTATCAAGGCGTCAGGTCCCTCCTGCAATAATGCAGGATAGATCCCGTCTCCGCCTGGTGATTTAAACGGGCTAAATTTGTTTATAGCCCATTTTAGTTTAGAAGTAGTGACAATTTTCCTGGCTATCTTCCAGTCTGCCCGGGATGCCCTTGGCCAAGAGCTGTCCCCAGCTAGACTTAGACCGCCGTCCATATTGTCACTACTTGTGCAACCAGGGAAGTGAGTTTCAAGTAGTAACTTGAGCGTCTCTTCCGCTGTTTTGGTGTACTCTTCTGTTGGTTTCCGCAAGGTGCCTACAGGATTGTAAGGTTTAGAAGCCATAACTTGTTGCAGTCTTGCTGCCTCCTTTTGGCTGTTCACTTTTTGGGTGAATGCCTTCCAGGAATCAAGCTTGGCTTTTTTGATAGCTTTGCTGTATGTGGTGAGAGCTAAATGATACTCCCTCCAATCACCGCTCCGCTTAGAGGCATTGAAAAGCCTTCTTATTTGTTTCCTTTTGCGACCGAGATCCTGTGACCACCATCTTGTGTTAGGTCCACCTGATCTCGTCCGCAGAGGACAGTTATCCTGATAGCAGTCCATGATGGCATCCTGAAGCGAGGACGCCACCCTGTCTACATCCGGAAATGTTGCAATGTCTCCTTGCATGGACCCAAGTACCGTCGACAGTTGGTCTGAATAGGACCCCCAGTCCGTCGACCTCGGGTCTCGAAAGAGAGATTGGATGGTTGATGCCTCTAGATGAAACATTATATATTTGTGATCTGAGAGGGAGGCCTCTGTTGAAACATGCCAGTTCCCAATCAGTTTTGCAATATTTTCTGTACAAAAAGTAATGTCTATAACCTCGCTCCTGATTTTGTTACAGAAGGTCGGTGTATTTCCTACATTAACAATTTGTAAGTTATTAGACAAGAGAAAATCAAATAATGACTCACTCCTTGTATTAGTGTCAGTGCTGCCCCAGCCTAGGCGATGATGAGCGTTAGCATCACATCCCACCAGAAGCTGCTGCCGCCTGACAGTAGTTGACTCCACCAGGAGTTCTAGATCCCTAGATGGAGGAGGAGTTCTGGCGTCATAGGGTAGGTAGACGGAGCTAAAAATTGGACCATCCTTTTCCTTCCCATTGCGCCAGTAAATCATCACCGTAGTGATGTCTCTAGAACAGAAATCCATTAGGGGCAAGCATTGCAAACCTGACCTTACAAGTATGCAGGTTTGGTTATTATTAATAGTATTGCAGTGTATAAGCTTACCTTTTGCATCGCCTAGTCCGGCAATCCGGCCTCGGTGGAGCCAGGGCTCCTGGACCAGAGCCAGGTCGATGTTGGACCTAATGAAGGTCTGACAGAAGGAGGCCGAAGCCGCCTTACTGTGATGAAGGTTTACCTGTAGGACCCTCAGCATTGTCTTTTCCTGACAAGAAGACAAGAGAGACTTGCCAGAGTCCTACATGCGCCTTTTTCCACCTCCATATCCCCAGACTTCGAGCCCTGCTCATTGGCGGGCCCCCGTCCGGAGTCAGGAGGTGTTGGTTTTTCTTGATTTTGGATCAGTCCCGCATGCTCTGGGGCCGCTACTGATCCTGGGTTTGCGGCTGAGCTTCCAGCTGGTGGCTGGTACCCTGCCGTTGTTTGTATAGAATTATTTTTGGGGTTCTTCATAGAGATCCCACGAGTAATGCAGGGTTCTAAAAGGTCCACCACACAGAGCCCGCATATGTGGTAAGGCTAAATTGAAACCGGAGGTCGCCTGGTATCCGGAGTCCGCATACTAGAGTCTAAGCTCCCCCTTAGACACGCATCCTTCGGCATATGCTGTTCCACCTTGGATTGGGTCCACAGATTGTGGGGATAGTGGGAATTAAGAATAAATGAACGTCCACAAGAGCCTCAAGCTTCTTGGGACAGAAGACAGAAGAGAGATAGGACAGATTATAGAGAGGTCAAAGAATGGTTGACGACCTCATTTTGGTTGGGGTGGTGAAAAGAAGAGGCAGGAGGGGGAAGGGAGGGGGGTAAGACGTCTCATGCTTTAGCCGCCTTCGGTGCCGCCATCCGGCAAAGCATCAGGCCACACCGAAAACGTTGCCCATCCTGTACCGCGGGGAGGCGCATGAGTCCGCTCTTGCTGCCACCATCTGCATCCCCGGACCGAGGACCGCCTTCCAGCAGAAAGCCTTCCAGCAGAAAGATCCGAGGGTGCAGATTATGGCTGCTTCACAGGACTAGATATTGTTAAATATGACCATTAAAATCTCCAATTATTATTAAATTTTGCTCTGAATTTGAATTAATAAAATTACACAAATTTTCAAAGCTGTTCTCCCATTTGTTATAATTTAAATAAATTGGCAAAACCGACAAGGATTCATCATTACTGCAGTTTTTAATTTCAATTAATTTTATGTTACGTTTGCATACGAAACTAACTTCTTTGGTAAAGGATGACTGTAAATTTACACAACAAATAATACCTCCTATTGCCCTCCCAAAATTAGCATTTCTTTCAGCAAAACTAAAATAAAAATCGATTTTAAAATTAGGAAGACTCTTACAATAAACTCTTCATCATGTTCAGATATAAATGTTTCTAATAACAAAATTAAATCATACTTATTTAATAAATGAAAAAAGGAATCTTCACCAACCTTGTCTCATACATTATAAGACAATATTTTAAAATTGCTAACCGTCTGAGGCACTATATTGCCCAGCTCCTTGTCAGCTGTTTGAGAACATTGTCCTGAGAAATTGGTGTTTAGTCCCTAAGAAGATGTAGAAGTTGTCTCCTCTCCTTTCTCGTCTGTCTGTCCTGGTTGCAGCTTTCCTGGACCGTTCTTTCTCAACTCTGCTATGCGCGGTGAGGAATCGTGGTTGTTGAATAGATCCTTCAGCTGCCATCCGTTCGGCCGGCCATGAGTGTGTTGTCCTCCCAGGTGAATTTGACACCTTCTATTCTAATGTGATCAAAAACTAACGGCATACGACGTCTTCCCAACTCTTTTTCTATCTCTCATCGGACTGCTGCAAGGTAGGCTCGCTTTAATCTTACATCCTGTGTGTAATCCCGATGTACGACATAAGTTGTTCCCTTTAACTTACTTACATTGGACATGATCCAACCAATATCGTCATCTGAAGGGAACTGGGCAATTATTGCTCTGCCCTTTGCTCCTAATGGATGTGCTCTATTGACCCACAAACTGTCATTACACTTTAACACTTCCACACAGAATTGTTTCACAAGGTCTTTAAAGTCTGTCTGACCATTCCATTTAAGACCTACAAAAATTTAATTATTACGTCTAGATCTACCTTCTAAATTATTTTGCTTATCCATAATAACCTGTTTTTGTTTTTTAATACAATCTATCTTTGCTTTCAAAACTTTGTTCTCTTCCGTCAGACTCTCACCTCAGAAGACAAAATCAATGTCTTTAGTAGCCAATGTTGATAATTTTGTATCTAGCAAGCTACTCAACCCAATCATTAGCTGTCCATGCGTCATGTCACCTACCTTTGCATTATCCATCTTGTCACAATGCGTTTCCGACATTCCTAACGAAACACTTGCGTTTTCTGAAAATTCTGGTGAACTGTACGCCCTGAAACGTTTTAATCCTTTCGGAGTTTTTGGGGGAAAATATTTGTCAATCGTTGAGTCATTCATAGGCCCGAAAAATTTCACAAAGTCTGCAAAATATGAAAAATGAAACTAATACATACGTGAGAGGTCTATCAGTAATCTGCAGAACGAAACGTAAATGACCACTAACAAACGTCGCCCTCGTCTTTCTTTAATAATGTAAATATTATTTGCTTCACACTATAAAATGCAATAATAATAATTGTAGTGAAATACTAAACCTTGATACTTAATACATGTTTTTGTAGTAGACTATACATACTTAAACAGACGGGACCAAACTCGCTGTCTCATCGTACAGATGCACACTATTTACACACACACACACACACACACACACACAAATTAAACTGTACACTTCAAAGGAAAAACAATACAATATTTCTGTTCACCAACACTAAATTAAACTTCCAAACCGATCGTGAGATTTATAAATTACATAAAAACTCATAAAATATACTTTTTAATTAGAACCGTCGTTATCCATGTGTAGCCAGTACTGCAGCAGTGCTGCCAACCCGTTAGTGTTGTATACAGTTACTTTTATAATTAGAGTATCAAGTCCTTCAAATTAATTTAGTTTATATACTCATTGAAAGCTGGTTGACCTAGAGTGGATTTTTGAGTTAGATGGGTTTAAAAGAATTAGGATGTCAGCCATTCTTTACAAACATACACCTAACACTAAAAAAATTATTTTCTGAATTTCTCAGTAAAAAGTTTATTAAAGTCTATTAATACGTTAACTTAATATTACCAACAATATCTTGTAGCAGAATTCTTTATTTTGTGGATATTTTCATCTCTGAAGTTGGTATACATCTAGTCACTTTATATTTATCAGTGACTAATTGTCAGTAAATTACCAAGAATATCAGTGAACTTTATGAACAAGTTATTGTGGCTTACAAACATGATAACTGTTTCATTAATAATGAATACTTTTTCCTAACAATTTCACAATAATTCCTCCTGATTCAAACACATATTTAAGATGTAATTAAGTTTGTTTATGTTCTTTTAAAGATCAAATAAGTCTTACTTTAACTAAAAAGAATGTAAGAAGAGCACTGAAAACTTTTTAATGGAAAATAAAGTACTTGTAACAGACTGTTGAGTTTATTGTCACGTCCGTAACAAACCAGTGTCACGTCCGTAACGTTTTATCAATTTTTTAATTGAAATTTTACAGGATTTTTTGATTGAACACTAATGTTTCTAAGAAGGTATTTATCTTAAGATAAGATGACAAAAATTTAATTCATAAATTTCCCAAGAAATTAACAGACTTTTTAACAATTGTAACAGTATGTCAGAAGACAAGTGCTTTTCAAGTCACGTCCGTAACTCCTATTTAGTTGAACTATACATCAAAACCAATAATATGATCATTTTCAAATTTAGTACAAAAATAGTATAAAAAATTACCTACCAGTTGAGCTTTAAAAATTTACAAAATAAAATTAACTTTTCTTTTTTTCCAAGTTATAATGCATGTAACTGTCACGTCCGTAACAAAAGAATGGCTGCTGTGGACAACCACATTTTCCGTAACTAACCCTATATTGATGTTCCCGCAATCCCCGATATCAAATTAGTTTATTTCCCCTCTTACCAACCCAATCACATTGCACAATGCACCTACTCATTCATCATATCTTGTTCAAGGTTTTTTTGTCCATAATATTGAATCACTCAGGTGTCTGCAGATGTGAGTTCCTGCATTTTCTGGTTTTTGTCAAAGATAAAATCACCATTAAAAGGAAAGAGATTGTAGAACACTGAGACAATGAAGAAGACCGTGACAAAATAGCTGATGGCAATTCCAAAGAAGGATGCTAGAGAAAAAAAAATTTCAAAGAAAGTTTATTCTTTGTGATGTAAATTGTTCTACTCTGTGATTGAGCAACAAAGAGGTTGAGGGTGCAGCCTCCCAGTGAGTGAAGCAAGTATATATAAGAAATTTTAACATATCAAAATTTGACTTGGAAATAAGGAATTGTGTACAATAATAAACAACAAGTTATCCATTGTTGATAACATTTCATATTAAAATAATAAATGGTAATAAAACCAGAGTTATGTAATAGGAAATCAGCTTCATCCTAGAGCAAAGTGGGTTGAGTTCATTAGTATTTTATAATATCACTGTTTGAATGTTTTCAGAATGGCAGGGAAACCAGAAAAACCACCGAATTCTGCATACAGCTTGTTTTCTCGTTTGATGTTAAAAAGCGGTGATACGAAACATTGGAACGAACCTCCAAGAAACAGAATGCAAGAAATTGCAAAACAATGGAAACAAGTGACTCCAGAAGAAAAACAGAAATATGCGGATCAAGTACAACACGTAAGTGAATTATTTGTAATAGAACAAGCTATTCTGTTTAATTATCTTTGAAGTTTTTTAATTAAACTCTTGTACAGTTACTAAAAATATACTTTTTAAGTGTTTGTAAGATAACTTTTATGCCAATAAAATATTACTCTTTACAGTGGAGGAGTTAGTAGTGTTGGAATCTTAGCTTGGAAGTTCTAAAAATTATACTAAATATTATATAGTTAAAAATACCAGCAGATGACAAACTTTTTTTTCATCATTTTTTTCAAAACAAATTTTGTTTTGGTACCAACAATTTTGTCAATGCTTTTACTCAAATTTTTGTCAATTTTAAATCAAAAGTTAAATTTTGGTCCTTTTTTGCTTTCTGTAATAATCCACTCGATGGTATACAGGTAATTAAAGTTATAAATTGAAAGGGACAGTGAGAGTGTATCTATGTTATAATTTTTACCACTTGACGATTGTAATTAAACAGATGAAGATTTATTATTTCTATTTGGCTAGCTCAATCGGTTTCAAATACATATCTGAGTTGAATCTTTCAGTTTTTGTTCTGTTTATTTATTGAGGGTGATGGACCAGTTATTAAAAAAAAAAAAAAAAAAAAAAAAAAAAAAAAAAAAAAAAAAAAAAAAAAAAATTAACATACCGGTACACAAATTAATACATTAATTTTACAGTGGATACTCGATTTTCTATCAACCCTTTAAAAAGTCAGTTTCTATTAACCGTCATGTCAACGGGGGAAAAAAAAGAAGAAAAAAAGTTTTTATAATAATATATTTCATTTTACACATTGGTGAATGAAATGAACAGTAGAATAAACATTAAATATACTCGTAAGGAAACGTTACGAAAACAAGCCTCAAAACAAGTTATTGAGTATCTACTGAATTGTGTGATATATGAAGAAAGTGAAAACATAGTGTTTGAGGTAAGAGTGGATTGGGATAGACCCCACCCACATTCCAAGGCCGATTACTCATAATTCCCACTTTCTCCTCTCTGGGAATGCTAAATAAATGTTCAGTTTGGTAAGTTGTGTCGTATCTAGCTTCGCTTAACTGATCTTCTAGTTGTCTACAAATAAATATTGAGCTTGGCTTGTGAGATAATATTAGATAGAAGAAAAAAATTCGAAAACAAGATCTTACAAAAATTAAGTTTACTAAGTAAAGTAATTTTTGTGAGACTTGTGTTAAGAGTTTTTTTCTCTATCTTCTAGTCATCTGTTTAGCTTTTGAATATGGAATCAAAATGAGTGAAAAATGAAAGCTTCTTGTTTTGGACCTTTCACAAAAACTAGAAATTATAAAACACTTGCAAACATGAAAGTGCTAGCAGTATAACGTCAATATACAGTATCGGGCAGCAATAAATGACATTAAACAACAGTATTTTATTTTATTTTAATTTTTTTTTAAATTAATGATTATTAGTACAAAAATGAATAAAAGAAATCTTATTAAAATCCCAAAAATGTAGAGAGCTTAAACTATAAAACAAAAGACTTAGAAACTGAGTTTATTTTTAACACATAAAATGCAATCAATATACGTTATGCTAAAAATATAAGTCACTGCGCCGGATCGCAGGTATTTCTGGTAACCGTCTATTCTCTTAACCATCATCAGTACAATCCCAAGAATGGCGGTTAATCAAGTTTCTGCTGTACTATGAAAATCTCAAATTTATAAGGATGATAAAACTTACTGGTTAAATGGGTGATTGTGTTGGTGAAATTATGAGGTGATTTTATGATACATTGAATGTCACTGATACAATTTAATTTTTATTGTTCTTTGTTTTGAAAGTTTATAATATGGTCTATTTATAATCAGGAAAAAAAAGTTTATAGCACAGGGAGGCTATCCAGGTGAATCAGGTAATTCAAGTTTATTATTAAAATATTCACTCACCAAATAATTTCTTTATTTTTCTTTCCTTTTAATTGTCAATGGACTTACTTTTTCATCCTTATCTCTTCTCCTTTTCTTTGCTTATATGGACATTACTTAAAATAGTGTGAAGATATAACTGCTTTCAACAGTCCTTGTTGATTGTCCAGTTCCAATTGATTATTTCTCGTTGTCCAAAATGTGATTTTGAGCCATGACCTCCCAAAAATATCTAATATTCTTATAGCGAACAAGATTTGGCAAGGCTGTGTCACCGACATGAACGTAACAAGTGAAGGTTCCTTCATATATGTACAGCTATGAGGCCCCCTAATGACGAGACTATGACTTGAATGGTAGTGAGTGAAAATTATACATTCTACAAGGCTTGTTGTAATGTTGTTGTAATTGTACAAGGCTTGTACAATAATCTTATACGAATAATGTAAATCTTAATACATGAATTAAATCCACATGTTCTCAAATTTTGATATTACTTATAAATAATGTTATATGATAAGTTTTAAAATATATTAATAATAGTTTGGTTTTTTTGTTGTTATGTATATATATATATATATATATATATATATATATATATATTTTATTTTGTTTTGGTGTCAATTGTAGAAATACATATTATTTAATAATATTATTTAGTAGGTTAGTGGGACAGTCACTATAGAGAACTGATTGATTGATTTGTTTTGAATGGCTACTTTTAATTTTTTTTTTCTAGCTGATCACACTACTTGTAAATGTGTTGAGCAATTAAAAAATAATATAACTATGTGAATTACATATATCTGTTTAAAGAATAATAAGTCAATATTTCACCAATATGGCTCAAACCTGATTTGTTGAAGCACTAGTTTGTTGAATTGTCGGTGTTTAACTCTATTTTGAAGATGTTAGTGAGTTTAAAACAATAACAGAACATCAAGGAGTATTTCTTTTTCTAGAAATTACAATAGAAATTAGGCACCATAGGCAGTGAGAGAAAGGGGGAGTGTTGTAGGTTGACTCTGTGAAACAGAATGATTTTGAAGCAAATGAGGCCACGTATTTATAGGTCGTCTCTGGTTGTGTGCGCATGTCTCCCATTCTACACGGCCTTGGTCAGTCCAGTGTTTCTCTCTCCTGTGTGTCATTTATTTACAAGTTAGACATTACAATTGAATATAATTATATTCACATATTCATAACAATTTAGCGTAACGATGCAGAGGGGTAGCGTGTCGCTACATACCTCCGCCCTAGTTGACTTGTGTGCTGAGCAGAGTGTGTCTTCAAAATTTTGGTACTGGTGACATAGTTTTGAAGTAGGCAATTTCCACCTTGCCAGTGTTTGGCTGCTGGTGCTGAGTTGTAGCTTCTTTGGAGTTAGCACATAGTCTATTATGTTGCTGCTATTCCTTGTTGGAACATATGAAGGATCCTCTACAAGAGTTACCAGCTGGTAGTTTTTGGTAAGGTGATGACCTGCCACACACTGCAGAATATCCTCTTGATTGTGGTTGATTGGTAGTAAATTTATTGTAGTTGGAAGAAATTGTGCTTCAGCAAAAGATGTAGGTTGATATTGCTTGTCTGTCATCTTGTATATTAATGTAATTAATCTTAGCTGTTGCTGTATAAGGGGTGTTTTTTTTTTTTTTTTTTTTTTTTTTTTTTTTTTTTTTTTTTTTTTTTTTTTTTTTGGGTTTGTTTCAACATGAAAAGGACTGGTCTTTTTAACAATGCGTCTAGACTTGTTATGTAACTACTTTGTTTTATATCCATTTTGTAGTCGGTGGTACATCCGGTAGCGGTGATAAAAATGAGCTTCATTTAGGCCTGCTTGTTTCTTCTTTACTCAGGAAATAGGCTAGTTTCACTCTATCCAGTGACACTCTCATGCTTTTTTCGGGCAATTGAATGTGTAGTGTCGGTTTCCCATTGTGTTGGCTCCTTTTTTTTTTTTTTTTTTTTTTTTTTTTTGTTTCTTAACTGTGCCATAGCTTGTTTTAAAGGATGCAAATATGAATTGGTGTCCTTTACATTTTTGGCGGGCGTAAGGAATTTGCCAGGGAATTGTAGTGATTGTCCATATAATATGTCTACTGGGGCTCCTCTAGGTGAGCTTTGTATGTTCTATGCCAACGCTCAATACATCCGTTGCTTTGTGGATGATATGATATGATCTGTATCCGAGATATCACAAAGAGTTATATGAGTGTTGAGAGTACTTGCAACTAAAATTGTCTATCTTGGTCTGTGGTGATGTGTGGTGGTACAGCGAAGTCTGAGATCCAATTTGCGTAGAATGCATTAACCCTTAAAACGGCACGCGACTTACAAGTAGGTCGCCCACGTGCTCCCAAGTGATTTCACCAACTCTAAAACACGTATTTTGTATTCACCATTACGCCCACTTAGAATTGTCCTATCACAATAAATAAAATACCGTTGGAAAAGTAATGTTCCGTAGATGCATAATCATGCAATAAAAATACCACAAAACGTTATAAATAATATTCCAAAAATTGGTGAAGTACGCATATTTTTGTTCCGTAAAATCGTAAATTTCAACTCTGCGCCTTTTCGTAAAACGCGGCTCCATTTTCCCCGATACGATGACAACTCTATTTATCTGTCATTTAAGTCAACTAAAACACTGTTCTATAGATCACATGTTTCTCTTTCTAACCGTAGATTACAAATTTTTCTGCGTCTAACAGATCCAGAGATATATCTATTTGATCATAGAACAAACTTGACGGCACGAAATTCAATTGGTATTCGGTGCATTTTACGAATAGAAGTAATCATTTCTCTATGTTTTAAAAACATATTTTTCTTTACAGTATGTTGTAGGGGAAATTTCATTCTATAAGTTGGTACCACTTGATATACCAACTGATATTTTCTGTAGGTTCTATGCAAGTCCAAACATAGTCTATATTACGTGATGCAGTGAAATAAATTAGACGTAAAAGGGCGTGGCATTTGTGTAATATTTTTATTATTTCTTTTATTTTGAAGGTTTGTGTATACAAATTGTATATAAATTGTGTATACAAGTTACAATATATGTGTTTTTATTTCTAAAGTTTATGTTTTTGAGTGAATGTACAGTTTATATATGGATAACCTAAAAGGCAAGTTGTAAGTGTAGCCTATATGCATATTTTCTTATATTTAGTGTTTTATATGATTATACAAGTGAATATGTGTGTTATTCTTTGTAAAGTATATTGTCTTAGTAAAATCTAATGATTTTGTCTTAGGCCTAGCTTTAGAAAGTTACTAATTACGCCTAAATGTCAAGGGTTCAAACCTAACCTCAAGCGTCAGAATATCAATTTTTTGGAAAATTGTCATTTTTATATTGAAAATGTAACAATTTTTTTTTCTTTCCCTAAATATATTCACAAATATATTACAAATCTCAAGTAATGTTTGAAAAAAATCTAAAAAATCTATTATTATGTTATTCATTACCATTTCTGTGAAATTTCTGCTCCGTTACTCTTCGATTTTTTGGTATTTGACCAAATGTGATAAATCTAACATTTTTTTTCACTACACACCTACATTCTATGCACCTTTCTGAACATAATGAGATATAGAACTTTTGTATAAAATATATATTACTATGTTTGGTAAATTGTTGAAAATAAAATGACCAATGTCCCGAAATTCATAAAATCATTTTTTACATTTTGAAAATGTAACAATTTTTTTTTTCCAAAATAAATTCACAAATAATACACAAAAATTGTGTATATCTTAGAAATAGATAGTAAGCTATTGATTTTGGATTATACAGGTTTTTCCTGAAAAATGGTAACTTCGTTTTTGACATGTAACATACTTATTATTTTTTTATTACATAGAAGAATTCTATGCATCTTTCTGAGAAAAATGATATCTTATAAGTTAGGTTTTGTGTAAAAATAATATATTTTATTAATTTTTAAACAAGCGAAGAATTGTCAAGAAAATTAACATTGCCGGCTTTAGGGTTAACTACTTTAGAGGCTTCTTTGTTACTTATCGGGACTGCTTCCTGATAATATTGTTTATTTTGCGACGGTGGCAAGGCTCCTACTATGTTGAGGTGAACATGCTCTAACCTTGCTGACATTTGGAATTTCCCAAATGGTGTGAGAGTATGGGGATAAATTTTAGCTCGTTGACAGTATATACAGCTTTGTGTTCAAGTTCTAATATCTTGATTCATTCCAGGCCAACAGAAACTTTGCGCCACTAGTTGTTGTGTTGTTCTGACACCTGAATGACTGAGGTTGTGTAGACGGTGATACACAGATTCTCTTAATTTCTACGGTACTTAAGGTCTGGGTTGTCCTGTAACATTTTTGCAAAACAATTTGATGTTTCTTCTATAAATAACCGTTTTAGACGCAAGTTATCTTGTTTCAACAAACTCTTGATTTCCTGGTCTCCTTCGTCTTGGGCAGCTGCCAAGGTGTTGTGGTTGTCCAGAACGCAGATGTTTTCAATTCGTGATAGTGTGTCTGCTGCTATGTTTTAGGAACCTTCATGTCGGTTGTAAACTTTGAATTGAAATTAAGTTGGCATAATCTTCTAGGACAGGCAGTTTTGGATGTCTGTTTTAAAATGTGGATCAGCGGCTTATGGTTTGTTAAGACAGTGAATGTTCTGTCTTCTAGCTGCAGACAGAAGTGTCTTATGGCCTCAAAGATGGCTAGGAACTCTTTGTTGCAATAGTTTGCTTGTACAGCGTTGAATCTCTTTGAAAAAAATCTGTGTTGCTGGATTTTGCTTCCTTCCTCTCGCTGTAGAGCAACTCCCATTCTTTTGTTGTTTGCAATGTAGGCTAGAAACAACTGTGCTAGACGTGTTGCGTTTGCCAGTGCTAGCTTTGTCCCTAGAAAGCGTCTCGGTTTTTTTACTGGTGGCCGGTTTTGCCATATTAGTAATGGTTCAACTTTTTTTCTAAAGGATATATCCCATCTGACGAGACATGGTTTCCTAAAAATTGAACATGGGATTGACCGAAGATGCACTTGCTGAGCTTCAAGATTAGACCATTTTAGTTGAGGTGCCGAAACACTTCTTGCATATGGGCTTTATATTCAGTAAGAATCTTCCTAATAAATGTTATTTTAACAATGAAGTTAATATTATTAAACAAATACAAAATAAAGTGAAAGATAACAACCTTGTTATTTCTAAAGCCGATAAAGGCAATTCAGTTGTTATTTTAGATAAAGTTAATTATGTTTGTAAAGTAGATGATATCCTTAATGATAATTCCTCTTTTAAAATATTAAAAAGTGATACTACGTCTAATTATAGTAAACTAGTTAATAATTATATTAAGAATTGTACTAATTTGTTCCCTAATAATGTTGGCCAATACTTGAGAGTTATGAACCCCCAACCACCCAGATTGTATGGCCTACCTAAGCTTCACAAACCTAATATTCCTGTTCGTCCCGTAGTATCTTTTAACAATGCTCCTACTTATAAATTGGCCCAAAAAGTCAATACTGTATTTAAAAGTGCCACTAATTTTACATCTAAATATAGTATTAAGAATTCTTTAGATTTAATTAACAAAATTGGAAATGTTACTATACCTTCCAATGCTAAAATTGTATCTTTCGATGTTAAAAGCCTGTTTACAAGTATACCCATTAACCAATGTAAAAACATAGTCAATGACATAATTAGCGATACCAATGTAGATACTACACTTAGTAATGAATTAAAAACAGCCATAGAAATTTGCATTAGTCAAAATTATTTTAAATTTAACGACAAATTTTACCAACAAATAGAAGGGTTGGCAATGGGTTTACCTTTGTCACCTCTTCTAGCAGAAATTTTCATGGCTGATTTCGAAAATAATTTATTTGGTAAAGACAATCCTTTATTTAAAAATATAATTTATTGGTACCGTTATGTTGACGATGTTTTGTGTTTGTTTAGTGGCACTAATAGACAGTTAGACTCTCTCCTTAAAATCATAAATTCTGTAAATAGCAACATTCAGTTCACTATGGAAGTGGGTAACAATAACAGCATTAATTTCTTGGACCTTAACATTAATATCAGTGATAGTTATCATAAATTTAAAATTTTCAGAAAACCTACTTATACAGATACAGTTATACCTGCTGATTCTAACCATCCTATCAGCCATAAACATGCTGCTTTTCACAGCATGGTACATAGACTTATTAGTATACCTCTTTCACCTAATGACTTTTATGATGAACTGAATGTCGTTAAACAAATTGCTGTTAATAATAAGTATGAGGTTAGTTTAATAGATAATATTTTAAGAAAAAAGTTAAAGCGTAGGGCTGAAAATTTAGTCTACTCTTCCCATAATGTGAGAACATTGAAATAGTTAGATATTGTAAATTATCTTATATCAACAGAACTAGTTATAAAATCAGTAACCTTATTTCAACTAAATGTAATCGTAAAGTTGCCTTTTATTGTACAAAAAATCTAGGGAAAATGTTGGTTAATAATAAAGATAAAAAAGAAATGTTAGAAAATAGTGGAGTTTATAAAATATCTTGTCAAGATTGTGACTCTGAGTACATAGGTCAAACAGGTAGATCTATAAAAGTTAGAATTAAAGAACATGTAAATAGCTGGAAACATGGCTTTAGAAACTCTAACTTTGCTAACCACCTTTTGGACTCGGGTCATAGTTTTGATCCGAAATTAAATGTTAAACTTTTTACATATAGAAAATAAAAGCAATAGATTAAATAATTTAGAATGTTTAGAAATAAATACATCTATTTCACTTAGGCATATTCTCAACTTAAATGACCAAATTGTATTAAATTCGTCACCTCTTCTAAAACCCATCCGTAACCTTAGTAGTAACCTTCTAAACCCATAGTTCATTAACCTTTATCTACCTGCTAGGTTATCCCCCTACCTTTCCCGATTTCTCTATTGTATTTCAGTTTCCTGTACTTATGTTTAAATAGTTGTCTATACCTGTAAATTATCAGTTGCCCGACGATGCCGCAAGGCGAAACAATTGTAGCTCATTTATACTATTAAATATTTGAAACTTTAAGCTTTTGCTTTATTTTATCCTTCAGTGGAATCTTTTCTTGCTGTCAAGATGTCGTCCAGATAGACAAAAACAAAAACAAATTCCCTGAACAGATAATCCATGAATCTCAGGGAAGGTTTGGGCTGAGTTTTGGAATTTGATAGTCATCCACTGAAATTTGAGAGGCCAAATAGTGTAATAACAGCTGTCTTGGCGATATCTTCAGGTGCTACAGAGATGTGATGGTAGGCTCGGTCTATGTCTAGAATGGAATAGATCTTGGTGTGTAGCTGATTAGTAAAATCGTGAAAGTTGGGAACTCCATAACAGTCTGGTAATGTTCTGTCTTTCAGCTGACGATAGTCTCCACATGGATAGATAGTTCCATCATTCTTGTACACCAAGTGTAAAAGACTAGATCAGGGACTCTTGGATGGGCAACAGATTCCTGCTTCCATGCTTCCATCATCCGCTTGAATTCTAACTTGGCTAATTGGTATACTGTAGGCATCTTACTTTAGCATGCACTGTTGGGACTTTAGTCTCTATGTGGTGCATGACGTCGTTTGATTAAGTCTTCTGGGTCTCGTCTTGGTGTTTCCTATTTTGTGTCTGCATCCAAGAACATGGTGTTTGGCATTTCTTATCTTTTGCACCAAATCTGGTGGTAAAAGCAGAGTCCTTTGTTTGCAGGGCTTTTACTTCATTTCGGTGAGGCTGAGCGAGGTGTTGGAGTTTTACCACATGGTGCTATCTTGGCCATGTCCTGTCATAATATATGTACTTCACATATGAGATCGTTGATCAAGGTGCTGGCGACTGTGTTGGACCTTGCCGAGACTGTGCTGACTGTTGACTTCATGGATTTTGTCATCTACTGCTGCGAGTTGTTCAATATCGTCCTCTGAGATTGGTCACGGTTGTTGATCACTAGGGTTTGCATCTCGCATAAGGGCTGAGAAGGCCTCAAGTCTCCTAACTGTATACTCGGTACTAATTGATACAATCTATATAAGGAAAAAGTTTAGTTTAATTTATGTCTACTATTGTTTATTGTTCTTGTTGTAATTGATATGCATTTATAATATATATACACAATACAAGTATTTTATAGTTAATATTAATAAGTACTAACTGTATTCAAGTCGAATTGGCAATTTACTCCCTGTAAAATGAAATTGGCCATTTAAAATGCACATTCTGTATATCCAATCATGAAACTGTGGTCCTATTATAAATTTTGATTTTCTTATCATATTTTCTTTTTTACCACGACATATCTTCCTGATTACACCGTATAACCTAAATTTACTATTTTGTATGGCATTTTTAATCTTTTGTTTTCAGATGCTGGAAACATATAAATTAGAATTTGCTACATATTTGGAGTCTTTACCAGAAGATAAGCGGGCTGAGGAATTAGCAAAGAGCATGCCAAGGAGAAAAGTAATTACACAACCTTCAAAGAAGATAATTGAAAAGACTGCAATAAAACCAGAGGTAGTAGAAATATGAAACAAATTGTTCATGTCAAAATAAAATGTTTGTTTCAGTCTTCGTCTATTTTTTATTTTTATGAAAGAGTATTATTGTATAATAATAAAGAGTATTGTTATAATATTATGTTATAGATAGATATTTTTATCATTTTTTACATGAAGAAATGTTTGTAGTTAAATGTTATTTTTGTTTACATTAAAATTAAGTAGTAGCGACTTACAATTAAAAATTGTTTATAATATATTTTTAGTGTATTTGATTTAACTTTTTTTTTGTGTAAACTGTAACCATAGAGAAGGAATTGGCACCAATTATTAATATAGTAATCCACCAGTAATTCTTAAATGAATTTAAAAAAAAATTATTTCCGTTACACCAGTTATATATTTATAACACTTATAGTATTTTTATATGTTCAAGAAAGTATTCTACAGGTTATTTAATTTATTGAAGTTTTCCCGACTGACTGTATTAAAATCATATTTAACTATTTTAATTGAAAAAGAACAGTTTAACTCGCCTTTCCTTGCACGCTGCCTTCTATGTATTGTCCATTTCAAAGTAAAACTTTAGCGGAAACTGCAAAAAAAAAACTCGCTCGATAACAACTTGAGTTCGTTACAAAGATTCAAGAAAAATTAGTTAAAAGCTTGATTAGAACTAAGGCTTAATAAAAGGCTAGAGTGCTTGATAAAAGCTCAAGCTCAGCCTGATTTACCAGAGGCACAACTCGAATTAAAGGGTCTCACCATTCTTATACAGTACTTAATAGTATAAAATTAATAACAATAATTTCATAACTGCTTTTAATGATGATATATTCATATTTGTAAAATTCTGCTCCAGGATAAACAGTTTCAAAGATTGTTTCATCAAAGTTATCTTGCTCTTGCCATATATTCTTAATATTTTCTTCAATGCTAAGAAGCTGATTTGCTTTTTCTTCAAATCCACTAATTATATAAAACTAGTCATCTTTTAACAAAAGTTCTGCAGATAATTGAAACTGTTCTTCATTAAAAACCTTCATGACAAACAGTGGAATTGAGTTCTCTTTCTCTTTAAGCTGTCCTTATTAACAATTCTTTCACATTTACTAATTGTTTAAAAATTTCATATATTTACAGATTTAATTTAAGTAAACTCAAGTTGTTTGATTGCAGTGCCTTTATATGACGACCTTCATCCAAAACCACTCCTAAATATTTACCCGAATTAACTTGTTCTATTACAATGCAAGAACTACATGACATATTTCTTATTACACGCTTCATGCAGTTATACAGTAGAGGTATCATCAGCAAATGCGTATATATTTCCCTGCAGCATCCCTTTACATAAATTATTTACATAATAAACAAAATAGCTCCTATCACTGATCCCTGGGGGACTCCGTACTTGTTCTTTTCCATCCCACCAACACCTCCCAAAATTTTCACACATTGTTCCCTATCAGTCAAATAACTCGAAAACCAATTACTAACAGTACCTTTGACGCCACATTTTAACAAAATTTCTAATTGGAGATTGTGATCAACACAATCAAAAGCCTTTGTCACATCCAGAAACATACTACCAACGCTTTCCCCACAAACATCATCTATAAAATTGAGCACAGCAGTTTCTGTATTGCTACCTGCTAAAAAACCGAACTGATTTTTACTAAAAAATTTAGTCTTGCGCAGAAAGGATAAAAACCTTGACTTCATACATTTCTCCAAGATTTTAGATATAGATGATATCAAAGATATTGACCTGGTAACTGTTTATCACTATTTTTATAAATTGGTATAACCATAGCTCTTAGTTATACTCTCAGTTTCTTAGGGAAAATACTGGAGACGAAACTCAAATTACTTAAATATGAGAAGACATCAGAAATCAGCTCCGAGACAGCTTTTAAAGCTATTGAGCTTATTCCGGGAGCTTTATTGTTTTTTAAAGTTGCTATGAGTTTTACAATTTCAGCTGGGGTTACTCAATAAACATAGACTGTTCTTAAGAAACCATGGCAAAAATGTCCATGATAGAACTACAGCACTCAAATACAATACCATTTCTAATTTCTTCAACCACACTTACAAAGTACAGTAGAACCCCTCTTAACTGGTCTAGTCGGGACTGACACCCGGGCCGGTTGCCCGTTTGACCGGTTAATCCGAGGTTCCCGTGAAAAATCGGTTTTCGTTCAAAGAAAGCTTATTTAATTAGGTAGCACTAAAAATTATGCAATAAAGATGTTATTGCAACTCATTTTATTGTACATAAATGTATCGTATATATTATGTTATGTATATTATACATCAAACATGAAAAATTAAACACTACAAAGCTTTTTTACAGATTCCCCTCTGTCTAGTCTTTTGACACATTTAACCGCGTCTCAAACGAAACCAACACACGCTTCCAAGAAAACTGAAAAGAAATGTTATATTTTCCATAATGTAGGCTATACTAAATTGATTCGTGGAAAAAAAGCGGCCCATCAAACATTTTTGTCTGTGTATGTCTGCTATACCGACGGGTGCCAATGCCGCGGTGTTTTTATGCCGCCGACAATGGGATACCGATATCGACAAAGTCGTTTGACTCGCCGCTGCTTTGGTGCCACGGTGTTTTTACGTCGCCGACAATGGGATACCGTTATCGACAAAGTCGTTTGACTCGCCGCCGCTTTGGTGTTTCAATTACAATTTATTTTCGGAAACTCTCATCCAACCAGTACACTACGATATAGGCCGGTTAATCCGAGGACCGGTTAATCCGAGGCCGGTTAACAGAGGTTCTACTGTATTTATTAAACATATTCGATAAATCTAAGGAATTAGTGACAATAACTCTATTCTACCTTCTTAAATTAATTTCAACACTTTTTTCTTTTGTCCAGTAATTTCATTAATGATTTGCCATTCCTTTTTTGAATTACTATTTCATTTTTTGAATAAATTATCAAAATAAAGTTGCTTGTTTTTTTAAAATTTCAAAGTGTAATTTTTTTTTAAAAGATTTATAAAAACTTAAATTAATTTTGAATTGTTTGGATGAATTTTAGTTTTTTTGTGTAATTTATTACGTTTTATTATTTGTTGGCACAAGTAATCTGTTATCCATGGCTTAAGTTTTTTTAGAGATTTCTTTTGCTGATAAATTTCTCATTCACTTTCAAACAAGCCATAAACTTTGAAATAAACAAATCAAACGCATTATTTACATCATTCTGTGAGTATATCTCAGACCAATCCACCTCAGCTATATGCCCACGGAATAAGGAATAATCAATATAAGGGATCTTTAGCCCTACTGTGCCATTATCAGCTATACTATTATTACTGTAGGTTAGGCCTACTACAACAAGATTATGATCTGTTATTCCGATTTCCAAAACAGCTGTTTCTACGTCATATAAATCTACTCGCTTAAACCTGACCAAAATGTGGTCTAGGCAAGAACCACTGATGGCCGTGTTATGACATTAATGGATTCCAAACCATGACTGGATATTACGAGTTGATAATCATCTACAATGCTTGACTTATCAAACAAGTTAATATTCATATCCCCCAATTACAATAAGATTACCATTGTTATTTATTTGAACAAGGTAACTATCAATTTCTTCAATTACTTTGAAGTTAACTAAAACATTTTGTTTGCTACAAAAAAACAAATCTCTTTTTGAACTTTAAAACTCCATATTTCTTCCTATACAAAACAAAACACAAAAATCTTAATTAATTATTTAAAAAAAAAATCTATTTTTAGTAATAACAATATTCTGACCTAGCAATATTCTGACAAACTTTATATTTATTTAAATTCTTGATTTCAGCCAACGTCAAATTGATCAAGACAACATGTATTCAAAGTAGTAAATAATGTAATCATGTATTTGGAAATATTTAATACATCACAACTATAACTGTTGTGTTAAATTCCATGGTCAGCGTTCATGCTCCATTGTAGAAGTCTTTTGTCAGCATTCCTTGTGCAATCTTGCTATGTTGACTAATTAGTATTACAACCAAAGAATAACTTATGACATAACGTTTATTTACAATCGTCTCAGCTACTAAATTCACCTAGATCAAAATCTGTCTGACTATCTTTAAAAATTCCTACAGCACCTTCCCTTGATCAATCCTGACCTACTGACCACATTTCCTCCCACCCAAGGGTTTATATATCATTTCAGCATCAATGACGTCTGCCTTGCATGCAAGGTAAGCAATATCACCAGTTTTCCAGGTCTGCCACAATAATTGTTTTTGTTCTGGCTTCTTAAAAAGAACTTGGACAATATTCCTAACTAAAACTATCCTAATTCCTAACAACTTGCTAGCCATAACAGGGTGTCTACTGGCACGTAAAGTCACAAAAAAGTAAGAAATTTATATATTTGGTCACGAAAGCCATGAAAAGTAACGAAAATTTGATGAGACGAATTTTTTCCAAAAGAAGAAATTTTTAGATTCGAGATATAACGTACAAGATAAAAATATGGATAACAAAGTCAATCTATAGTGGTATATATTTTCCATAGGTGGAATTATGGAAATGTATATTCAAGTTGTTCAAAATCTTATTCGTTGACCATCATTCTTTGTATATCGATGATAATAATAAATAGGTAAAGACAATTCTAGGTTCTTGAAATTAATTTCTTATATTAAAATGAGCAGTACATAATATTATGTTTTGTTTCGGAGGGAAAGTTCTCGATGTTCTTGTTAATTTTGTGACACGTTGGCATATGAAGTCATTTGATCCATAGATGATTCACTTAAACGAATTGTTCACTCCTGAGCAATTCAGTTTCGTTCTTAAAACGGTGGCTTTATATTGTTGGTGAATCGGTTCACATTGCAGTTTTAGTTTATGTTTATAACTTAAAAGTGGTATTCTACACTTATAAAATTAAGGAAAGTGAAAGTATTATGTGAATTCTTTTCCCGTTTTTAATGTACGTGAATGGTTATTTCTTACTTATTAATGACGAAAGATTCACCAATCTGAACTTTTTTAAAGATTCGTTCTTTTGTATCTATTGTGACAAGCCGTTCCCGGTTACCACCTATCTGAATGGAATCAAAACAAAATGTTTGTTGTTCAGCTTTTGTTTCCTTTGCGTAAAGTTAATTTTCTTACAATATAATATATTATTATCGATTCAATATTTTGTGATTAGTGTATGTTTTCTAATGTTTTAATAATTATGTATTTAAATAAATAGATTGTGTATTTACTATTTAGCCTTCAGTAGTAAATTTTCATACAATTAGGTTAATAGTTATAGTTATTGTGTGTTGTTAAAATATCTATAATGGTATATTAAATTATATCATTTTACAACTTTATGCTTTTGTTGACAATTTTTGTATAAGCCAAGGTTAATAATAAGTTTGGTGCTTTTGTTTAAAAAACAGTATAATTTCATTCATTAGGTCTAACTTTGGCAACTTTTTATTATGCACGAAAAGTGCCACTTTAGCCACTTATAGCTTTCAGATAAGAAATTTAAGAATTGGGTAAGATCAGATGTCAGCAATAAGTTTTCTGCATACTGTTGTTTTTGTTAAAAAAATATTGATATTTCAAATGCTGATGTTTTCAATTTACAATTACATGCTAAAGGAAAGAAACATGCTTTTGTAGCACATAACTTATTATCTCAACTAACTTTACATTACTTTTCAACATTAAAACCAACTTGTACTGCAGTTAAAAATGTTGATGAATACATGTATCTAATGAAAATAATGAGATTCCATTTCTAAAATCTGCATCCGAAGACAATTAAATAAACCAGGTAACCTCAATACGTTTTTTTTTTTTTTAAAAGATGATCTTACCAAAAGTGAAATAATATGGACCTTACACAAAGTCATGTCTCATTCTTCAGCTTGAAATCACACTGAAGCCACAGAATTGTTTCATAATGACACTGTTGCAAAAAATATGAAACTTGGTAAAGACAAAATTTGTTATCTGGCTAGACCCCCATTTTCAATCAGAATTAATAAATAAATTGTAAATTTTTAGCCACATCGTTTGATGAGCGTCTTAATTGGGTTGTTCAAAAGTGTCAAATAGGCATACAAATTAGGTACTGGGATGATGAAACTGATTTAGTAACAACTTAAGTACTTAGATACTGAGTACATGCATTATCTGAACTTGGTGTGTCTCTCAAGAAGATTATTTATGTAAGTATGGATGGTCCTAATATAAATTTAAAAGTCCTTAGAAAACTTAAAGATCACATGGTAACGATTGGCTACGAAGACAATGCCAAAATCTTTGACATTGGCACTTACAGGCTTCATATAATTCATAGAGCATACAAGACGGCACATAAAGTAACTAGTTGGCAAATAAACCAGTTCCTTCGAAATCTGTATTATTTATTTCATCACACCATCCAGGCGAGCTGATTATACATTTTATTTAGGTTCAGCATTATTTGCAAAAAAAAAAAAATTCTGTTCAATTAGATGGGTAAAATGGTGCTGTTTCACAGAGATCTATTGACATGATAAAGCCATTGCAAAAGTTTGTAGAGGGAATTAGGAACTTTGCTCCAGATAGTAAGACTTTCCGGACCGTAAAACATGTGTTATCAGATTCTTATATTTTAGCCAAACAAGAATTTTTAGTATCCGTAGTTAAGGATATTGAACTTTATTCCCAATTGTTACATGATAGTCTGGAAACTATTAACATTTAAGCTGATCCTTAAATTAAACTTGTTCTTTTAACAAGTTTCCTTGAATTTTTAAAGCTTGTGGTAGAAAGTAAAGAGTGCCGACTACACATAGTTCTATATTCACTAATATTTATGTCTACATTTAATTTAGATCTAGTTATAACAAAATTAAATTAAGTTGGCCTAACATGAAATCATTGAATGTTCCAACTAATCATTGTATTTTCTCAAGGGAAGTAAAATTATCGGGAAAAAAATTCATAACAATTTTGTATTTGGTATTTAATTCAAATATTTAATTTAAGATATTTTAAATTTAAAACTACTTATTCTTTTTTATTTTACAGACTACTGTTGAAACTTCCAATTCTGTACTATTGTACAAGGGAGAACCTGAAAAGCCTCCAGGGTAAGTATATTTCAGGTATTAAAAACTTTAATTTTGTGTACATGTGTATATGAAATTTAGTGCCCCTTTTATTGTACAGGGTTCTCTCGAAAGGTATCTTAATTTCAATGAAAAACTGTTTATAAACATTGGAAGTTTTGTTATTCGTCGTTTGATGATCTTGAATGTACATATGCTATTCATTGTCGTTCTTCACTCAACCCGACAGTAGTGACTTTAGTAATGGTGATTGTTACAGAAAGATCAATGTGTTTTTTGAATTGAAATCAGTGGTTTCAGTGCAATGTCATTTTTGCCATACTTAAAGGTAAGACCATTATTTGTTGGTATAATTAGTTTTTAAAACTGAAATCTTGATATCAAAAATTTTCAAGCCTGCCATGAACATCAGACATAATGTGGAAACATCAGGCATTTGAAACAATCTTGCTTGCATAGCCCTAAAAAGTTTTATCGCCCGACACAGTATGAAATTTAGCATTCCTAAGATAACTGTTTAGAACATGCTTATAAACATTTGAGATTGCATGCTTACAAAATCCTGTCTAAACATGAAATTAAGCAAGCAAATTACACTAAACAAATTGAATTTAACATTAAATGCTAAATGCAATTGGGTATATTGAAAGTTACCTTAACCAAATTGTTCAGTGATGAAGCAACTTTCTACATAAATGGCTGCTGATATAAATTCAGCAAACCATAAAACATATTGAGTTTTCTGTTGCACAATTGCCATTACTAAAGTTACTACTACCAACCGTGCTATGACTGACAAACCACATGTTGCGCAGCGTATTCTATGACAAATAACAAAACTCCCAATGTTTGTAATTAAAATCAAGAAAATTGATTAATTATTCATCGTGCCGCTTACAATTGAATCCATGATCAAAGACAAAGCATTATTATAAGATACATAATAACCTTTCGAAAATAATCTTTTGTTTTTCGTGCAGCGTAAGAAGTAGTGAGGATAGCAGAACCGCTCATGTGGTGATGTGATCAGTAGTTCAGTTGATCTAGTGAGAAGGTTATACTGTTATTCATTTGCCCATAATAACTTTTCAAATTGGATCACGCTACCATACAACCTAACACTGGGACATATCTCAGTTGACTAGCCATTTTGGTGAGCTTTTCAAACTAATAATTAATTAATCTAATTAACTATAACAATTAATAAAGAGGAGTATAATAATCAAGCACTAAATTGCACAATCACGTCACTAATAGGATGGGGCAAACACGGATATAAATGCGCTATCTAAATAATACATTGCCAAAAACATGCGATGTGCTATATTTAAAACCTTCCATGGCCCTATTCCTGGAGTTAGTCTTGGTTGGGCCTGATGTATTCTCCATGACAGGGACACAACAGACTAGGACTGGCAGTCTTTGATGTCTGTTTTATAAGGCATGGGTCAATGTTCTGCCTTCTAACTGTGGAAGGAAATGTTTTATGGCTTCAAAGATAGCCAACAACTCATTATCATAAGTGGTATAGTTGGTTTGTGCTGTATTGAAACAATTTGAGAAAAATCCAAGCGGCTGGATCTTGTTTCCTTCCTCTTGATGTAAGGTGGCTCCCATTCCGGTATTTCTTGCATCACGGGCTAGAAACAATTGTGTGTTTTGCAAAAGATTTGCTAGACGTGCTGGATTTGCCAGTGCTAGTTTCGTAGCTTCGAAGGTTTAAATTGCCGAGTCGGTCCATACTTGCAGAATGAGGTCGTTCTTCCTTGTCCCATGCAGATATTTATTTAATGTTTGATGCATGGGAGTGACGTGATCCCTAGCATCAGTAGAAATTTACCATCCCTAGAAACCATCTTAGTTCTTTTACAGTTGCTGGTCTTGATATATCAATAATAGTTTAAACTTTCTTTTCCAATGGAGATATCTCATCAGGTGAGACATGGTATCCTAAGAAATGAACACGAGTCTGGCCGAAAATGCACTTGCTGAGTGTAAGCGTACTGAGTGTACCTTACATACACTGGGTGTCATTTTGTAACATTAAGAGTGTGAACAAAGTTACTTACTAATTTATTATTATTAATTTTACTTACTTGGTTCTTGCCTACATTTCTGTACTTCCCAGCTTCCAAATGTCCAATGTGATTGGCTAAACAGGTGCTCTTCAATAGTTTTTAGAAATTCATCTTCAATTTTTTAAGTACATAAAATATTATTAAACAAAAAGAATTCTATATTATTAATTTTGAACAATTTTCATCTGAAATAAGAGTCTTAATTTTAATATCTTTACACCTTAAAAAGTATTAATCGTTCATTGTCCTATTTTTATAAAGTCTGGTTATTTTAGTAATTATATAACTTACTTAAGATTTTATTTCGTCCATATTTTTTATTATATAACTTGATACCTTTATAGGTTCATAAAACACCTTTATTTTGTTCATTTATGTGACACTCACTTCTTCTTTTAACTTTCAAAATAAAACCTCGCTTTGAGGACAACAGTCTTATGCGTCTGAGGACATTGCCGTCTTCTCGAAGAGTGACTAAAAATTCTGTTTTTTTAGGCAGAGTTGCTTTTTCCGTTCAGAATCTATGCAACTCCCGCTCTCTTAGGTTGTTTGAATTTTACATTCCGAACCAATCTTATTAGAAGATCAGTTTAACTGTTTAATTATTTTTTTAATTGTATGATATTATAATAGTCTTCATACTTTTTATATGTCTCTCAATCAAGCTGAAAACTCTATCTAATGGCATAAATGTGTGTCCTGTTACTGGATAGACAAGTTCCATTTTATAAATATTTTCTGGAGCATGTTTTAGAAGCCATGTTTTTATTTTGGTCACTACAGCTAACTAGTTTCACAAATGTGTATCCTTCAAGATCTTTAGAGTTTAGTTCATTAAAAACCACTGAAGCAACTTCAATTGAAGATTGTTTGCTTGATTTTCTGTCCAGGTATAGGGTTTACATTATCTATGGTTAATTTATCCTGGGATGTTCCAGTTACCACTGTTAGGCTGTGGTCATAGAGTTGCCTTGAGTAATAATACGACAGATACTAACCTTTTGTAAAACTAGTTTTTTCCATGTCTAAAGTCAAGAGAGGACAATCGGCTGGATTATTTTTTAGGTGTTCTAAAAATGATTTGCTTGCTTTTAGTATACTTCAGTCTTCAGAAACAAATCTTTTTTTTTTTTGCTTCATCCTTTTCAAAATTTTTATGCAATGTTCTAGTTTAAAACAAGTGTGCACTTATCAGTGACTGGTGCTTTAAAGCCAATATTGAAACATGTATTGAAGATATGTCAAAAATAGCTTGGCTTTACTTTTAGATTTTCAGCGACACTATCGTTATACATTGATGCAAATACATTGCTACACTTTTGGAAGTACATCTGGACACTCTTGCATAATGAAGCACAGTGCCTTTCAAACTTTTGATAAAGCTCATACACCTTATAGCTTGCCATTGAACAGAATTTCTTTTCTTGAGCCTCCCCTAGTTTCAACCGGAACCAATGCTCCATCTTTTTTTAATCTTTTAAAAAACTCTGGTTAGTGATATTTAAAATAAATAAAAATATGTCTCTTACATACCAAAAGGTTCTTGTAGTTCCAATCTGAACGAAACACTGAAATTATATAGTTTTAGAATTTTTCTTGTCATAATTTACATTATCTGGAGATCTTCTTTTTGGTGAGTTTACCTTGCAATATTTTAAGATGAATGCATCTTGGTTTTCTTTTTCAGAAATGGAATAAAATACACAATAAAAATATTTTATATCTTTTATCGTTAATAATCGGCACTGCAAATCCATCCGGTGTGTACATTTGGGATAGGAACGAAGACCTTTTGCTCAATATCTGTAAGAGATCAGTCTTACTAGAATAACATATAATTCACTTATACAGTGTAAAAATATTAGGTTAGGATAGTTGAAATTGTTGATTGAGAGAGGGGGTAGTGTTACATTATTTTTTTATGACTAATCCAACAATTAATAACTTATACTGCTATTTAATAAAATACTAAAAGAATATTTAAAGTTGGTCTGTGTATGGAACGTTATGGGGTTTCCAGTTTAAAATTAATATAATTAAAAGTAAATAGCTGTATGGGCCTTTTCTGAACTAGATTTTAATTAAAATATAAAACTGAAATAATTTAAATTGAAGTTTAATAGTACGATTTTATATAGTTGGTTATAAGGTAATATATTATTTTGGGTTATGCTGATAAGTATAGACAAAACATAAAACAGTTGTGTATGTGTCCTTTTTTAAACGAGGTGTTTTTTATCATATTTCTGTTTGTGTTTGATACTAAACTAGTTTAGATCTGAAAGAGCTCTAAAACCTATGAGAATCGATTGTTAACTCAATTTTGTCGTTTGTCTTTGATACTACTGTAGGGTACTCTTATATTGAAAGTAATTATTGTGTGATTTAAACTTATTTTTTTATAGTTTAATGTTGATTGAAATACAAAGATGTTGAGAGAAGTGAAAATGAAAACAGTAGAGGTTCCATCATCTTTTAACAGTAGGTCATGTGACATCCTGTTAAACTTAAAATCACCAGTTGTTTTGTGTTTATTCTTGGGTTTAATACAATATAGTACAGTTGCAATCTAATGTTCTAAATAAAATCATAATCATTTTGAATACAAAATTAATAAGAACAGATAAAAATTTCATTCCCTGTAATTTGAATTTAGATCAGTTTATAGATGATGTTGGATGTACAAGAATACAATTTCACAGCAATAAAATTAATGAAATTATGGTTTCTCATTTATCTAATGGGTATAAAGTATGAACTTTAAGAAAAAGAAAGAATTTTTTTTTTTTTTAATTGGCTGAATGGATAATGATGCTGTAGAACTGAAAAGTGCCTGTGTTGCTGCACCACAAGCTTACTGAAATATTTAAATACTCAATATGCTTCTCTTAAGACCATTTTAAGGCATTTGATTCCTTTTATAAACATTGAACATGGTATTGTATAGTAGGAAATACAATATCTTAATATCAATTAAATGTTACAATTTGTCTATTTAAATTTATTGTAATTGTTTTCATTGAGTGTAGAACTATTTGTTTATTAACTTGTTGGTTTACAGGACGATATTTGAGTCTTTTGTCCAAAACTTTAAAAAAGAAAACCCTCACTTATCAGATAATATATTAGTTAATGCAACTAATCACTGGAAAACACTGACTGAATCTGAGAAAAAAAATTACCAAAAAAGACATGAAATTGCCAAACGTAAATATATGCACCACTACGAAGCATTCCTTAAGGTAAGCAGAGCTGAGACATTGTGATTTAATGAAAATATTTATGTAATGTATTTTACACGTTTTAATTAAGAATATTTAAGCTTTATATACTATTTTACTTTAAATGCTACATTCTGAATGTATATACTGTAGTTTATAAAATGTATTAATTCTTAAACGTTAATAACAGGCAATATTGTTACATTACAGACTTTAAACGAAGAAGATTTGAAGAAGTATTCTTTGTTTAAGAACTCACGTAACCAAGAATCGATTCCTTCAATGAGTGAAGAAGATTCTAGTAGCGAAGATGATGATCAGGTTAGAATTTGCAATTTAAATTAATGTTTTAATGTTACTGAGATATATAATTAATCACTCGTTCATTTAAAACTAAACTTTAGCTGAACTGATGTTATGAAATTGCATTATTAAGGTACACTGTGACCTGAAGCATTAAAATCCAAATTATTTATTTAAAAATAAGTCTCTTTTAGACCGTTACGGTAGTCAAAATTAACCTAAAGTTAGAAAATTAAATAACAATATTGGGTAATATAGATAAAACTCTATCTCGTTGTGAGCAGCATTATCCAGCCATTAAAAAAGAGGCTCAAGCTATTGTAGAAGCATTTAAGAAATAAACATTGTTTAATAGGACATATATTTTCTAATAGGGCATGCTCTGTATATGTTGAACTTTGGCCACAATTATGCAAAAATGAAGGAAAGTTAACCCTGAAAGTGACTTTTAGAAATTCTACACTGGCAGTCCAATTTTGCTCATCTTTAACAAATCCTAAAAAAATAGTTTTATTATCCAAAACCCAACCTGTTATATATCATTTTTCTCAAAAAAGTACATAGAGTTTATCTATGAAGTGGAAAAAACATTTGGAAGTAAAATTTTGGAGCTAGAATGTCAGGAATCAAAAAATGTATAATCAATTTTTTTTTAAATTTCAAGATATACAAAAGTTTTATAATTTATTTGAGAGTAAAAGTTGATAAAAAAATACGTCATTTTGGAAATTTACATTTTTTAAAATAATTTTTTATGGAAAAAGTGAAATGTAGATAAAATTTAGTCTTATTTTGAAAAAAAAAAAATATCAAAAATAGTAATATTATCCAAACCCCAACTTATTATATATCATTTTTCTCAGAAGGGAGGATGAAATTCATCTATTGTACTTAGTAAAAATGATACTTTACTAAAAGAAGTAGATTTTCTACATGCCAACTCTAATTATATACATGTTAGATTACCACTTGGAAAAGAAACTACAGTATCCATTCGACACTTAGACTCCTTGAAGTAAAAGTAATTAATGTAATGCTTCTGAAAATATGAGTTTTTGTGAAAACCCATTTTTCACCCAAATTAATGTTGAGGACATTTTGGAAATTAGAAGAAAAATTCTGGCAGAAAATGCAATGCGAAAAAAGATATCAGCATCATGCTCCACCCAAACATTTACATTTTTTAGCTAAAAGATTTTAAGTTTCTATCTATATCTTCATCAACTAGTTGATTGGATTTATTTTTATTTTTAAAGGTAGCATGAATAGGTAGCAAGGGTGTCTGATAACACTCAGCTTGAGTTTGTGCAATTTCACAGCACCAAGCTTTTTCAAAAGCATCAATTAAATTGAGTATTTTGAATTCTAAAAGTTTTTGGCGGGCGTGAGATTACTGCAAGTCACTTATGAATGCATCTCTTATATTGTCTTCTATTTTTTTCAGCATTAACAGTTTGGAAATTAGTCTTTACCGAGTTTTTTTTTTAGAGCCTGAATAAATTGATCTAGATTTGCATCCGACCTCTGGCACATCATGGGTAAATGATGCCTAGTGTAAATGTCATTTTTAGGTCTAACATATATAGATCTTAAAGTAGTAATTATTAATTTCAGAAATAAATAAAAAAAACAAAAGGAGAAATATAATATTTAATAGACCTAATTTTACCTCTTGTGAAATATCTTTCATTTGTGATGAGAAATTAGCAAATGTTTTGTACCACTAATGAAGCTATACCTGACCAGCCGTCTCTGAGTTTGGGTCTGGATTAAATCTTTCAGGTTTTAGTAAACGATCCATATTATTAAAACAGATTTAGGTAAGATAATGGAAGGTAATTTAGGTAATGTAATAGTAATATTAAAATGAATGAAAATTAATTGTTATGTTTTCTAGTTAAATAAATTTGGAGTGATCAAATGAACGTAACCTACAATTAGTGTTTATTTAACTAGAAACGAGCTCATAGTGAAATTTGTATTAGCTGATTAAGTTAGTTTGGTACGGTACAAAACATGTGATTAGATGTAGCAGTTTACTACACCATGTATTAAAAAAAATATTACATTCTTTTATTATGATCAAAACATTTTTATAGCAAACAAAACAATTTTAATAACAATTACTTATCCAAATCAACCAATGCTCTTTCAGCACATAGCTATTCAAAATTGTAATTGGAAATCAAATAAGAAATAATATTATCTTCAATTTTAATGCTGATCAAAATATATAACACATTCAGTCTTAACTAAATCCAGCAATGTTTTAAGAACTGGTTTTTTTTTTTTTAACCTTCCTCGAAACAAAAAACTCAAATAGGGATTTTTAAAAGAATGTCTAATTTAAAAAGCATCCATTTGAGACTAAAATTTCCACATGCCAAATTTCCAAACAAGCTTGACAAAGATAAAATTATGGCTTGTGTTCTTGCAGCAAACCTAGATGTACAGTTTAAATAATTTTTTTTTTCTATTTACTTCTTTTAAAATTAAATTTATTAAAAAAACTTATCCAATATTTGGTAGTATTACTTATCCAGCAATTTATTTAATTACATTACATTTTACAAATGTTTTTAAGAAAATTATATTGAATAAACAATGTTACTCTTTTTTGACAAAATACACAAAAAAAATAGCAGGCCAATTTATACACATAATATAGAGGCAGTCAAAAGTTTTGAAAATTGCTTTGTATTACTAAAGAAGCTAACTAACTTTTGGCAAATAGGAAAATTTCCCCTGTCCCAAAAATATTTACCTTGAACAAATCAAAGTGTTAAATGGTAATCCCTATTGAGCGACACATCATTTTAAATAAAATAATTAGTACACAAAACTATACAAACAGATATTATCTCTATTTAAATTGGAAGTTGATAATAATTTAAAATAGTGGCATGTACTAGAGTTGAGCCAATACCAATATCGGAATCAGTTGATACCATGGTAAAGGATTCTAATTTTATCGGAACAAAAAATACCGATGCTAAAAAAGATACTTGAATTCTGATCCCCTCCCACTTTTCAGCACATATTGATATATTTTGAGTTTAGTTTAATTTTGTTTCTTTAACTGCTATTGGCTGTTCACATAACAAGTAAAAACCAATTAAAACTACCGAATTTTAATGTAAAATCATTTAAGGAAATATCAAGCAGTTTGGATTTTGATATTTACAGTACAAAAAATTTTAGTCATAAAAATCAGTACTTGAGAGATACTCCCCTCTTTTCATCTCTTTGCTTCCCTTACACATATTGATCATTTTTGCGGCTGTAATTACCTAAACTTCCATTGCATAACATAAACCGATACTCATGTTCTCCCCACCCAATTCCTTCGTTCCGCCTCCTCACTCATATTGAGATTTGAGAGAATCTAATTCAATAATAATAGTGTTTAATGTGTAAATATCAAATCACAAAACACCTGTATGCATAACCTATAGTCATGAAAACATCTGGTCTTAACCCAACAACTGGAAATGTTAAAGGTATTTTCTTTAAAAAATTCATAAAAAAATAATAATTTTATGCAAAACCTAACTTGTAGGATATCATTTTTCTCAGAACGATGCGTAGAATTTATCTATGAAGAAAGAAAAAAAAAGAAGAAAAATGAAAAAAAATATATTATATTAAACGGTTTTGGAGTAAGTATGTTAGGTGTCAAAAAATTAAGTTAACATTTTTCAGAAAAACCTGTATCATCCAAAATCAATAGCTTACCACCTTTTTTGAAGATATACAAAAGTTTTGTATAATATTTGTGAATATATTTAGGAAAAAAAATTAATTTGTTACATTTAAAAAAAAAAAAAAAGTTTTACGTAAAAAGGGGAAATATTTTGCCTAATTTGAAAAAATCACCAAAAAACTTTAGCAATTTTTTAAATATTATTTATAACGTTTGGTGGTATTTTTTTCCATGATTATGCATCTGCGGAACATCAACTTTCCAACACTTTTTTTAAAATTTTTTATTTTTATTGCGGTAGGACGATTCTAAATGAGCGAAATGTTGAATTGCAAAAAACGTGATTTCTTGTCACATAATTGCTAATGCCGAGCGACTTAACACTTGTAGGGTTAAATTGGATGACATGTCTCATGCAATTTTTGTATTGTCAATATTAATAAATTGAATTGAATTGAAAATGGAATCGGACCATGGTGTCAAATTCTGATAATAACAGAACAAAAAATACTTATGCTAAAAACATACTTGAGTTCTTATCCCCTCGCCCATATTACATATTTTAGTTTGATATGATTTCTTTAACTGCTATTGGGTGTTCACATAACAATTAAAACCAGTGAAACTACTGGCTTTTAATATAGACTGGTTTAAGGAAATGGCCATTTAAGCAGTTTGGATCCTGATAGTATAGGTACAATAATATTTTAATTCAAATATTTTATCAATAATTCTTTTTTATTACTCAACAATTTTTTTATAGAGTATTAAATAATGGACTAATTTTGGAAGGAACTAAATAAAAATAAAGATTGTATCTTGCAGAAAAAAATATATAATATGGGAAAACAGTCATCAGACAGGAAGTAGGGAAATTTAATACCGAGAGAGAAGGGTTGTAGAGACATGGGGAGAGATATGAATTATAGACAGGAAATAGACACTCCATACATTATACAATAAATACAAACATTAAACAGTAGCTTTCTTACAGAAGATAAAATTGGATTAATATAATTCCCATTTTGCTTTATGACTTGCTTAATAACAAATTATATTGTTTCTACGTATGTCTTGCAGTCCTTATTTGAGATGTTTATTTCATTTTGTCATTACAGCTGTTACAAAATCATCAGATGTACCATCATTAGTACATCAACAGATCACTAAAACACGCACGAATTACTAATACACAATATACAAAAATAAATATAATAACATACATAAAAGAAAAATATTACATAATATTGGTACTGCAGTACAGGTCAAAAGTATAAATTGAAGGGTGCAGCCACATCCTGTACTTGTGGTAGTCAACTACAGAGCTAGTTTCTATCAGGCTGGTTGGATCTTAATTAGGTGTTATTTTCTATAATGGCCAGAATATCATACAAACACTTAGATGCAAAGTTATTTTTATCTTTTAATAAATTATCGGTTTAAAAAATAAACGGTTTTGTTTGAAAGTGCTTGTGGTTTTATCTGATCACATTTGTATTTAGTCTTAGCTTTGACTGCTCAGGCCTAGTTTTAGGCTTGAGTTTTTTTCTTACATTATAGATTTAGTTTCCAACATGGTTCTAAGCTACTAGGCTATGTTGGTGTTTTTTACTTTTATGCTTTAAGTTGAAAATATTACGCTTTTTTTTTTACTTGATAACGAGATTTGATTTATACTCTCGAAATGTGTATTAACTTTTATATACACAAATGATGGCAAATGTTCGATTAAACCATATTAATAACCAATATATATTACTTTAAATATAAAATAATACAAATTAAATATAATTGTTATTTCTTCCCATCTATAAATGTAAAATTGGCACATTGTACTGTTCAAATTACTCTAGAAAAATAGCACAACAAACGGTTAATGTAATTAGCACTGATCACATATTAATAAAAAATTTAATTGTTTGTGATTAATTTTATTTAAATATTTCAGGGTAACGAAAGTGATTCCTCAACAAGTGAAGATGAAGATAGTGATTCTTAACATGTATCCAGCAAGATTTGTATTACCATAAAGACTCACTACATAGCAATCAATCATTAAGTGTGTGTGAGAAAGAGATTTATATATCTCAACTGAGATAGTAATTTTGTTGTTAATTCAATTTTTTTAGCCCATAAAAAATACCAACATAAAATAAATGGTGAGTGATATTATTTAGCTATTCAATAAATAACTGAATCTATTCTTTTACCAAAGTAAAATGCCCAAAATAGTACAATAAAATCATAGTCTTATATAAATTTTTGTAAAAAATGTTTTACACAAGTCATTTGCTGTCTATAATACAAATATTGTATTCCTTTTCTCTTTTATTATAAATAATCTAAAACTGTGTTGAAACCTAGTGTTCAAATTGTTAACTTAATGTAATAAGCTTAGAGGTTGTTAAATATGATGAAGCCTAATTTTTAAATTTAGAACATAATTTTTCAAGTTCTATTTTATATCTTAAAGATTTGTTCATTATCTACAAATGTTTGAACATGCCAGATGCGTAGGGTGGCAGACAGGATATTTTCATTGCACAGAAGATATGGTTAGGATGTTTTGAAATTTATAATTAAAAATTATGTTAGGGTTACATGGGGGATTACAAACAAGAAAATATAAATGAATAAGAAATAACTCGCTTGTCAATCTTTGTTAATGCAAGAGGTTTTTATTTTTAAACTTATTTATGCTTAAAGCATATCCATTTGGGACAAGTTAAATTGAATATTTTGTCTCATAATGAAATATTTATACACACAGAATTACTAAAATTATCTCTTCTAATTTACAAAAACAACAAGCTATCAAATGACACATCTGAGAGCTCAAACATTAAAAAAAATCCAAATTACTCCACTACGATTAAATGTTAAACTCTATCCCCAATTTAGTATATAAAAAAATAAATTTAAATTACGACTCTGCCTTAACCTCAAAATAAAAAACAAACACTAATAATTCATCCTACTTTTATCCTTTCTTGAAGTTGGGCAGCCTGGCTCCTTGAATCCCAGGTCCAAAATCCACCAGCGATTTCTCCTATAGTGAGACCTTCCATTACCAGAAACCCATCCTTTTGTCCTCCCTGCTAATTTAAAATATTCCCATCTTCCATTTTCCAACTAATCAATATATAATATATCATTTCTACATTAAATGTAAAGTAGACCTAGTCAGCATTTGCACATCTTTTAATTACTGACATTTAATCACATACCTTCTGCCTGCTTACGCTCTTAAACAATAAGCTACTTTTTACACTCTTCATCACTATTCTAACAAATTATAATCTTTCTAATTTATTCGTATCAATTGTTTTAATATCTGTTGAAGACTTGCTGTTGTGTGCGATTACTTTAATATTTAAAGTGGAAGACCAGGAAAGATCAAAAAAAAAAAAGAAAAGTAGAAACACCTTCTTTCTGTATCATTTTATTTACTTAGATCATACAGAATTATTTATATACTGTAAAAAATTATAATAAATTTTCATTATCCATTACAATTGTGGCTTTTGTAAACAGAATCGCATTTGTACTGATTTTAGCCCAGTAATTGTTTGGTTTGAATTGTGTATTCATACTGGCTGCATCAACAGTGACAAAAACCCTTCGCAGGTATATTATGCGAACTTGACCAGTATTCTGACATCTACATTACATGAGTTATCAATTCATTATACGTAATGTACTAAAGAATGTTTGTTGTATTTGCTAACCTTCTGGCACATTCAAATATGTATGAAGCTAAGTATGTTACTAAACATGAATATACTGATATTCTTCCTTTTAGAAACACCCAATTCAAAGTTATAAATTCCCAGATTAGACCGAATGCTTCCACTTCATAACAAGCTCTTTTTATGCAAGAAAATTTAAATTTTTACAACAAAAAAATCTTGGGAATCAGAAATTTTAAAATTTTAATGAAGAATTTCTCTAAATTACAGAAAAAATCGAGATGTACTTACTATATTCCCAGGAGTCCGTAGTAGAATCAATCACTATTTCCAAAAGTAATTGAAATGGATTTTATTTCCCCCTAAAACTTTCCTGTATTTTTGAAATTTCTAATACTCTTATAGTCACTAGATACCTTTATACTTGTAAATCCAATATGTTAAAAATTGTCAAAGTCGTCTTGCAAATTTTGCAATATAATATCCATGTCAAGCTACAAAATAAAATAATAGAGATATTAACTGTCCAGTAGCTAATTACATGAACAGATAGATTGTATGATTAAAAGTATTGATTATGTTTTAAATAAATTTGACAAGTTACAAAGAGCTAGTTGATTTTGATGTTTTTAATTACATTAATACATAAACGTAACACTGTGGTTATGGTTAATAGCTTAGACAAATTTTCTACACGTTTTCACTGAGCTCTGGAAAAGAAATGAAATTCATATTATTCTGTATTAATAAGTTGTGAAAACTATTAATTTATTAATAATGTGATTTTATAATTACCTTGTTTTGTAGAGATTATTCACACATTACAGTTCTATTCCCAAAATAATATAAGTTGATGCATTGTAATAATAACACAGAAGAAAACCATTTCCCATTGAGAAAATTAGAAGAATATGAATGAATGTTTCTAAAATCTAACCTCTGTTCAAAAACAGAACTTTGTTTAATAAATATACACACTTATGACTAATACGTTCCTGAAATTTTTTTGGCTTGTCAATTAATTGAGTTACATTATCCTAACATAATCTAAATTATTAGTAAATTTAATGCAATGAAGACAACACTTATTGCAATGATTTCATTAGGCTTTTATTTTTACAAACTTGTCTTGTAACTTAAAATAATTTCTGAAAATTATGTAAATTTGTGAGACAGGTTTAGGAGGAAATAAATGTAATTAGTCTGTAATGTCTGTGTTAGCACATACAGTTAGGCCAGATAGTCTATTATCCAGTCTGTCTAACCATTTCATAATTTGACAAATATTTAATAATTCAATTGCAACTTTACACATTGTTTTCTGCCCATCAAATAAGACATAACCTTTTAATAATTTGATAAATATTAATTGATCCGTTTGCAACTTTATACATTACTTTCCACCCATCAATTAAGACGGAAACTAAACCTGAGCAATACATTTGTCATGTTATGACACAAAAATGTATTTTATCTTTTCAAATAGAGCCAGGGATTCATGAATTCATCCTTTTGTTAAGTACTATCACATTAGAAAGTTGTGGATCTGAAATAATCTAGCATATTTTCTTTTGTACAACATCATTGATTTTTATTAATTAAAAGAAAAATATTTATCTACCATCTTAATTTAGATAAGTTATTTTATATACAGAAAAATTGTACAACAAAACCATTAAACAAAAGAGTTTCTTTTGTAAATTATTTTTATTGTATTTTACTCCTGCCCCATTTAGTCTACAATTAGCCCAAATTAGAATTTTGAAAAAGTTTATACTTTATATTTGTATATTTTGATTTTTTTATTGTCACTCTTTGTTTTTGTTTAATAACTTTTTATTTAATTATTATTATTAAGATTTTCTTGTACATTATTACTCAGTCAAATATGCTTTACATTTTGATGTAAAAAACAACTTTTAATTAGTAATTAAGAAACTGTTGAGCTTAAGCTTTTTTGTCCTTGCAAATTTGCTGACTTACAAATTAGCTTGGTCCATTCAAAATCCTGGCATATTTTACATGTTCAAAGGACTTAGAATATATTTTACATTAGTTTACTACTGATTTTTATTAAAGATGCCTTTGAAGGCAATTATATTTGAAAAATCTGTCTAAAGGTGGTGTGGTTGCTAATAGGTGGATAAAAAAAGATATATTGTTCTGTTTGTGTTAAAAATTAAATAATTATTCACTAATGATGTACACATTTAAAAAAATAGATTTAAGCATCTATAAATTATACAATATTAAATCTAATTGAAATATAGCCAAGTTTATCATAAATTTAAACCAATTTACAAATGTTTTATCTGACTAAATATTCATTAAGATTATATTATGTTTAATTTAGTACAGATTATTAATATTGTGCCATTTTATTGAATAAAGTTTGTATTCATAATAATAGAAAAGTTATAAATATTTATATTATAAAGTATTTTCAAACAATATATTTAAATTAAAAAGGGTTTAGTTTCTAATGTAATTAAAATTAAATCTTGTATTATTATGGTTCATATATTCTTGGGAACCTTTTGTATACAACATTTAATATATTTTATATAATATTTGTTCTTTTGTACATTTTGAACATAATAAAAAAATGAATTTTTGTAGTAGTTTTTTAGTTTTTTTAAAACATTTCTGTTGTGGAATTTATTTTATTTTGTTGTTATTGACAAAAAATTGTATAATAACACAAATATTACAGTGTACTCCTGATCTTCTCCAAGTGGTTGATCCGCGAGTCTTGCAGAAAAAATATGTAAAAAACGTTTTACACCACTTGTTTAGTACGGGTAACAACCAGTAAAACCACTATTCTTGTTCAGTAGAGATAAGCTTACTGTGGAACGACTACATTGGCATTCGAAAGTGAATGTCAAGATGCGGGTTATAAAAGCAGCAAAGAAAGGATAACAATAATGTCATACAGCAACGTTAAAGGAAGACACAAGCTTAGGATCTCGTCATTGGAAAGTCTAAGAAACAAGAAGAAAGGATGGATGAACCAACAAATATTCTCCAAGAGTGGTTCGAAAATATTTTTGTTCCCCAAGTGCGTAAGCATTTTCAATCAAAAAATTTGCCAGAAAAGGCTGTGTTGTTGATTGACAATGCATGCTCACATCCAGCTTCGAGTGTGCTTTAATCCCCAGATTGGAAAATTTTTGCTAAATATCTGCCCCCAAATGTTACTGCTCTACTGCTACCCATGGACCAGGGAGTTATTGGAACCATGAAAAAAATTTACAAAACATTCCTACTAAGCCAGAAAATTGAAGTATGTTGCAACCTAAAAGACTTATGGAAAAACAAAATTTTGGACTGCATCTATGATATTGCTTCTGCATGGGATCTAATCAAACCCCTCAATCCTGGAAAAGTCATAGAGAAAACTTCTGTCAGTGTATAAGTGGAAACAAATGACAACTGATTTACTGAGGTCAGTTCCGGAGGGGAGGGGGTGAGAATGTAGATAAGGAGAATATTACAGAGTGATTGGACTGTGACATAATGAGTCTGGATTCTAGCAACTGATAGACCAAGAATAGCAGTCAAAGCAAGAGGGGAAAACTAAGAGCAAAGTGAAAGTAAAGAGGAATTCTAAACAAGAAAACACTTTATATTATTCGTTCAGTGGCAATTTGGTATGGAGTAACGGCCTAATATTATGACCATGATTGTCTCCGAATACCAAAATTAGTTTTTTCTGCGATATGATTGCTGCTTATGTTATAAAAGGCTTTTCTTTTTTTGTTCCTTACTGATTCACAATTGACAAAGGTTATAAACTTGAGTTAAACTATTGTTAGAAATATCTTGACAGTTAAAATCAGAAAATTCTTCATGTAGCAACACACTAAATCTATTGTGTACAGGTGGAAAACTCATCCTACTCTGCATCGATGATATACTTAGTCTATTTTTTGTTTTGTCATCATACATACACATTTCCACTCACTATCAGATTTAAAACGATTTTTTAATTTTAAAATTTGCTCCTCTTTATTTAAAAGTTTCAAAGCCGTGTGTGCCTTAGGTCCTTTATTTCTTCATTCTGTACTGATAAGTTTATTAAGAAATTTTATTTCCATACTAAAATTATTTCCACTCTCCTTCTATTGCTTATCATCAAAAGAAATCTGATTTAAAACCGGTGTCTCATTTACATTTAAGGATATTTCCTCCTCTTCCTCTACTGCCTTAAAGTGGTGGGCGTTAACGCTAACAATGGTCAATGTCAACATCAATTAAAGTTGTGCATGATTAACTGTTGAAAAAAAACTGCTAACGTTAACCTGCCAGACAGAACAGAAGACCAAGCGTCTTTGTTGGTTCAGTGAGCAGTGCACGTGTTCAGTGAGAAATGAGAAGGCTCTAGTCATCAATCAACTGTCGCCTGTTTCTTAGAATCAGACGAGTCTATTATTCGCCTATGTTTTCATATTATCCAGTCGTCGTTTTATACAGTTTTAGATTTAGTAAAAAAACAAACAGTAAAATAGTAGGATACAGCAGAAAGATTCGTTGATGAATAAACATTGACGTTAATTGATTCTCTTTAGTTGCTCAACTAAACTAACAGACGACTGAGAGGCGTACGTGTAGCTGGGTGCGCACACATCGAGTGGGCCGCTGTCGCTAACAAACAACCACTGATGCGTCACCTGCAAGCACTAAGCAAATGATCAATGTTAGCAGTTAATGCACTTCTTCGTCAACTGCATTGATCGTTGACAATGGTCAACATTGACGGTTAGCTGTTACCCGTTAACCTTATCAGAATGGCAAGTCAGATGCATGTAAACATTTGAACTTCTTAATATCAGATCATTAGTCTTTAATCCTTGACATTTGAAATGAGATCATTTTTGGTAATTGCAGAATAGAATGCTAGAACTTCTTACTTCTTTAGAACACTGAACACAAGAGTGTTTTTTTATTTGTCATAGGAGACATAATTTATATTAAAGTATAAGTTAATTGAGGTTAAAACAAAAATTCAGATTCAACCATTCAAAGTTTAGAGCTTGGAATCAGTCCAGCTTTGGGTATCTTGTCAGTTTATGTTTAGTTTAATAATATTTCCAATTGCTTCACTTATCACTTTATGTTTAGTTTCTTAACTTTTACTTTGTGGTGAAATCCTTCCACCACCTCCCTTCAGCGATAATTCTATGCTACAAACTTTACTAGCGGGTTGCCTGAATGATAAATTACAGAGAAATTGTTTTGCATCAAAACAGTTTACCCCCTCCCTCAGTGATGAAAATCCTTATCACGCATCAAGGCTAGGGCACCGAAGTTCTGCACCACCCGCAAGAGAGACCGAATGTGTTTAGGAAGTACATGTCTTCAGTCTACAGGTTAACCGATTTTTCAGGTACCTCCCAAATTGTTCACCCAGTTACTTATTATTGTTGTGGACCATCCTATGCCATGTATACTTCTTAGTATTTTTGTAACAAACGTCTGTATTGTTGTAATAGTGTACATTTTTGAATTTGAATAGAGCGGGAGGATTTTGAGCTTACAAGAGATTGGTAGGTTTTAGAGAGAAAAAGGTGTATTCTAAAAAAGTAACAGCGTAATATAAATTTGCTTTCTTTGAATAACTTAGAAGAGACAAAATTTGAAAATAAAGTGAGTAATAGTAAATGATCAGAGAAATTTATTCTATGTATTGATATAATTAGAATTATTATAAACATTGTAATTAAGAAAAATGCAAAACACGTGTTTGACAAAGAACGGATTGAGCGGCAACGGACATTGCAAGTGAGTCAACAGAAATATCTCGAAGCGGTCGGTCGTCGCCCAGAGTGGCGAGTCCTGCTTAGGACAGAAAAAATGTGTAAATAAAAAGTGTTATACTCGATAATAGTAAATTATTATGATAACGTTGTGTACCATAGGTATATTTTATACTAAAAAACTGATTTTAATTAGTCTGAAACAATCCTTTGAGGTGAGACGACGTTGGCCGGCACGGCCCTGTCACTTTTCTGAACAATGGAAAAGTGATATAACAGTGTTTTTCTTTAGTAATACATAACAGACATGAACTAAATGGTTACGAGACGATATGTGAATAGAATTTGAGTATTTTTAATGTTTAGAACTGAATATTTTAACTTGTAGAACTCCTAAAGTGAATTGACAGCATTATTTATGAACACGTGTTCTTTATAACACAAAGACAAAATATCAAAAGTGTGTTTTATGGCGAGTGTGGACTATTTTAATAATGAAACAATGCAATAAGGTTTCAATTACGTATAAACCTTGGAGTGAGATAATTTAAACAATGAACTTTGCATTCTTGCCAAAAAGTGATAAAATTTGTAGAGAACTATTGTTATAGACTAAATTTAATTTTGTGTTTCAATTTAAAAAATAGAACAATTTGAACATTGATGTGTGCTATTTATAATATGAACAATAAATGTGCTTTTGTAAAACATGAAGCGTGGACTTATAATGCAACAGTTAGAGCGATTGTGATGAATCATAATGCAGACACGCATAGGATGGATCGAGTGACATCAAATGAAAAGTTTCTTTTAGAAAGAAAACGTGTCTTGGTATAGCACGTATAAACTTTTATTATATAAAATAAAATATGTATTTATAGCAATTTATAAATTTTTCAGTGTTATAAGTTTGAATTTGTTACATGATGTTTTTTGATTTAATAAGACGCAATTTCTTATATTTTAAAGTAAAATTAATATGTGAGAGTCTTTTTTAAGAGACTAGCTATTTGAGATTCATTTGTTTTCTGTAAAGAATATACTTTTAAAATAATTCAATTTCTTTTTATGAGAAGCATAATTAAATTCATTTCATTTTTTATTAATAAATTGCAACTGAAAATTAAATTTAATAAAACTTAACTTTTTTATGTTGAGACTTGAATATAATAGAATAACTGTGTAGGATGCATTAACATAAGATATTTTACAGAAACTTGATTTTTTACATGTACTCTTATTATATTTGTTTTGTATAAATAAATAACATGTACATTTCAGCATAAAAAGGACTTCTATTCTTTCTATCCAGTATTCCATTCAGTACACTGTTTCAAAAGAACTTATGACCCTAGAGATTTTAGTATTCATTTTTTAAATTTTTATTTATTTTTGTAATTATTAAATTACAAATAAATGGCGCCCAACTAGATTAGAACATAGCATTTTTTATAAAATCAAAACCCTTGTATTTCATATTGTTAAAATTGTCGCACCAATGTTGGGTTGAATTGTTTATATTTAAAGAAATTTAAAAAAAGGGAAAAAAGGGGGGAAAAAAAGAAAAAAGTCAAACTAGTGGAATATTGAATGGAAGTGTGGAGTCTTGTGAAGGTAAGAGTATTATTTTAAATAATTGATATTGTAATCTTTTTCAAATTTCTAAAACAATAAACTGACAAAAAAGTAGTTTAAATTGATTAATATAAAGTTTAAGTTGGATTGGAATAAAAATTAAGATGGAAAATAATGTAATAGAACAAACGCCTTTAGGTCTAGAGCTAAGTGAAGAATTATTTTCGCAATGTGGGCAAAATTTTGAAATAACGTCGGAAATAATAGAGGATAATGTACAAGTAGTAGTAGATTTAGAAAATAAGGAGTGTCAGGATAATGATAAGAGTATAGAAGAAAATTTTGAAGGATTTAATGAAAGTGTGGTTGAAAAAAGTAAGGTAAATAAAGATGAGGGTATGATGCAAATGTTAAAATTGATGATGAATGAGATAAAACAAAATAGTGTAGAATTAAAACAATGTAAAGTAGAGTTAAAAGAAGATATTGTAGATTTGAAAGAAAAATTTGAACAAAATAGTGTAGAAATGAAACAAAATAACTTAAAGTTAGATAATATAGATAAGAAAGTAGAACAAAGTAAATTAGAGGTAAAGCAAGATAATTTAAATTTAAAAGAAATGAATACAAAATTTGAACAAAATAAAGTAGAAATGAAAGAAGAAAATTTAAAATTAGAACAAATTTGAACAAGGTTTTAGAAATTAAACAGGGTAATGAGGAGATGTGAGATAGGCTATTAGAGCAATTGGATCAAGTTCAAGAAAAAATGTGTCGTCAGATTGGTTAGAAAAAACAGTAAGTAATGGGGTGAAAGACAGTCTAAAGATAATGTTAGTAATAGGTTAGGTTCAGTAGAGGTGAAAATAGAATTAAAGGGAAATAGTGGGGTGGAAGATGTTGTAATAGCAGTTAAGAATAATGTAAACAATAGGTTAGGTTATATAAAAGAGAAAATATGACAAAAGGGAAATAATGGAGCGAAAGACAGTTTAATTGAAGTTAATAATTATGTAGACAATGGGCAGGGCCGGCCCTAGGTCTTTTTCAAGTGTAACCAAACCACTATAAATCAGTGCACCTGTAACACATATTAATATTAACCAGAAATTAAAGGTAGAAGCCAGGTATGTTTTAGTAATACACAAAGAAAAACTTGCAAACCAGAAGTATAATTATTTACAGGCCATCATCATTACATATAGTTACAATTATTAGTAATTTGAACTCTTCACCAATAAAACTTGAATTAAAAATGAATTTTTCTTGCTTTTGCTTTTGAAAACTCGTTGAGTAATAACTCAGTGTCCATTTTACTCAATAAGTCATTTTCAATGGCCAAGATTTCTAGCCCATTCAAGTGTTCTTGGCTCAAAGTAGATCTTAAATAAGTTTTAATGAATTTTAACTTAGAAAAACTTCTTTCCCCGCTGGCTACTGACACTGGGAGCGTTAACAAAATCCTCAATGCGACAAAAACGTTTGGAAAAGTATCCACGTAACCACGCTTGGTTATAAAAGACAGAGCTCCTGCTGGGTGACTTCCAGAAGGCAGCATTGGTGAAAACACTCTTAGTTCATCAAAGAGATCATTTCCGTTCACGTCACAGTCTTCTCCATCACTCAAAATGGTTTGAAGGTGTTTACAAGCTTTTTTCAAATCTGTATCGTTAACACTCTTGTCCAAACTTGGGATATCGTACAAAAAATTAAAACTAGAACTATGAGTTTCCATTAGTTCAAATCTCTCCTGAATTGAGGATATTGCTCTGTCTAGCACAACAAAAAAGAAATTGACTTTAAAGGCATCCATTCCATAGTTTACTGCTTCATCTGCGCTTTCATAAGTAAACTGTTTTTTCACATTTCTTGGCCGGACTTGATGTTCTTTTTCAAACTCTGCAGGCACATTGATTTTTTCTGCAAGTTCCTTTGCATCTATTATCACGCTGTTAAGTCCTTAATCAGATCTCATCTTTTCAAGAAATGATCTTTTCAAGAAAATTAAACACGCACTGCTCTCTGATAATGGCACTATATGGTGTTCAGTGTTCAAAATCATGATCATCATCTAGTAGCCTACCATTCATTAAAATTGAATTTATTTGCGAATTCAGAGTCATTAACAACAAAATACAAATTTACACCTATTAATACTTACTTGTTCAACTGATTCTTGGCTTCCTGATAATCCAGGTACAGGTTGTGACATTGATAATCTGTCATCACTCTCATCACCGGAATCGTCATGGTCAGATTCAATCAGCTCGTTATCGTCAATTTTCGCACTTGACGCTATAAAAAACTTTTGCAACGCTTTAGATTGTTTCTCATCTTCTTTAGCATGCTGCAACTTTCTTTTACGATTAAATGCCCCCGATGGCTTTTTGTTACTGGACATTACTTATGTTCTTCAAATCACAATTTATGTAACAATTTTATGTCTACTACAAAACCAAAACCATGATTATACAAAATAAAACTTGTGAAAAATGAGCTTAAAAAGTTGAGTAACGCTGAACCAAACGTAGCACGTAGCTTAGTTGTTAGCTGACTGTACTGTACTGAGTGAGGGTGAGGGAAGGTTGGGTGGAGTAAAGAATGCACGACTCACGCTGACGAGTCTATTCACTCGTGAAAGGGGTCAAGGGGTGTAAGGTGTAAGTTGAACGATGAGCTCGGTCTAACTTCCGGCGGCTACGGCCACCCACAGCCCTAAATAATTCGCAAGTCCACTACTATTAGCACAAACACAGATTGACAGATATTCTCTTAATACTACTGATTATTATTAATCAGTAATAGGTTAAATAAGTTGATTTAGTAATAGGCCAATTACTTCAGTCTTTTTTAATATTATTTCGTTGAATTGCTTGGCAACTGTAACTGACAAAACGACAAATAAGCGGAAATTTTATGCCAGATATAGATTGTGCGTTGTTGGTTGATTTAAACTTTATACGCCTAGTTCAGCGCCCCCCGCATCACGGCGCCACACGCGGCCGCGTAGTTAGCGTATAGCTCGGGCCGGCCCTGACAATGGGTTAAGTAATAGGGAAGTACAGTTAGATTTTAAGGTAAATAGGCAAGTCAGTAGTAGGATAAAATGTTATGAAGAAGTTTTTATGAATAAGGTTAACCCTTAACTACTATATGCTCAAATACTCACTTAAATACTATACAACGTCTATCAGACGTCATTTTTTGATTATTTTTTTTAAGTTTAAGTTTTTTGTAAAAACGTTTTTTTACCTTATTGTAGTTAAATGGTAATATGAAAACAAACAAAAAATTCAAAACTGTTTCGATTGATTAAAAATTGCCCATCACTGCCCTATATTAAAAAAAGTTACAAAACATTGGCTTGGATTTTTTAATTTTAATTTGAAATTATAAAGGTTGTAATATATAAAGCTAAAATATTTTTACATTGAGGAAGATACGTTTTATAGTGAATATGAACGCTTTTGGCTTTGGTCTTGTTCATTATGAACAAAAACAAAACAAAAATATTTATCTTTTTTTGCTGCTTTTGATCACCAGAAATAGGGAAAGTAAGTACTAATACATTTAAATTATGAACAAAAATTATTTTACTTAGATAAATTAAACAGTAAACTAATAGAATTATTAAAATTTAGTTATAAGAGGGTTTCTAGTCTGGCATGGATATCGGGTCTGGCGCTTACTTTACCACGTCAACCAGACGTCACCATTACAAGTGCAAAATAACCCTACTACTAAACCACGTCTGTCAGACGGAAATTCACTATAACGAACAAAGTTGAGTAGAGTGGACCGACTTTCTCTGATCAAAGACCTTGACTTAAGTTAGAGGTAAACGGCCGGACCGGTTCCTAGGGGATGGGGAGAAAATTGCAAGTAAAAATTGACACCATCTGTGAGATGTCAGTATAGTAGTTAAGGGTTAATGAAGAATTTAGAAGGCAGGAACAAGTAAATAAGAGTATTTATGAAAGCGAGAGTTTTGTAAATGATACAATGGCATCACAAAGTTATAATGGGGAATCGTATGTAAAAGCATTTTTAAAAGTAGCAGAAGCATTTAAGGAAATTAGAGGACTAGAATGGGTAAATTACAAAAAGAAGTTAGTAGTTAGAAAAATGTTGACTGAGGGAAAACCATAAAAAGAAATTAATGGTAAAAAAAGTGTTAAGATTAGGGGCAAATCATAGGAAGAAAGAAGTAGTTAGGAAAAAGGTCAAATTTAAAGATAAATTTCAGAAAGAATTGATGTTTTAATAAAGAATTTTTAAAAACAAGTAAATTTAAACATTAGTATTGGTTAAGTCATTTGTTATTTGATTTAGAAATGAAAAGGAAAAGGCATTTCTGAAAACACTAGTTTAGTAATAGTCAAAGTTGAATACGTCATTTTGAATGTTAAACAGACGCATTGAATGTTTCCTTGGAGGTGGTCTGAATTAACAGAGGTTGAAATATGTAGGTGTATATGCATCTGATAAAATGGATGTAGAGCAGACAGATAGGATGTACAGTCAGTTAAGGAAAAAAGGAACCACTCAAGTATAGTCTTTGTCTAAAGAAAATTGTTTAAGTTGAAAATGAGCATTTGATTAAAAAATTTTAAATACACAAATTAATAATTACTTAAATTCAAAATTAAATTAAAAATGGTGAGGATGGTTGGGTTTAACGGTAGTTGACGATGTTTGTATCTACAATATATACAAATCATAACAGACATTGGGAAAATTGTGTAAAAGAATGGGTGTAATGGGCGTGGTCTGAATTTAGTAGGACCATAGCATAACTGTTGCATTTCTGTGGTCTACATCATTTGTTCCAATGGGATAGTCTATCTGGTGACCAGAAGGGCACAATTAAAATTTAGTTGACAAGAAGTGTCAAAGTGGGAGAGAGAGGTTTAATAGGAGTTAAAATAGACGAAAGTTTAAATATCTTAAAGTAATATTATGGTATAATTTGTTTTGTTTTAAATATTGTTAAATGAATCAAAAGATGGGTGTTTTAATTCATTAGTAAATTTTTGTTTTAAATTAAACAGATGAATTGCTAGGTTAAGTGATAATTAAGATTTTTATATATGATAAATGAAATTTAAAGATTTTGTGTTAAAAGAAAAGATTTGTTTTTTGCAAGAAATATGTTTGAACCAGAAGAGTTGGCAGTCCTCAATTATCTTACTCATAGGCGTCCGTTATGAATTACCCAGTATCCTATTATTTCTAATTCAGTTTTTTTTCTACTGTTTGTAATAATTTTAAAATGATGGAAGTTACTTTACTAACAAATTGCCACATGTTGTGCAACAATTGAAACTATTTAAAAATGGCGGTTTGATTTTAATTTTTTTATAAAAAGAAAAAGATAGCTAAGTGCTATGGCAATTCAATAATTACCTAACTAATATATAAAGTTGAATTTACATTTACTTTATACATCTCTAGGGTCGCTAGTTCTTTTGACAGTGTACTTCAGTGGGTATTTTAAGACAGAAGTCCTTTTTTATGCTGGAATTGTACATAACTTTATTAATGGACATTTATATTAAACATACACAAATTTTAGATAATTATTTTGAATATTTTGTATTAATACATCCTATTGGCTTTTATTTGTTTAACTCTTATTTATCAACAAAAAGATCAGAACAATTTTTTATTTATTGACGTTACTATATTAGTTGCAACAAAACAAAAATGATGAATTTAATTTAAAATGAAAGTTAACTTCTTTTGTATTAAATAATTTATATTATTTCATCTGATCATCTAATGCCTTCATACAGACATCCATTAAAGTTTTAAAGTTTAAGTTTTACTTATTTATTCAAATTTCAAAATAACAAGATCCTATATCTAACATTGAGCAACACAGGTTATATCAAATACATATATATAATTCCAAATAAAAGTTTCTTGAACGTGTATACCAATCACGTAATAATGTCATTGTAAACACTTTGAGTCGATGATTTGGAATCCTATGTTGTCCAAACCGCCAAAAGCTTGCCTCGTGATAAAGTTCCTCCATTGCAATATCAGACGAATCGTCCCTCTTTCTGCTTTACTGTATTCATATCAAGTTATTATTAATCACATTTGGAAATTAGTCTCTCTTTAACTTTAAATTGTTCAATATTTCTCACAAACTATACTTTACTATACATAATGCCATCTCGACATTATGGCAGAAAACACTTCACTACATTGAAATCATGCACCACAAGTCTTTGTTTAAGTTCGATTTTAAATGATCTTTTGTACACTGTTATACGCTAAGTTTGTTTGTTACCGACGTCAAAAACTATTGTTCATTCTAAATCACATAACTCACTTCTTTACCAGTTCTCCATTGTTCTATTAGAAATCACATAAATAACACAATACGTCTGAACTCAACAAACGGTATTCTAAGACTCTACTGTCCAACTGAACTATTAAATAACTGTTTATGCACCTATTGTCTATTCGATATGCCTATTAACTTCATTTTTTAACGACTTCCATTGTTCTATAAGGTATCACGCAAAAAACATAATACGTCCACACTCTTCATGCAGTATTCCCTGACTCTCCTGTCCCATTACTTCCCGAGGCATTATGAGCATGTTTTTTACATGTTTTTACTTCCGCCTGGTAACCAACATTTCACATCACAAATACACTTAATTATTAACTCTACATTTATTCTAACCATGCTAACATTAAAATATAATGGAAGAAAAACTCTGGGTATTTCTAACATTTACTTTGTTTTAAATTTATTAGACTTCATTTGACTAACAGTGTTCCCTTTCCTTAGTCTTTCAGACCAATCGCATCCTTCGTTCTATTATCTCTCGACCAATTATGTGCAAGTTTCTAAAAGCATGTGTTTCCTTGTACTCAATTAAAAAATGTACCTATTACATGTTCTCCATAGAGACTTAATTTGCATTCCAGTGATTCTACTTGTTTGTTTACACCTCAAAAAAGGTAAATCATCACAGCTCATGATTTTCAGGATAGGTCCAAAGAATTGAAAGTACTGGATCTCTCGTAGGTCAGCCATAATCTAGTACTGTAGTAGAGCCGCACCCTCAAATATCAAAATATGCCTTACTCTACTTCCTAAGCACATCAAAATAATACAGCCTCAGAGAGAATTTTAAGATGGGATTTAATCAGTGTTACTGGATTGTTAATCTTGGAATGAATATGATTTATGAATGAGGAAAATGAATTCTGTAAAACTTTTTTACTTGATTAGATATGAAAATTAATAGTAACTACTTTTTCAGTACGAATATATTAAAAAGTCTCCACTCGCTTCGTACGAGTCAATGTCTTGACCCTTGAAGCTGTACTGGAAGGAGAATCCAATTGCTACGCTTATGTTGGTGATGCAGTCTTGCCAATATCACTATATGAATATCACAATTTGCAGGGGGGGGGGAGTCAGGTTTCGAAATTACAATTTTGACAATAATTTAGCTATTTGTCATCAAAGAGATGTGGGGTTAGTAGCATTACATCCATAATTGAAGTTTGGAAATTTGTGTTTAATTTTGTAATGTTGAAAATCACTTTTCTATTCCTAAGGCCATGGAAACATGAGGATCAATCAAAAAACAGAGGTAGAATTATTTTATACTTACCATATATTGGGTAAAAAAATGTTATTATATATTTTGTAAAAGTGATAATATCCAAAACTTGAACAGTTTGTTCTATTTAACCCAAGTATAAAATACTTTCAAAAATAAACATACTGGGTAGCGTAAACATTTTTATTGATTTGAATGTATTATGGCACATATCTTACTTTTGAATTTTCAGTATATTTATAAATTGCTTTTTCCTGAATTTTAAAAACACTTTTCATATTCTGTTCTGAATAATTTCCTCAGAGTACAACAGACTGATTTCAATGTTGGTAAGTCACAAATATTATTCAGTCAATTAAAGGTACATAATTATGCTCGATGTTGCCCAGTTAATAGTGTTTTAGTTAAAGGCAAAAATTAAGAAGCTATTAATAATATATCGGAAGATGGTTAATTATGTTCTGTTGGATAATTAGAATTCATTTTATAACTAGTTTATTAATTTAACGTACAACCTTCCTAAAGACATGAAACCCCTTACCTAACAAGCTACTTACCACCTTAGCCTTATAACATAGTCTGAAAGGAACATACTAACTCTGAACCAGCACATTTCATGGAGACTGTCTGACCTTTCTAGGTCTCTATCTGGTGCTCGACTGACTTAGGATACGCAATCCTGTTGTTCCTTCCATTCACCTTATGCATTCCAATGATATTACTAGTGTGAGTGACTAGCATGTGTCTAAAATAGAATATATGTTCTTATCTGGAAATGAAGGAATCAGTTTCTATTTTGTATATTAAAGTGTTTAAGCGATTTTATATGGGACATAAGTTTTGAAAGAAATCAAACTCCCACCAAGTTACAATAAGAATTGATCCTTTAGAATTAAGTCTTTTACAAGTCCTAAGTAATGAATAAATAATTAATTCTTATATATTTAAATGAATCACCTTGCAAGATGTTGTTAGTAGCTATATTTAATAAGCACTACCAAATAGGAATAGTCAAGAATGTCTTTCCATTCTAATGAAGCATATATAAATATGGATTCTATCAACAGTTGATTTCTGTTTTTGATTTCAAATCGTTTTTATGTGTTCTTACAAAAATAATAACATCACAGTTGGTATGTGATACAATATGATATTTTTAAAAGAGCAAACTTGCTTGTGTTTGTATATTTTTTCATTTCCCTATCTCAGTTTCGTTTTTGTTATTCATGTTTATAAAAAGAAAACCGTTTTTTTTTTTTTTTTTAGATCACAGACCACTGCCAATATTTCTTTAAAAATTATTACACAGGAACTAAAATTTTTTTAAATAAATAAAATTACCTTAAATTAGTTTAAAGAAGTAACTGGGTTTATTGTAAGGATTTAAATGATCAATGATATTGAGGTTTTTATTATTTTTAGACCATTAATGGCTCAAACGTTGAAGAGAATTAAATAACATTTAAGTTGATTAAAAGTGAAAAAAATAATTCTAACATATTAGATTTAATAATAAACTTCACATTTGAAGTTTTGAAAATTTTGATTCTTTTGTATGGTTTTCCTGTTAATTGATATGACTAGTTTCTTAAATCATTTAATGGATGGGCAGTATTTTTGAGCTGTTTTGGTTAATTACAGAATAAAATAAAATAAAATTTTCTTTCAACATGTTTTACACACATTGTTGTTCTGGGAGCCTTCTTAAAGTATGTAAAACTGTATCGATGAGTTTGAAAGGAGTTAAAATCTTATTGTTATTACTTTATATTGTTTAGTTAAATAAAATAAATATAAAACATTTTGAGTTGTTACAATGCACTATATAACAATTCACAATTAATGTAAATTGTATTAAAAACTAAATATGCTCATTAAAATGGTTCCTTTCCATTTAGTACAATTTTGTTCAAAACGTGAGATTTTAGTCCCGCACAGCCTACATACTAAATTTACCTAACAGTACAGCTATTTCGGTTATTTTTATTGAGCGGTAAGTGTGATATTAAGCGGTTCCAAAATATATATTTTTGGTAATAACTCTTTTTTTTATCTTAGAAATACATCTATTGTGGGGCTGAGTATGATATAAAAGTGAGATGTAAACATTTTGAAATCGACCAAACCATTATTTTAGTTAACGAACTTGTCTAAATAATTGTAAAGAAGTAAATTGTAACACATACGAAGAAAATAAAAAAATTAAAAATAAATAAATAAGACGAAAATGTTATTAATAAGTACATACACATTTGAATGACCTAAAACTATACAAAAACTGGCCTCGGAATCATCACAAATTCAATTGTGATAAGACTACTATTTTGGGAAAGGAATTAATTAATTACACTGATAACAAACATTAATAAATATATATTATTTTTGATATGATAAAATATATATTAAAGCAATGCAAGAAGAACTATTTATTACATGTCTAAAAACTTTGGCTTCAACATATGAAATTTGGCATAAATGATATATTTACAAAAAAAAAAGAATTAACCATAGTTTAGTTGATTATCACTTTAAAACTTATAAATACAAGAGTATAGATAGAACAAATCATTATTTAGAATATATGAAATCAAAACCACACAATAATTTCAAACAGGTAGGTGGTGGTATGACTAACTTTTTTCCAATTTCTAATATTATACTAAACTATCATACAACTTTGTGGGTTGATTTTTAGTAAACTCATTCCACTCATTTGCTAACCTTGTCTTCTGCTTGTGATTGACATGTATATATAAATCATACATAAACTAATATAACAAAGCAAGTTTTCATATTTAAAAATTTCGAGTTTAATTCAAAAATATGGGAATCAAGTACACAATTAATTACATTGTTAAATGTGAACTTTAGTATTTTTACAATACACATTTAATTCAAATCAGCCTATAAATAACATTGTTATGTGATTTTGGGGAATTTGGTGTAATCCAAAATTATAGATTCAACCATTATGTGAATAAAATATCATTGAGTCACTCGAAATATCAGTTGTGTATAACAGTAGTTAATATAAAAATTGTAAAATATAAATTATGTAAAAGCACCATTATGAAACTATAACATGATTGCAGAGTAATAAAATTGCCTTATATAAAATAATCGACAATTATTTATGAATAAAGCCAATTAAATATAGTTAATTATTTTGTTCATAAACTTAATAAAAATAGTTAACTTTGGCCAATTTGTGTTTCATTCTTTGGTAATAATAAATCATTAATTTTCACATTGTATAACATTTTTAAATACATATGTCCATAGTATATACATAAATTAGCAAAATTTAAATAGCAGGAGCATTTTCAAAATTAACATAAAGATTTAAAAGTTTTAAACAGAGGAAAGTAGAATTTAAAAGACAAATTCTTATAGTGTTTAATTGGTTATTGTTTACTAATTATATAAAAACAAATGTCAAATTCTAATTTAACACTTTTAAAACAAAAATATTGTAAGTTTATTTAAAACTGTGGAAAGATATTCAAATTTGTAGGTTATTTTGATCATATCAAGGAAACTACAGTAGACTCTCATAATCCGGACTATTGTAGCGGACGGCTGGTCCGGATTCTGAAAAATCCGGATTTCCCGGAGTCGGAAATAAGTCGGCCGAAGGGCCGATAATAGCGGTGTTAAGCCGCACATGTAATTGCTACCGGCCCATGCTGATACCCAACAACACTTGTTACACTCTGACACATTAACTAATAGTACTGTTACTGTAATGTACATAATACAGTACTGGACTGCAATTAAGTAAAACACAGGGTAGGGCGTGTTAATTACCTCAGCCGTGCAGAAACTTCCACTGCCGGTGAATCATTACAAAATACGTCTTTCATGCAATGCAGAAGATCGCGTGAAAATTGAAGGCTCTAAAGGCTCAAATTGATATAAAAAAAATTTTACCGTCCGGTCCGGATTTTCGTGATCCGAATTTATGAGAGTCTACTGTATTAATATGAAAATTTGAGCGACATCTCAATTTATTAAAAATACAAAATAGATTTGTAAATTTAATATTTAAAAAAATTTGGACCTTCACTTTGGGTAAATTCCTGTTCAAAGTTTAAATGACGTCAAATCAATGAAAACTTATTTAAAACTATGAACAGATTCAAGGAGATGACACAGATAGGGGGGGGGGAATTTTTGTACATAGATAAAATATTATTCTTGTTCTGGAGCTCTAAAACAAGAAAACAACCCTGTCTTTCGATAAGTCCTATATTTTTAGGAGGAAAGTAGTTATAAGTCAAATCAACTAATTACTTAAATTTATAAATACTTAGATTCTCTTAAATTTCAACCAAACATATATTCTAAAATTGAATATAGTCATCATAATATATTATGTTTATAATTAATAAACTTTAGAATTATTATATAAAATTACCTAATCTTAATTAATGATTTGTTGCTTGTAATCAGGTTGAGCAGCTTTATGCAAAGCGTCTGAATACATTTCCAAACGCATAGTTTTCTGAAATCAGAAATCTTCAATGAACATAAAAATACATTTTTTTTTTTAAACAGAAAATAGAATTATTTATACCAAAAGTATAGAGTAAATTTAAGATTTTATGTGTTTTTATCAATAACAAAATAGAACATATCAAAAGTCATAATGAATCTAGATACTCATACTTTTCATGCTTATATGAATTATATTATATAAGAGGAAAGTATTGTCACAGACACAAGACCAAGACGGTCAACTGACATACGAAAAATAATTTGATATTTTTTCTTTACGGTGAAAGCTAAGAGATGTCAGGGGAGTGCATCCTTAGACAGAAATACATTGAGTTTGAAGGTTGACATTGGTAGAAGATGTGATGAACTCAATGTTGTTATCCATTTTTACACCACATTACTAAACAGAAAAATAATTATTAACCTTTCTTGTTTGTAATATTCTTTAAATTATAACTTAAAAAATAATTTAGTTAACACTTTGTTATCAATGAAATTTATAACATTTATTATTATGAAAGTTATTTATTTCAGAGCGATTTATGGTTAAATGAAATACATATAGCAATCAGTGGTTCAGTTTCTTTATAATTCTAAGAAATACATTATTGATATCTAATCCCCTTTATTGCAAACTATATTAATTAGTCCCAAGATAGAGCAAACTGAAAAATTACTGAGAAATTTCAAAAATTCAAATGAAGCTACCTTCTTTTATTAAATTCATTTAAGAATACACTGTCGGTTTGCTCACCTCTATTTCTGCAAGTACCAGATACTGTGTATTTGACCGTAATGTTCCCAAAGCTGGTTCTAACGAATCCCGTTGATAGTTCCGACCAATGCAGAACATCGGTCAACCAACGAGCAAATCCTCCAGCTGTCACTGTTGATCTCTTCAATAATGACTGACCAATGCTCTTGGTCAATCGATGAGTGGAGATTCCGGCTATCACCATTCAATTATGACTGACCCTCTTTTCAGGTCGTGGTGGGTTTATATACCTTACCAGGTTAGTGAAGTAAGTATATTGTCTAGAGCCAGCAATTGTGACACTTTCTGATATATTTACAATATTAGGCTACCTTCTGTGTATCATCTTAGGACTTAGAATAAAAATTATATTTGATAGTTTTAACAATTATTCTTCACGACTATTCCTAACATATTCCTAACAACAATTTCTAACAATTATTCCTAAAAACTTTTTCAGCATGGTTAATTTATGTTGCAAACAAACGCTTTATCAGGAGTATTTTTATTAAATAGAAATATAGTGAGGCAAAATATTACATTTTTTGAACAAATATTTATTTATTATTTAAAAAAGCTTAAGCTTGCTTCGGTTATCTCATAAAACTGATTCTTTGTGTAAATGTAATTTGACTGAAATTTAATTTTTAAAGTTGGCAGTCAAGGTACATTTTCGTTATATGCAAGTTAATCCTGAACCATAATTATCATTTAATTATGATTAGCTACATTGGCTTGGGACATTATTCATCACCAAAAATAGAAATTACGTATATATTACACAGTTTATTGATATTGCATAATATTTTAACTTATATTGAGAGGAGTGTATACTGTGCATATGTTAGGTGCTACTATAATTAAAATTATATCATTAAGTTTATTATATATGTTCAATACGAATAATTGATTAAAAAATTTATATTATGAGTGTTTTGTAAGAACGATAATTCCTTAATTTGTAACATATCTTCCTGAGTAAAATTTAAAAATACCTATTTGACAATAATATAAACATTGGAAAAACATTCCAACTAATCTTCAATACCAAATAAAATCCAAACAAAACTTATCATCACCAAAAATGTCACTTCAATAAGTTGTTAATCAAAAAGTAGAAATGAACCATGGACATTGTCTATGAAACAATATTAAAATAAGGCCCTAAATAATATCCTTCACTTATGAAATAAACACGTTCCCAGTGTAAGTCTATTTTATTAAAATAAGGCCCTAAATAATAACCTTCACTTATGAAATAAACACGTCCCCAGTGTAAGTCTATTTTATTAAAATAAGGCCCTAAATATCAACCTTCACTTATGAAATAAACACGTCCCCAGTGTAAGTCTATTTTATTAAAATAAGGCCCTAAATAATAACCTTCACTTATGAAATAAACACGTCCCCAGTGTAAGTCTATTTTATTAAAATAAGGCCCTAAATAATAACCTTCACTTATGAAATAAACACGTCCCCAGTGTAAGTCTATTTTATTAAAATAAGGCCCTAAATAATATCCTTCACTTATGAAATAAACACGTCCCCAGTGTAAGTCTATTTTATTAAAATAAGGCCCTAAATAATATCCTTCACTTATGAAATAAACACGTCCCAAGTGTAAGTCTGTTTTATTAAAATAAGGCATAAATAATATCCTTCACTTATGAAATAAACACGTCCCCAGTGTAAGTCTGTTTTATTAAAATAAAGCCCTAAATAATAACCTTCACTTATGAAATAAACACGTCCCCAGTGTAAGTCTGTTTTATTAAAATAAGGCCCTAAATAATATCCTTCACTTATGAAATAAACACGTCCCCAGTGTAAGTCTATTTTATTAAAATAAGGCCCTAAATAATAACCTTCACTTATGAAATAAACACGTTCCCAGTGTAAGTCTATTTTATTAAAATAAGGCCCTAAATAATATCCTTCACTTATGAAATAAACACGTCCCCAGTGTAAGTCTATTTTATTAAAATAAGGCCCTAAATAATATCCTTCACTTATGAAATAAACACGTCCCCAGTGTAAGTCTGTTTTATTAAAATAAGGCCCTAAATAATAACATTCACTTATGAAATAAACACGTCCCCAGTGTAAGTCTATTTTATTAAAATAAGGCCCTAAATAATATCCTTCACTTATGAAATAAACACGTCCCCAGTGTAAGTCTATTTTATTAAAATAAGGCCCTAAATAATATCCTTCACTTATGAAATAAACACGTCCCCAGTGTAAGTCTATTTTATTCAAATCAAGCTTTTAATTATGGCAGGCAAGGTTAATTTTTGTTTTTTACCAATTATTCCTGAAAAGTAATATTTTTTTAACTTGCAATTATGTACACAGGTTTGAGTCATTAATCTTCACATTTACTAAAATTTGAAAGCGATGGGTAGGAGAAATTTCACCTTTTATAAAAGCTCTATGACTATTTAAAAAAAAATCTTTTTACCAATAATATATGAACTGATATTTTTGAAGAGTTGGCGACTATGTTTTGTTTTACAGTTTAGTAAAATTTTATCAAAATAATTTGAACTGATTTTGAGAAAATACTAATTCTTGGTTTTTCTTATGAAAGTTACCCCCAAATTTTGAGTTTCAAAACAAATAACAAATTTTCTAAGCTATGGTCAGCATATGCCCACATATAAATTTGATTTAAATCAGTCTATGCATTTGAGCTATAGAGAATTGCACATACGACAGACAGACAGATGACATCATCAAAAACACTTTTTTGGACTCAGGGGATCTCAAAACAAATATTGTCCCTAAGAAACTTGACATCGAAGTTTTGGCCATTATTTAAATTTTCCTACACTATATATATATATATATATATATATATATATATATATATATATATATATATATATATATATATGTAGGAAAGTAAAAATGTTTATAGCATAAATTAACAAAATTTCATTATATTATTGTATCTAAAATAAAATATAAATAACTGTTTTCTAATATAAAATCTAATTGTTTGCACTTTTAGGCTAGGCCTATAACAAAAATACACTGAAAATAAGAACTTTCACTCGAATAACAATCACTTTACACAATATCTAATACATTCTGAATTGTATAAACAAAACACAATATAAAATATATCAGATATATAAATCTGTTAAATCTGTGTCTGATATATAAATATATCTGTTAATAAATAACAGTAGAATTACTGCTTTGCACTTCTAGGCTAGGTCTACAACACAAAAACTACGAAAATAATAACTTTCACTCTAATATCATTTGAAACAATATCTAACATATTATGAATTGTATAAACAAAAGACAATACATAAATAATTATAAAATTCACAAAATAAACTCACAAAACTATTTCACAAATGCACTATAGTGCAATAACTCTGAACAAAAATGGCCAAGTAAAGAAGATTGCTTTTTAGAAAGTGTAAAGTTTGGTAGTACAGTATGAGCAAAAAGTTTCTCCCACATATATCTATTATACATCTGCATATATATCTCTTCTGGTTGCAAAACCCAATCTTAGATCCAAAATTTATCACAGGTCTGCAGCAAGGAGATTTCTATTTAAAAACCTTTGTTTCATTGTACAGGATCAGAACCAAAGGCAACCAATTCTGGTTACCGTGACACTATAACATCATAGTTACCCCCAGTGGAAAAGACACAGTAGGAAAGATATCCACAGAAACAATCGGTGACAAGATGATTGGGCCACCAGGGCAGAAGAAAACCGACACTACCAACAATTGGATGCAACCAGGAGCAAACCGAATTTAAGAATTTTTATAGGTGCCAGTTAAGGTCTGGGCTCACCATTTTTACTTCTACACCATACATTGATCAAGATGAGCAAAAGAAAAAAATGTATATTAACATGAAAAAGAGAATAATGAAAGCCTGTAAGGAAAAACAAATATCACATAACAAAAATTATTAAATAGTTCAAAATTTATTTTAATTAAATAGAGGGAAGAAAAATCAAATAAGTGATTGGCAAACTATTGATTATTAAAGAAATAGGAAAGCTGCAGAGGACGAAATAAGAGAATAAAGTGCAATAGGAAATAGAAGAGAGGGAAAAAATTGAATGAAAATTTTAATACAGCCAACTTATAATGATAAGAATGGTTATGTAGTTGAAAACTAAACCACCAAGTTGACAAGGCACCACAATTACATGGCAACATTCAAGGTTCCCGTTTATTTAACAACTGACTGGTTTAGTTCTAGTCATACTCTGAAGCTGTAAAACTAAAACTGATGTTTGTGGATTAAGTGGAGGGAGGTAGATTAGAGGGGTATATGTATATATACTGTATGCTCAAAAATTTTGGGAATGGTGGTATATCTATGGTTGTAATAGATAGAACAACGGAATAAACAGAGTTTGAAAGTTACCATTATTTTCTGTATCAACAGTGTCAAAACATTTGTTAAAAGTACAGGGTATATAAAAAAATTTTAAAAAAACATTATTTTTTTCAACCTTTTTAAATGTAATCATATTAAACTTTTTACATATTAACAACCTTGTTTAGAGACACTTCTTAAAACAAAATTGTTATGTTGGGAACCGACTAAGGATAGTTCAGTTGATAGAGCATTGCCGCGTAAAGCCAAAGGTCCTGGGTACAAATCCCAGTCTAGATCGTATATTTTTCACTTAAAATATTATTATATTATCAATACTAGCTGGTAAAAATGTATAAATGTTAAAATCAGTAAATTAAAAAAAATTAATAAATGGGCTGCAAATTGAGTAAAATATTAATATCATTTCTAACAAGGTAATTGACTTGGTAACTCGAAAATTGCAGTAAAGACTATAGTCAGGTGAGAAGTGTACACCCTATGGTGGGAAGCGACTAAGGATAGCCTGGGTACAAATCCCAGTCTAGATAGTATATTTTTCACTTGAAATATTATTATATTATCAATACTGGCTGGTAAAAACGTATGTGTTAAAATCAATAAATTTTAAAAAATTAAAAATTATGTTAGGGCTACAAATTGACTAAATATTCATTTCATTATAGTTTCTAACGAGGTAATTGATTTGGTAACTCGAAAATTGCAGCAAAAACCATAGTCAGGTGAGAAGTGTATGTCCTATGGTGGGAAGCGACTAAGGATTGCTCAGTTGGTAGAACATTGCCTCGTAAAGCTAAAGGTCCTGGGTTCAATTCCCAGTTTAGGTCGAATATTTTTCACTTGAAATATTATTGTATTATCAATACTGGCTTGTAAAAACGTATGTGTTAAAATCAATAAATTTTAAAAATTTAAATCATGTTAGGGCTACAAATTGAGTAAACAAAAAAATGTCTTTGATAGCTTAAAACATAACCAAATTACGTAAGTTCGAAGTTTAATAGGGAAATATCCTGATTCTGTACTATGATGGCACATTCTGTGTTAACTTAATCTGTTGCATTGTTTGATATCAATTTCACTTAAGTGTAACAAACTATCAGAAATTAAATACCAAAGACTTTCAACTTTAGGGGTTTACATAATGAAAAAACTATGCAGAACTTACTTTTTATTTGTTTTTAAAGTAAATGCTCAAAATGTTGTCCTTGTGCAGCTTAGCAATATCCCACTCAGTACTAATAAGCACTCGTGACATTGTAAAACATTTCTTCAGTAATGTTTCCTGTCTCCTCGACAAATCGCTGCTGCAAGTCTTCTCTGTTAGCTAGTTTCGTCTTGTAAACATTGTTTTTAAGGACTCCCCAAAAAAAATAATGTAGAGGGGATGAAGCTGGAGATCTGGCAGGCCACTCCTTTTCTTCTTCCTATCCGTCTTTGAGAAAAGATATTATCTAGTAGAAACCTAACATCTACCCCATAATGAGACGGGGTACAATCCTGCTGAAACCATGTGTTTTGAAATTGAGGTCCTACCATCATACCCTTACAGATGGTATTATTCTGGTCTCATGCATTTCTCTATAAGTCACAGGATTTAAGTCGCATTCTATAAAGTATGTTCCTACAGTACTTGTACCAATCAGCCCCGCCCAAACATTGATGTTTTCAGGATGCAGTGTGTGTACCTCAGCCATCCATCGTGGGTTTTCTTGGGACCAATAAAGCATATTATGGCGATTTACGGTCCTGTTGATAAAGAAAATAGCTTCATCAGAAAGAGCTGAATAGATTTACAACAGTTTTCATCTTGATTCATTTATTCATAATGATCTCGCAGTATTCAGTACTCCGGTCAAAATCATCCACTGCTAATTCTTGGTGAAGCTGTAATTTAAATGGTTTAAATTTATTATTCTTTAATATTTGGTGAAAAAAACTTAAGTGATATTTTGTGATGGAGACATCAGCATACTGAGAGGCTTTCCTTACAGAAGAATGAGGATCTTCAACAAAACACTGTAGTACTTCAAGAGATTTATCGTTATTTGTTGCAGATGCAGGCCGTCCATAGTAAATTTAGTACTCCGAAGTGAGACATTATTTTAAAAGCAAAAGAATAAATTAATATCAATAATTTTATTATTTGGTATTCCAAAGAGAGGCAAGTAAAAGAATCAAATAAACCACACTTTTAAAATATTTATATATTTATAATTTGATGGCCTAACATTAGGTATTTTAAAAGAAACATCTAAAAATAACATAATTTTATGAATTGGCACCCAACGTTCTGGTTCAATATAATTCTAAAAATATATTAGTACTATAACAATTTGAAATATCCGAAGTTAAAAAGAAAAGTAAATATTCAAATAAGATGAAATGAAATCTGGGGAATGTCATCGATTCCAGATACAATCATTTAACATGCATGATACCTAGCGGCAAATATGTGAAACGCTCGGTAGCCTGTAAATCATCTCAAATCCCAAAGTTCAACACTTCGTAACTCATTTAAAAATACTTCCCGGCTATTTAGACCCATAGTTCCCACCTCAGATAGATTTTAAAATATTCCATCTCTCAGAAAAGATTATAACATTAACAAAATCTGGAATTTACAAAATAATATTTGCATTATAAATCCGAATCCGATAGGCCAAACCAATACTGGATTTTAGCGGAAAAGGACAAAATAAAATCAATTAACAAAAATCTAATACAGTAGAGTCCTGCAAACTCAGTGTAATGTGGACAGGAAGTGTGCCGAGTTTGTGAAATGCCGGGTTATCGGGAATAAGGGCAAAAAATAAATTGTAAATGAAACACCAAAGCGGCGGCGATATCAAACGACTTTGTCGATAGCGGTATCCCATTGTCGGCGGTGTAAAAACACCGCGGCACCAAAGCAGCGGCGAGTGAAACGACTTTGTCGATAGCGGTATCCCATTGTCAGCGGCGTAAAAACACCGTGGCATTGGCACCAGTCGGTATAGCAGACATACACCTGCAAAAACGTTTGATGGGCCTTTTTTTTTCCATGAATCAATTTAGTATACATTATTGAAAATATAACATTTCTTTTCAGTTTTCTTTGACTGGTTATGATCTACGCACAGTATATACAGTAAAAAAAAAAATGAGCGAGTTACGAAAACGGAAGCGTGTGTTGGTTTCGTTTGAGACTCGGTTAAATGTGTTAAAAAGATTTGACAGAGGGGAATCTGTAAAAAAGCTTTGTGACGAGTTTAACGTGGGAAAAGTACCATCAACGATTCGAGCGATTAATAGTACTGTACTTAATAATACAGTACTATTAAGAAAATAAGCAATTAATTTGGTACATATATTCTAGGTTATGAAGTATAATAAATTAGAATAGTTAAAAAGTGATATCAATTTTATGAGAGAAAAAAGTGTGTCACTATGTGGATCTGTCATTTTACTTACTCGAAAGCCCCATTCATCAGCAACTTGACGGCACATGTTTAAATCTAGATCAGCAACAAGTAAGCCTCCTTTTGTTCTACTCAAAGACTGTAAAAATAAAAGGCACTACAGTATTAACAGTTTACTCAAAAGTACGTTATCCATCGAACAAGATGGTGAAAAACATATTTTATATATATATACAGAATGTCCCACGAAGAAACTTTCAGAAAACTAATGAAAATAAAGTTCAAATAAACACATACCATAAAATGGTTAGTTGTCTATCTAGTTACCATTTTGTATTATGAACAACAACAAAATGCACATCTTGTGAATGACAAATGATACAGAGTTGAAAATTTGCATGCTACTTAGTGCTGTAAAGACTCAATTTGAAAAAAGATCAACCTTTTACTCATTTCAAAAATGCGGTATTTTAAATGTTTGACAAGAATATTTCGAAAATTGTTAATTTAGAAACAATGTACAGAGATAAATAAGGTTTATCTTTTAACGACAAATAAAATATTTTAAAACCAAATTTCTAACGCCTGTAATAATTTAAAAAAGAGGCTTTGTTAATATTAATAGTGAAGCTATTTAAAATAAAGATAAAAAAATTTATCTTTTGAACTTGAAGAGCTCCTCATTCTATTTATTTATTTAAGATTGAATTTAATTATTGATTTATTGATTTGCTCGACTTATGGGCGCCAGGTAGCGTTAGCTTACCAATTTTGAAAAAAAAAGAAGTTAATTATTGTAATTAAAATTTCTCAGGGGTCATGAGTTCTTTTACCAGTGTACTTCACAGTGATTTTGGTTTCTGAAATGAAAATACTTGTAGCTGAAATATTGACATGGATTTATTAAAAAACAAAGAATTAGCACATATATATATATATACATGATACATTTCATACCACTCATATTTAAAATCTCTATGCTTTTAAATCTTTTAATATATTTTGCCTTGAAGAGGCTTAAATTCTTTCTTAAGACTTTATATTAATAGTTGCAACTCAAAACAAAATATTTCTTTATAGTGAGCGTTTTATGTTCTCACATAACAAAGATTGATTATATTAAAATGAAATTAAATATTCTAAATTTACAAATTGTTACACAAAATTTATTCATTAGAACAATATAAAAAGGTTCATAGAAAAAGTTCTCTTTATGAAAAAATGTCTATGATTTTATGTTACCGGATAACCGATCCTGCAGGTTGAATATGTCCTCGTGCTGGAACTCGCTCATTTTGTGTTGTAATCACCTTGTAGATTGACTTTGTATAATCGATGCTCAATTGTCCTTTCATGTACACAATGTTGTACAATAAATACATCACTTTATTAAAAGATGTTGTCCAATAACTCATCAAACTCTAAATACGTCCTACCACGTTTACAAATGTCTCTAACCTCATTAAATCATCACTATCAATGTTTTTAAAACTTCTTTTAGACAAAAATTGTTACTCACTGACTCAAAAGTCATAATAGGATTCTATATTAACAATATCCATTATATTTTGGAAAAGTTTTTCACTATCAAAATATATCTGATTACTTCAGAAACACAACCTGTCTGTCCAAACTCTGGACCTCGACTGTTCGTTGCCATGAGGCATATATCACATTCAAAAGCGTTCCTTCCGGCGCTGTTCGCTAATTTCACACACTCCCCACAAAACACAAACAATTTACATATATTATTTATTAAAAACAAATTATATTAAAATTGACATGATTACTTATTCTGTTTTCTTGAAAATCTATTTTTCTTCTATTAATGAAGTTACTAAATAAATTATGATTTGAACAGCCTGTTTCCGTATACTAACCCGCGGATTTTAAACTTATTATAGATTTTAACTTTTTACATTATCACACGCCATAGGATGATCAACACAAAACTGAAAACATAATTTCTTGGTAGTTGTCTATGATAGCCAAGTTAGCCTAGAAAACAAATTTTCTATAAGTTTTGCAATTTATTATTTAATTTTGAATAGATTGATTAAATAAAGTTTATTAAAATTAAATACAAACTTAAAAAAAACTCGGTTTTTAAAACTGACGAAAAATAGACAGAAAATTGTTTTATTTTGTACTTAATAAACATTCTTTGTAATATTACAAAAAACAACATTAATTTCTGAAAATAACTTCATAAAATAATGTAATTTAAAACAAAATAATACCCTCTTAAAATGTATTGAAATGTGATTGTAGAATTATTTTTTTAAAAAGTCAGTGGGATAAATTTTACATCGTGTATATAAATTATATCACAAACTGTAGGACAGATATTCGAAATTTGTTTCTACAAAATGTGGACTTTTATAATCAAAATTGTTTATTGGCTAAATCGATTTAGATACAATTTTTAAATTTAGAGATCAATAACAAAAGAACAAAGATCAATAACAAAATAACCAAAGAAAATTACACACATAAAATTATGGCTAATGTATTTATCAGTCAGGCTTCACTTTTAAGACACTCATGTTTAATTAATTTTCAGTTTAACATTCAAACTTTGTCTAGAAATATGCCAGACATATGAAGCACTCTAAAAACTTGACACTTTACAGTTATGTTAAATAGATATATAAAAAAAGTACCCTCGAGTGTCATTTTTTTTTGTGGTCAATAAAAACAAAATGTCGGAATAACAAAAAGAACACGCTTTATGACTCAGCAATCAATATACAAGACAATATGATTTCAGATAAGCATCATCACAGGTTTACACAACTATGAGATGACAGTTGTACTTGGACCACTATACTGGACGCTTGCAATGTTAAATATTTCATATGTTAAAGTGTCTGTGTTTATGTGTATCTTAAATGTTTTAACGATCTCAGAAGAGTGATAATTATCTGAAGATGGAGTAAATCTCCGAAATCCATCAAAAAAATAAATAAAAAGAAGTCATATGACGGACAAAACGAAAGTAAGTAAACAAATAGAACAATAATCTTCTGGATATAACCACTTCCCATAATGCAATGCAATTAAAATGTGCATTGTCATCTGTTGAATCTCGATCAGCTGTTACTTTGTTAATAAACACCCAACAATGAAACATTTTGGTAGTTGTGTTTAATCAGTTCATGTATGATATCTAACCTCAAAATAATGAATTTTTCAATTGCCTAAAAAGTGAAATCTTTTTCTTAGGCTATTGCTTTTGAAAATGAACATAAGCAATAAGGTATTTTCTAAGAACCTACCCAAATGTGGTTCCTCCACCAAGAAAATCAATTTAAATGAAAAATTATGCTATTAGAAACTGGACTAGTTTCAAAGAAATGCCACATATTTTCTAACAGAAAATGAAGAGTTTGCATATGCTACTTTACTGAAATCTCTAAATAGACCTAATTCACTTAGAAAAATTTCAACTGCTACTTAGATATCAAAGTCGTCAGACTGGGGTTCAAAGATATACCAAGAAAACAAAATAAATTTTTATAAAACACATTTCTTCCACGTACTGCTAGAAGACATATCCAGACAGATGAGTGGAATTTTGCTCGAAGGTAACTGCAAAGTTTGACGAAGATACGGAGTGGTATGAAGGAATTATATTCTCAGATAAAAACACATTTTACAGAACAGAATCTGTAATAGACATAATTGTAATAATTAAAACACAAAATCCACATATCTTACACGAAGAGAGCTTGAAATCAAAGGATATAACTGTTTGATTGTTTTTTTGTTTTTTTTGGGTGTTTTAAGGCGAAAAACCATTTTGGTTATTACCACTTTCAAATTTTTTGCAAGAAGATGCCATTATCTTAACAACTTAGAAATAACATTAAAAACAATAACAAAACAAAAACTAGATAACAAACAAAATAAACAACCACATAATATATTACAAGGCTGTAAAATGGCCCTGCAACAAGATAACAATTACAAACTACAATAAATTATAACTAATAACAATTATAACATATATTACAGAGCTGTAAAAGGACCCTGCAACGACTTATGAAAGATAGAATTTTAATTATAAAACATAAAATATTACACAGCTGTAAAGAGGCTTTGCGATAATGGAATTGAAATTTACTTTTTCAGACGACGCAAAAAGGACAATACCCGATTAAGGATCATTATCCCCAACATCACCTGAATGGAAATAGGTAATGCAAAAGTTGGTCGCACAACTCTTAACATAACACATTCAATGAGGATGCGCTTTATTGACAACACACCTTGACAAAATGGGCATTGTGGCGGATTCCCCTGTTCCATCAGAAATCCGTGACTGATCATGGAATGACCGATACGAACACGGGTTACCACGAATTCCTTTCAACAACTGGCACATATTGATGAATTCCACGGACGCACAGTATCTTTAACTTCCCTCAGCTTATTCGACTCTGTATTTGTGCACTCTTCATCCCATTGCCTATACAAAATAATTTTAACTGTTGATACAAAGTCAGAGACAAAAACACGATGTGACTGGTATCTGACTTGTAGCTTCCTTTGCAACTTCGTCAGCTTTTGCGTTTCCTGAAATTACGCAATGCCCAGGTATGCAGCAAAATGATACTCCTGTAAAGCACTTTTGGAATCGGAACACAAAAGATAGTGAAGGAAACCAGATGGAACGGTATTAAGACCTTTCAAAATAGCAAAAAGGTCGGTAGAAAATACACTATAAGCTCCATACATATACGTCTGACCGGATAAGTAATATGTACAACCGACTATATTGTCCAGTTTATCTGTGAAAATAATTTTAACTACATTGGTATTCATCAAGTATATAGTGAAACTCCTGACGATATACTAAATCAAGGGTGTTGTGCTTGATGAACCTGGACAGTGAAAAATCAAAAGGTGGCATTTGAATGATTAGATATAAATGGAATCCAAGAATGTCTATGATCAAATAATAGGCCTAAAATTTTTGCAGTTTCAGTAGTTTGAAGTTGTGTTCCATTAAGAAATAGAAAAGGCTGATGGTTCAGTCTTCGATGACTAAAAGCAATGCATTGCGTCTTGGAAGCAGAGAACTTGAATCCAGTCAATCTTGACCAAGATTGCAGTCTATTAATTACAAGTTGAAGGGCTCTTTCGGCAGTTTCCATACCTTGAGTAGCTATATATATTGCAAAATTGTCAACAAATAGAGAACAGCGAACAGGGCACTGCACATTAGCAGTAATTCTGTTGATTGCCACAGCAAACAGGGTCACGCTTAGCACACTACCCTGAGGGACACCATTCTCTAAATGATAACGATCAGACAACATAGTTCCAACATGCACTCTGAAATATCTGTTGCTAAGGAAGTTTTTTATGAAAGCAAAAATATTACCATTTATACCCCATGATTTTAAAGTATTCAGAATACCTCTTTGCCAAGCCATATTATAGGCCTTTTCCAGGTCAAAAAACACTGCAACCAATGTCTGACGCAAGAAAAAGGCATTTTGTATGACAGACTCTAAAGAAACAAGCTGATCGGTAGATGAACGACCCTACCTAAAGCCACATTGTTCATTACAAAGCAGCCAGTTACTCTCGAGGTACCAAACAAGGCGACGATTGACCATTCTCTCTACTAGCTTGCAGAGCACAGAAATGGGACAATAACTTCCTGACTTAGTTATTTCTTTACGTGGTTTTAGAAGAGGTATTACTATAATATTCAACCAAGCTTTGGGAAAACATTGCTCCTCGAATATACGATTATATATTTTAAGGAGAGTCAGCTTCCACGAAATTGGGAGGTGTTTGATCATAGAATAAACTATGCTGTCTGGGCCTGGAGCGGAATCCCGTCCCAACAACATAGCAGACTCTAATTCCGGTAAGGAAAATAGAGTATTTAATGTTGATTCTTCCGATAAACCCACTGAGAAACGTATTGCTTCTTGAGATATTTTATAAAACAAAAGCATCATTGTAAGTAGTATTTGAAGTAAAAATAGCGAATGATGAGCCCAAAACATTAGCAATTTCATAGTAATCAAAGCTCCATCCCCCTCCTTAAGTCCCAATAAGAGAAGCAGAGGGAGGATGACCACAAACAGAACGTAACTTCTTCCACACCATTGATGTGGGTGTGGTTCTTGATATTAAGCCAATGTACTGAGCCCATGATTCCTTTAACTGCCTAAACACTTGATGTGCTTTGACTTGTAAAATTTTATACATTTCAAGGTTTTCACAAGCAGGTCTTCGATTAAACTTCCTTCGCGCTTTACGACTTTAACAGAAAGCGTCACTACATTCATCATTCCACCACGGGTCTGGTGGACGTAGTGCTCTCATCGACGTTTTCGGAACAATGTTGTCCGCTGCTGTAAGGAGTGCTTCCATAAAATACTGTACTGCTTCATTAATAGGAACGTTATTATTATAAATAGGTGATACAAATTTACTAGTGAAACTTTCCCATTTTGCTTTACCCAAAATCCATCTGGGACGACGTTCATTACAGTGCGAGAAGTCAGAAATGTAAGCTTCACAGGAGCGTGATCACTACTGTGTCAGGCAGAATGGACCACTCAAATTTAGTGGCAAAATTAGGGCTACAAAATGACAAGTCGACAGTTGTCCAACCACCTGTAGAAGCCGCCAGATGAGTTGGAGACCAATCATTGAGCAGAACTAAATCCAAATTTGATCGAATCCTGTCAATGTGATTCCCTCTAGGCCTGTTGGTGTTTGATCCCCAAGTATAATGGTGAGCATTAAAATCGCCCACCAAAAGAAATGAGGAAGGCAACTTTCTGATTAGGTCAACCAGTTCCACTTATTCAAACCTATAATTAGGTGGCAGATACAAAAAAGAAATTGTCATTTTGTATGGAGTAGTGATTGTTATTGCTACTGCTTGCAATAAAGTCCTAAGGTTCACAGAAATACCACAGATTGAGTTATGGGCGAGTATTGTAACTCCTCCTTTAGCTCTGTCTGCAGAGACAAAATCAGTATGAAAAATTGAAAACCCCCTCAAACTAATGTTTAATGTTTTAACAGAGTGAAATTACTGAAGATGGAGCTACGACTCCGAAACGAGTCTTTGTAATAAGACAAGCACAAAGTCACATGACGGAACTATAAAGGTAATAAAAATAATTTATTACTCATTATATTATACAAAGTGACTTGGACACCAAACAATGAACATAAAATTTGATGCTTTAAGATAATGGGTGTCTATTTAAAAGACATAATTTTTACTAAAATAAAGTAATTTCAATGATTTTTAAAGCAGATAAGGTATATCTGTCTTACTTTATAACTAATTTTCTATGAGTTGCAACCATACAAGTAGATTCATTAATTAAAATTTTGACCTTCTTAAGAAGTAAATAGATATTGAAAAGATAAAATACAAAATGATTTAGAAATAAAAGTTTAATATAGAAAATTTATATACATGTATAATCCATGTTGTTAAATAAAAATATGTTCAGTTTCAGCAATCAAAAAGGACTTCTACTTTCTTTGAACCACCACTAAAGTACACTTTAAAAATATTCACGATCTCGAGATATTTTTAAATTAAATTAACTTAAAAAATAAAATCAAATTATTTTGGTAATCAAAGTATTACCTGGCGCCCAATATTAATAAACATTAATAACTTTTTCTTTTTCTTTGCAAAAATAAATTTAAATCAAAACCCCCCCCTTTTTAATAGTTACAATTATCGACCAACTGTGGGGCAATTTGTTACTAAAGAAGTTCCTCATTAGATTCATATAACTACAGGTTCCGCGAGGAATGCTAAACCCCTATCAATAGGTGCAGATAGTCTGCACCCCCCTGCAATGAAAACCCTAAGTAAAGATGAATGTAAGATATTGTATATAGGTGAACTGTGTGTATATCTATTTAGATGATAGTTTATGAATTGTGAGAGTTATGTGAGTGTTTGACTGGGGACAGCGAGGAATGCCAACCCTTTCTTATTAGGTGCAGCTAGTCTGCACCCCCCCTGCAGGGTTTTCTATTTATGTACTACTAGGTAATACCAAGTACTGCTTTTCAAGTTAAAATTCTAACTTGGTATAATCAGTTTGGTTTAAACTAAATACACTCCTAGTATATATGTTTTTAATGGTTCTGCAAATAAATATACCTGTGTTCTAGACCCATCTGGAGCTGTGATGTAGCTAGAACCATAGAAATGACCAAATTCCTTATGAGCTGGTTTACCATCTCCTGATGTGAATTCATTTGGAAAACTTTCAGTCCCAACACGGTTAATAGCACATGTATAATAATGGTTAGCGATGGCTGCATTCCTAGCTTCTATACTCCACAGTGGCTCACTACAAATAATAAATATTATATACACACATTTTTAAGTTAAGTTAGGTTAGATCTGATATAATATACATTCTCTATTTATGTATAATATAATTAACTTACGAAACATATGAAAATCTTGTACTCCTGAAAAATTAAAATATATTGATAACAAAAACTTCTTAATTTAGGAAGGTATAAATGATGTCACCAGAATGATAAATACTTCAGAAATATGATGTAAGAGTTAAAGGCATTTAAATAATCCATATTGTAATATTTCACCCTTCATGGTTTGTTCATAACCTAAAATAGAAGTCAGAATAAGTCTGTAATCTTTAATTTGTTTTGAAATGTTATAATCAACTCTAACCAATAAATTAATTATGGAACATGTCTCTATAGAGCACAACTGATTAATGGAAGACATAATCAGTTATAGAATGCTTTTCTGTGTTGCTCCTGAATTTGCCTGATTGTGTGTGGTTTTGTTGTAAAAATTGGTGACAAGCTTCTATAATAGATGCTCTACAAGTCTTTGTTCTTTCTTTTTTTCAGTAACAGTTTTGTTTAAGTGAAAAGCTTAAATAATTATTTCAACTGTTCATGTTCAGGAACATAGATTATCAGTTTGTGATATTGAACAACATAGGACTACTTTTTGTTTTTTGTTATTTAGTTATTATGTAAATAGAAATTGTAGACTAAAAGATCTTTAAACTCACATAAAGGAAGCTAAAATAGACCTAGTTTTAATGAAATAATAAACCAATACTAAACATTACATCACAAACCGAACTTTATAAAAGAGCCTAGTCCTAAGGCAAACCAGTCAAGTTGTAATAGAGACCTTTCTAATAAATAATAATCCAGTAATGATCCCAAGAAAAATAACATGCAAGTAATAATACAAATTAACAAAAAAGAAAGAAATCATAACCATGTAGATGTCATAATAGTTGTCCAAATGAGATGATCCATTTTGAATATAATCACACTTCACACAAATCATTCAATTATTCACACAACTTGTGCGTGGATGACCAATTTATCAATTTGGTCATCAAATGAAACATCCAAATTGTAGATTTATTTTATGTCATTGACCATCATTATAGAGTCAAACGAATATGTTTTAAAGTTGTAAATGGGAACAACAAATTTTGAGTTTTGACTAGAGGTCATTTTGCAAATTCCAATGACGTCATGGAAAACATACTAAACCAATCAAATCTGTTTTATTATAATAGCTGAGATAATATAATTAGATCGAATGCAATTTTAATATAAAATTTTGAATATATAAAAAAAGAAAAGTTTATAATAAATAATATAAAGGATAGATTAAGAAATTTAATATAAATATAACAAAATTTAAATAACTAGAATGGAGATGCAATGTTTGTAAAATTAAAAACATTATGTAAATAGGCTATCTAAAAATAGGCACCATTATATTAAGATAAGAAGTAAAAGAAAGATGGGTTTTTGTCAGACAACAATAGGTATTGAGAGAGAGAGGGGGGAGAGAGAGAGAGAGAGAGAGAGAGAGAGAGAGAGAGAGAGAGAGAGAGAGAGAGAGAGAGAGAGAGAGAGAGAGAAAGACTCTCTTCTCTCGAATTTACAAAAACTGAACACTTAAATCTAAGAGGTAAAGATAGTGTCAGATAGGCTTCCAAAACTTGTATCACATTCAAGTAAATCATCGAGGGGTGTTTAAAAAAACCTACATTTCTGGAGACTTGTCATACTATACAAAAATTACTCACATATAATACAAATACACAATATACAATACAACAAATACACAAGATAGAAATTTTATAAAATGAAATCAAATTAAGACATAGTATACCATGTATACATGTTATATCATTATTAATCAATTATTTGAGTCGTCATCCTGAATACAAAATGCAACCCAGGCACCTAGAGGTTATGAACCGAGATACTCCTCCATTGAGTAAAAAGCATTTCTCTGATTGATCCACAAAATTCTTGAAACAACTTTGTTTTTTTATATTTTCCGAAAGTTTATTAAATAATTTCAAACCAGAGTAATAAACGCCATGTTGTAAAAATTGCTATCTATGCACAGTGTAATCCTCAATTTTTAACTTTAGCTTTGACATGAAAGAAATATTTACTTTGAGATCACAACAAGAAAATAAGAAGGAAGTTTATGATTGGCTTAAAGAAAAGACGACGTAAGTCAAATTAAAGTCTGTAAAAAATATTTGAGACAGGGAGAATAAAAAATTTAGATTTCCAAAATATAAATTTAAGGTAGAAAATGTTTAGTTATAAGGTATAATAAATTTTAAAGTGAGATATTGTATTGTGAATATAGACAATGCTTGTCGTCAAGCAAATGAGTTGGACAGTGTCCGTGGGAAATTTCAGAAATGTGAACGTATTGAAAGTTTGCTGAATAGGTAGATCTGAAAAAGGACGCTTAGTTGTGATGCTAGAAATGAGTTCAGTTGGAAGGGAACCTTTGAAGTGAGTAGATGCGTTTAAAAACAGTTGGAAGGGAACCTCTGAAGTAATCAGATGTGTTTTAGTAGAGTCAAGTTGCGACGTCTGATTTGGTCAGACGCATTTTTAATTGAAATATTTGTGAACAATGTAAAGTTAATATTTAACAGGTGTCTGAGGTGATAAGACGTGTTTTTCATTAGTGAAAGAAAATTTGTAGACAATGTAAATTGTGTTAATGTGCCTTTTTTGCAATATAGATAAAGTAAATCAGAAACAGTTTAGAATCAATTGATTGTAGAGTGTGTAGGAAATCGATGGACACATGAATAGAACTGTGAATTTATAAAGACAAATTGAGATCATCAGCAGGCTGCTCACCACAAAAGACGTTCACCCTGGCTACAATGTGGTAACAAAAAATGATAGACGATCTTATATTATCTTTTGTGTAAAAAAGACTAATGATGAAAAGAAAATGTGTTAAAATTTGTTTAAATAAGTAATTGTAATGTAATAAGTAATTTTAAAACATTTAAACTAATATTTTAATATATAATAATAATGTTTTTATATGAGAACAAAGATGCTCATAACAAATCTAATCATTAAAAGTTGCAACTAATTAAAGTAGAATCATTTATAAAGAATTTTGGTCTCTTCAAGACAAAACAATTTTAAATTTATAATATAAATAATTTCAAGTAATATACTATTAATATATATGTGTATGAATACCTTTAATAAATTACTATGTTCAGTTTCAGCAAAATAAACAAGCATTTTTATTTACCAGACAACCACTGTTAGTACACTTTTAAAAGAAAACACGACCCTGAGAGTATTTTAATTTAAAGTAAATTCTTTACATTTTCAAAATTGATGAATTAATTTCATCTGGCTCCCTTAGCTGACCAAATTTTTCATAAATTCTTAATGTTACAAAGTGTCAATTAAAAATTTACAAATTAGAAGATTACACCCCCCTTATTATTTAATATTTGCGACACTTTAACAGGATATTGCAACACTTTTTTCCCCATGAGATATTTATGGTTATGTTGTTTTTTCTTCGAACATACTCTAGTTTGCCTTAAGAAACATCAACATTTCATATATATAAATAAATGGAAAAGTCAAAATTCTTATTTTTCAAAAAAAAAGTGTACATGATTAATTAAATTTCAAATTAAACATTACTCTAAACATTATTCGTTTCTGAATATGGAAAATTTTAAAAACATCGACAGAGTTGCCCCAGAAGACTACTCCATATCTTAGGCGAGAACATACATATGGTTTTTACGCTAGTAATCCTTGAAACCATTCAGAGAACAAAGCAAGCAGATGCCAGGAAATCCACAATCATTGAAATGTGACATCTCCAATTTAAATTTTCGTCTACAATAACACCAAGAAAATTTACCTTAACTGTGTTTTGGATTTCTTCATCACCTCTAACAATAATTGTATTTGGAGTTGATTTTGTTTTAAATTGTATTAATTTAGTTTTTGCTACATTTAATTTTAAATTATTTGCTACAAAACAAATCATTGGCCTTTGACATTGTCAAAGTTGCTGATATAGCTGTCTACACTATTTTTCTCAAACACCATCAAAGTAGTGTCATCAACAAATAATACTGATTTTGCAGGACCAACGTTTTCAGGTAAATCGTTCAGATAAATTAAAAAAGTAAAGGCCCCAAGATTGAACCTTGAGGTTCACCACGAGATACAGGCTCCCATGTAGACTTATAGGAGTTGAGAGAGCTGTTAGTATAAACTAACTTCTGCTTTCTGTTAAATAAATATGACTTTATCCAATTATTTGATTTACCCCTTATACCATAAAAATCAAGTTTTCCCATTAAAATGTTATGGTCAACACAGTTAAAAAGCTTTTGACAAATCACAAAAGACTGATGCAACCTGACCTTTTCTATCACAATTTATAACCATATCCAGGAGAGAAAAAAATAGCAGAAGAGGTAGAGAACCCCTTACGGAATCCCCTTACTGATTCTTATTTAAAATATTATATTTCACAAGGAAACACATTATTCTAGTCATCGATTTTTCAAAATGTTTTGAAAAAACTGATAACAGTTCTTAGGACGGTAGTTTGCAACATCTTTATTATCACTCTTTTAAAAAAGTGGTCTTATAATAGTAAGTTTCAAATTATCTGGGAATAAACCTGATTCATATGAATTGTTTACGAGACGGGGTAGCGGTTTTGAAATTAAAAGTGCACTAGCCTTTAACATGTTGGGATTGCATCCCAGCCTACCGACTCTTGTTTTTTAAAATCATAATAATTTTGTAAAATATCAGGAGTGGTGAGATAAAGGAACAAGGAGTTTGGAACTCCATTTATCCTTTCCTTTAAGAAATTACTTGCTTTATTGACATCTGTTTTTAATAATTCTCAGAATTCTGAGTCAAACTGAGAATTGTTTTCATAATCGGTATAATATTAATTTATTTCAGAATCAGAAATAATTAAGTATTGTCAAATTGGAAACATATAGTCTTGACCATTGTTTTTCAACATTTTATGGGTTTTATTTTGCCATAATTTATCTTTGTGACTTTAAGAAAAGAAATATTCTGAGACGGTAGCACTTAACCCTAGAACCGTCACTCGACCTACTCTTAGGTCGAGTGTAGACGCATGGTTTAATTCACCGACTCTTAAACACGTATTTTGCAATTTAACATTATACCCACTTAGAATCGTCCAATCGCAATAAATAAAATACCATTGGAAAGCTAATGTTCCATAGATGCATAATCATGCAAAAAAATACCACATAACGTTATAAATAATATTAAAAAATTGCTAAAGTTTACATATATTTGATATATAATGTCAAAGATTTGCGCTAACAAGTTTTAAACAAAACAAACGTCATGTTTGTGTAATATTCCCAATTCGAAATTTCTGTTAAACAGATTTACCATAACACTACTCGATAGATCGCATCTTTCTCTTCCAATCTGTGCTTTTCAAATGTTTCCACGCAATATAGTTTTTATTATATAAAAATTAAACAAAATCAAGAATTTTAACGCTATTTTACACGCTAAAAATTACATTTTTTGCAATTCAACTTTTATCCTAGTAGATATTATTTTATCAAAATGTATAATATACCATTGTAAAGGTAATGTTTCAATGTTTCATAACTAAGTTTATAAATTGTTTGGCACCAACAGTTGAAAAACACTACTTGACTCAAGTAAACGTTCATAGCGCTAGGTTGTGTCACTTTGCCGCGGCGAGGTTTATTTAGAAAAACTCACCTATATGTTCATATAATTTTTCGAAAAGGTAAAACTTGTCCAAATGTTACAAGTTGACAATATTATATAGTATTTTTCTTTCTCTTTCAAACTATGAAGTCGAAATTATCCTAAGTTATATAGGTCAAGAGTTATGTCGATTCTACGAAATGATCCTCTGAACTTTCAGACCGGTTTGCGATACTCAGTGTCTAGACAGTCTTGAAGAATCCGATCTTTATTTTTATACAACCTTGTCGTTTTTGATATAACTGTAAAGAAGAGGTTTCAATGTTTAACCTTGTATTTGAAACACAACTGTAGAAGAAAAAATACAAAGGCTGTGGTACGTTAGAAAACCTAAAATATCGGCATTTTGTTAGTTCGATCCAACCTTTTTGCCGATGGAAAGTTGTAAATGTAACACCTCTTGTGTTTTTATAGTGAATATAGTTTCATGAAGCAATTTTTTTATTTTAATTTGTTTATACTGTAACAATCGTGAAATAAAAGAACTGTAAGAGTTCATATATTTATGTTACTTTAAAAAAAATAAAATGAATTTGAGTTTATTATTTAATCTAAAAGTTTGCTCAGCATTTACGGGCACCAGGAAGCTCTCGTTTCCAATTTTGAAAATGAATTTAAATTAAAAATTTTATCTCGGGAGTAAGTTCTTTCAAAAGTGTACTCTCAGTGACCTGGTAGAATGAATAACACTGGAACTGAAATTTTGACAAACATTTATTAAACAAACCAAATATTAAACATGTACATTTATCAAAAGAAGCATATCATAAATATCAATTATAAATAACATCCTGCTAGAATTTATATTTTATTGCCTTTGAGAAAGGTCTAATTTCTTTATTAACAATTGACTTTAATTAAAAATTGAATTTATTTAGAAAGAAACTTGCAAGTATTGAATTAATGCCATGAGATTAGAATTTTGAATGATTTCTTACTCGTTTATCTGAGTACAAAAATATATAGAAAGAAAATTAATAATGTCCATTACCTGACTGGTATTTAGACTAGTAAACCTTTTTAAATGAAATTGATTAATTTTACATCTATAAAATACAAAGAAAAACATAGAACATATTATATAAAATTTACATATTTGAATCATAACGTGTTATGCACACGGTTTTACCAAATTGTAGAACTCATTGTCTTTAGGATCATTGTTCCTCAGCCTGTGTTTTTAGCGTTGAATTCCTGTTGAGTACACCTGTGATTCGATTAATGTTCATATTGTGATGCTTGAAACAAAGTTCATATAACGTATTAAACACAATAGTTCATTGTCCGTCTTATCAAAGCGTATGTTCGAAGTTGCACAATCTAGTTCTTTTTCCTATTTTTAAACACATACGATCTTAAAAACATGGAACATTGTCATTAATACTTTTACGAATGTTAGTACACCACGAATTTAACATAATTAATACTTCCGAACATATTTTCTATCTTTTAACAGAAAACTCGTAACATAACCTGACATAGGTCCTTGAGCAACAAGCCCCAATCCTAGACTGATTTCCTAACTCGACAATCGCCTACAAGCTCCACTCTGAGACTGACTTCCACGTCTTGCTATTCCAAACCTGTTCATACCGGTTAAAACTGCGTATCTATTCTACAATTATTAGATCCAATAGTCCATCACACCCCCCAAAGAGTGTTCGATCATCATTTCACATAACACACAATTAACAAACATTTTATTTCAAAATTTTATCTTAAATTTATACATTATTATTTATTTTTTATTTGGAAATCTATTTTATCTTTAAATTTATTTTGTTTGATATAGAATATCATCTAATACACATTTAACTCAGAGTTATCCCCACTACTTTACCCGCTATTTTTAAATATTTAATCAAACCAACATTTTCCAAGTATTACAATACAACTTAAAATAAATGTGTCAATGTTTGTAGAGTGTATTTATTTGAGTGATAATTCATATTATCGAGGTATTTTACAGGCCTAGTCTAGCCATGTGTTTTGTGAATTTATTGTTTCAAGATGCCATTTATTTATTATAATATGTATATACATAATATATAAATGTATATACAACTTATAATAAATGTGTCGATGTTTGTAGAGTGTATATATTAGAGTGATATTTCATCTTATTGGTTTTTTCCCACGACCTAGCGCAGCCTAACCTCAACGCCTAGGCTTTTGTGAAGGTAGATTTGTATCAAACTATTTATTTATAAGTTGTATATATACAAGTTGTTAATAAATATATATAAGTTGTAATAAATGTGTTATTGTTCGTAGAGTGTGTTTTCGGAGTGATTTATCATATTATCGGCATTTTTTTCTAGGCCTATCAAGTGTTGTACTTTTATTCAAAATATAAATAATGGCATCCAGGCAAATGACCTAACCTTGTCTTACCACTTGTTTTTATATAAACATAGATATTACCTTATAAAAACTGTATAAATTGATTTAGACTTTTACCAACATTTATTCACAACTATATTGCAAAACTTTTGTATATATTGAAAAAAAACTAAAAATTTTTTTTATATGGTTTATATACCTATTTCTGTGGAATTTTGCCTCGGTTATAGGGTAAATTTGTTGATTCCGTACGTAATAACTCTAAAATGTTTCCATATAAATTTTTTTGCATTACACACATAAATCTATGCATCTTTGTGAGAACATAGGTAATAAAAACTTTTGTTTTAAATAATAATTATATTTTTGGTGATTTTTTGAAAATAGTTAGCCAATATTCACTTACGTAAAAATGTACCACGTCTAGAGAAAATTTTTAAAATTGATTTTTCTTTTTAGCAACTTTTATCCACAAATATATTACAAATCTCTAGTAATACTTCAAAAAAATCAAAAAAAAAAATTTAGTATGGTGTACATTACCATTTCTGTGAAATTCTTGCCTATGTTACTATCCGATATTTGAATATTTTACATAGTAACCTTATTTGTTTTACATCTATCATTTTTTTTCACTACACAGCTAAATTCTATGCACCTTTCTGAATATAATGACATATAGAAATTGTGTAAAAGATATATATTACTATTTTTAGTGAATTTGTGAGAAAAAAAAATGATCAAATTAACCTTTTTCGTAAATTTTGAAAATGTATTTTTTTCCCTTTTCTTTTTCTAAATATATTCACAAATACTACACAAAACTTTTGTATATCTTGGAAAAAGATGCTAAGCTTTTGATTTTGGATGATACAGGTTTTTCCTGAAAAATGATAACTTCGTTTTTGACATGTAACATACAGTACTTACTCCAAAACTGTTTTAAAAAAAATTGTTTTTATTACGTAGATGAATTCTATGCATCTTTCTGAGAAAAATGATGTCTTATAAGTTAGGTTTTGTATAAAAATAATATTTTTTATTAATTTAAAAAAAAACCAAGAAAATTAACATTGCCGCTTCTAGGGTTAAAACACAAGTTATATTTTCTGTGTAGTTATCTTTATTATGTAACATATTTCCCAAAATTCTCAATTGTTAAATTTTACTCTTTGACATTATTTACCAATTCTGGTGCTATACATTTTTTTTTATAATCCACAGTAAATACTTTGTAATTTAACTTTAATGAGTTATATAAATAAAAAAAAAAAATATATATATATATATATATAACTTCAGATCTTAAACTTAACATTAATAGTAAATCGGGCATTTTACTTTTACCAGACCCCAAATTCTTTTTCTGTTATCTGACATGAACTACTAATCACTTCTTTCTGATTTGTAATTGTTTTTCTAATAAAATAAATATAAAAACTTTTTAAATCGTTTGTTTTGACTTTGGAAATATTAATCCAATTTTATTTTCTATATAATTAAAAAAGTATATAATATTTAGAAATTCAGTTTAAAACTTCATAAATAAAAAAATAACAAATTGAAACCACATGGTCAACAAGTTTTACAAACTTGGCATCCAAACCTACATCTATCAATATTGTTAGCACCCTACATAAATGATTTAATACTTTGAATACTAATTAACCATTTTAAGATATACACTAATTGGTTTTTGTCTAAGAAATAATTTTGGCAACAACTAAGTAATAACGTGTGTGAACTTTATATTTCATGTAATTTTTATGTACCTATGTTTCCAGATTGTAAAACCTATTGTTCAGATTATCAGTTTTTTAAAAAATGTGTGAGTTTTTCAGAAACTATATATTTATAAAGTAGATTTTCTAGATCCCATG